>NQYQ01000030.1:164129-215612 GCA_003055925.1 Escovopsis sp. Ae720 | reverse complement strand
CTTTAAAGATATTAGGCTATATTTATATTACCTATAGGCCTAATTATATAGTTAATAGCCTTAATAATTTCTACTAAAAACTACTTTTAGAACTTCCTAAGGATAATATTACCTTTAATTATAATCTCTCTTTTAAGCCTTAAAAGAACTAGCTTTATACCTTTTCTAGCTAGAACCTAAGTAATAAGTATTATTATTATTACTATTATATATATCTTTAGCTTATTTATTTATTTAATTATAATTATATATATAATTATATATACTTTAATAAGTTTATTTTATATAATTATTATTATCTTTATCTTTAGCGCTATAATAGCTATAGCTTAATTTTACTTTTTCTTTATATTATATAGTAAATTTTTAATTATTACCTATACTTAAATAAGCTTAGTCCTTAGAATTAGATCTTAAAGTCTTATATATACTTACTTTTACTTTTTTAACTATTAAATAACTACCTTTAACCTATTTCCGCACTATAGCCCTAGATCTAATAAACTTAAGGCCATTCCTCTATTATATTAACTTATTATAAGCCTATAATTTCTACTATTAATTTCTATCTAGTTACTATTACTATTTATATTATATTTACTTTAGGTCTATGCTATTATAGGTAGGCAATTTAGGCCTAGCGAAATCAAATCTAAAGTTATTTTTAATTTTTAATCGCTATATTAGTTAGTATAGGCGTTTTTTATATCCCTTATCTTTAAGTTCTTATTATTATTATTATTATTATTATTATTATTATTATTATTATTATTATTATTATTATTATTATTATTATTATTATTATTATTATTATTATTATTATTATTATTATTATTATTATTATTATTATTATTATTATTTATAACCTTTATTATAATAATTAAAAAAATAAAAAAGTATCTCTTTACGCTTATATAATAGGTAAAAATAAAAAATAACCTTAAAATTAGAATCTATAGGGTTAAATTAACCTAAAGATAGATCTATATTAGTACTATAATATAAATATAAGTACTATTAACTTATTAATATAAATTAATAAGCTAAAAAGCTTATAATTAAATATAAAAACTATAAATAAAAATTTTATATAATAGTAATAATAATATTAATATAAGCTATTATAAGGCTACCTTAAAGCTAAGTTAAAAAAGTAAAATATATAAGAATTTAATAAATATAAAAAAAAGATATTTAATTATATATATAGATTAGTTTTAAAGAATATATTTATAAAAGTATACTAAGTAATATATAACCTTATTAATAAAGTTATACTTTAGGCCTAAACTATTATTAATATATTTATTAAAAGTATAATTAAATATATAATTAAGTAAATATAAAATAAAGCCTTTAAAACCTTAAGATTATAAGCTATAGTTATTATAGGCTTATTTTAAGGGATAGTTAAAGCTATTATAAAGTAAATCTTAGTATATCTTAAGTAAAAGATACTAATTAAAGGACTATTTATATTTAAAATATATAAGAATTAGTCCTTTATTAATATTAAAAAGATTATTAATTAAATAATTAGTAAGGCTAATATTATAATAATTATAAAATAGCTATAAAATAAAGATATTATTATTATATTTAAAAAAAGTATAAAAAGGTTCTTTATAAAAGCTAAGTAAATAAAGAAAGTATTTAAACTTAATATAAAAATATATTAAAAGGTATAATAAATTATTATTAAAAGAGTTAATATATAAAACCTTAATATTAAAAAGTAGATTATTAAGGTAATAGTTAAAGAGAATAATATTTTTCTTATATAAGCTATTTTAAAATAGCCTTAATATAAAAATACTAAGTATATATTTTTTATTTTAAAAATTAAAAGTATAAAAAAAGCTAATAGCTTTTATAATTAAGGCCTAATTCTAAACTTCTAAATATATATAGTTAAGCCTTACTTTAAGGCTATATATTTATAATAGTACTTTTAATATTATAAAATAAAATATATTACTAAGTATTATATAATATAAAAGCTATATAACTAATATAATATTAATATTTATTTTAATAAAAAAATATCTTACTTTATAGTTATAAAGACTAGATTTAAATCTATATATTACTTTTATTATAAATTATATTTAGCCTAATTCTAAGCCTACTTTATAATAGCTAAGATATAAGTAAAGGTATAAGAGTAATACTTTTATTATTTATATAGGTTTATAGTAATAAATATAAAAATAATTATAATATTAGCCTTTTAATTTATAGCTAGCTTATAGCTAAAGTAGCTATAAAAGTAAGGGCTTAAATAGCTAAAGAAAAAGTTAATTAATTAAAAAGCTAAGGAATATATATAATCTTAGCTATAAATAGCCTATAGTATTAGACCTAATAAACTAGCTTTAACCTATTATAATTAGTAAAGGGATTATATAATATTATAATAATATTAGGTAGAATAATATATTATTAAAGATATAAAGTAGTTAGCTAATTATAGCTAAATAGAATTATAATTTACTTTATAATATTTAATAATATAAAGTAAGTATAAAGCTAGGCTAAGGCCTAGCTAGTAAGAACTATTATATAGAAGGAGGGACTATAAGCCTAACCCTTAGAACTAGGATAAATAAGTAAGCCTTATAAAAAGCTATTTATATAAGTAAAGAAAGCTAGGTTTAGTATAGGTGCTAATATAATCCTAGGTTAGTAAAAAAGTAATATATAAAGTATAAAGGTTTTTACTTTAAAAGGTTCCCTTATAAAAAATATATAGTAAAGGCATTAGGGCCCTTTATAGGTTAATTAGTATAATATAATTAATTAATCTATTACCTTTTTTTTTATTATTTTCTTAATAATTAGAAACATAAAAAAGTACCTTCTTATACTTATATAATAGGTAAAAATAAAAAATAACCTTAAAATTAAAATCTATAGGGTTAAATTAACCTAAAGATAGATCTATATTAGTACTATAGTATAAGTATAGGCGCTATTAACTTATTAATATAAATTAATAAGCTAAAGAGCCTATAATTAAGTATAAAAATTATAAATAAAAGGTCTATATAATAGTAATAATAATACTAATATAGGCTATTATAAGGCTACCTTAAAGCTAAGCTAAAAAAGTAAAATATATAAGAATTTAATAAATATAAAAAAAAGTACTTAATTATATATATAAACTAGTTCTAAGGGATATATTTATAAGAGTATATTAGGTAATATATAACTTTATTAATAAGGTTATACTTTAGGCCTAAACTATTACTAATATATTTATTAAAAGTATAATTAAATATATAATTAAGTAAATATAAAAAAAAGCCTTTAAAACCTTAAGGTTATAGGCTATAGTTATTATAGGCCTACCTTAAAGGAAATAATTAAAGCTATTATAAAGTAAGTCTTAGTATACTTTAAGTAAAAGATACTAATTAAGGGATTATTTATATTTAAAGTATATAGAAATTAGTCTTTTACTAATATTAAAAAGACTATTAATTATATAATTAGTAAGGCTAATATTATAATAGTTATAAGATAGTTATAAAGTAAAAATATTATTATTATATTTAAAAGAAATATAAAAAGGTTCTTTATTAAAGCTAAGTAAATAAAAAAAGTATTTAAACCTAATATAAAAATATATTAAAAAATATAATAGGTTATTATTAAAGGAGTTAGTATATAAGACTTTAATATTAAAAAGTAGATTATTAAGGTAATAGTTAAGGAAAATAATATTCTTTTTATATAAGCTATTTTAAGATAATCTTAATATAAAAATACTAAGTATATATCTTTTATTTTAAAAATTAAAAGTATAAAAAAAGCTAATAGCCTTTATAATTAAGGCCTAATCTTAAACTTTTAAATATATATAATTAAGTCTTACTTTAAGGCTATATACTTATAATAATACTTTTAATATTATAAAATAAGATATATTATTAAATATTATATAATATAGAAGCTATATAGCTAATATAAAGCTAATACTTATCTTAATAAAAAAATATTTTACCTTATAATTATAAAGATTAGATTTAAACTTATATACTGCCTTTATTATAAATTATACCTAGCCTAATCTTAGGCCTACTTTATAATAGCTAAGGTATATATAAAGGTATAAAAGTAATACCTTTACTATTTATATAAGTTTATAATAGTAAATATAAGAATAATTATAATACTAGCCTTTTAATTTATAATTAGCTTATAGTTAAAGTAGCTATAAAAGTAAGGGCCTAAATAGCTAAAAAAGGAGTTAATTAATTAAAGAGCTAAAGAATATATATAGTCTTAGCTATAAATAGCCTATAATATTAGACTTAATAAACTAGCTTTAATCTCTTAAGATTAGTAAAGGGATTATATAATATTATAATAGTACTAGGTAGGATAATATATTATTAAAGATATAGAGTAGTTAGCTAACTATAGCTAGATAAAACTATAACCTATTTTATAATACCTAATAATATAAAGAAAGTATAAAGCTAGGCTAAGGCCTAGCTAGTAAGAACTACTAAATAAAAGGAGGAATTATAAGCCTACCCCCTAGAATTAGAATAAGTAGGTAGGCCTTATAAAAAGCTATTTATATAAGTAAGGAAAGCTAGGTTTAATATAGGTGCTAATATAATCTTAAGTTAGTAAAAAAGCGATATATAAGGTATAAGGGTTTTTACCTTAAAAGGTTCCCCTAGGAAAAATATATAGTAAAGGCACTAGGGCCCTTTATAGGTTAATTAGTATAATATAATAATTATTATTATTATTATTTTCTTTTTTATTTTTATTTATCTTTATTTTATATTTATATTTATTATTTTTTATTATTATTTTTATTATTATTATTATTATTATATTTCTTTTTTTTTATTAATTTAATTTATTCTTTTACTTTTTAATTTTATATTAGCTCTATAATTAACTAATTTACTCAATTTAAGCTTACTTTTATAACCTTTTATACTTTATATATATATTATATATATAAAAAAAGCCTAGCTTTTTTATATTAATTAAGCTAATTATAAAAAGCTTTATAAAGCCTATTAAGCCTTTAAAAATAATATTATTATATATTATATAATAAGTATTTTTACTTTAGCTTTATATTAATCTTATTTATTAATACTTTATAGCCTATATTTTATAATATTAAGGTTAAGGCTTTTACTTTTTAAATTATATTTATTATTATTAATAAAAGAGCCTTTATAATATATTAATATTTTAAATTTATTATATTTTTATTCTTTTTATTAATTTAATTATAACTTATTAATTAAAATAACCTTACTAATATTACCTTTTATTTAAAACTAATTATAACTTTTTATAAAGCTAGCTTATTATTTATAGTTATATAAGATTTATTTAAAACTAATAGAATATTAAAATAATTTATTTAAATTAATAAGTTATTAGTTAACCTTTATAATATAAATAATACTTTACTTAAAAATATAAATATACTTTATATTTATATTATTATATTATATTAAAAGGTTATTATAAATATAAAATAAGCTTATATAAAGAATAAAAAAGGCTATATACTTTTTTTATTTTTAATTACCTTAACTTTAAGAGTTTAAGATAAAAGAAAGAAAAGGAAAAGAAAGTTTTAAAATTAAAAGCCCTTTTTTAATATTACCCTTACTTTAGCCTTATATTACTTTAATAATAAAACAAAGCTTATTTATTATTAAAATAATAATAAATAATAGGTAATTAACTATAAAGGTAACTTTATAATTTAAAAAGAAAAAATTAAAAAAATAAAATAAAAAATAGCTAAATATATTTTATATTTAAAGTAAGATTAAAGCTAAAAAAATATAATTATATATATAATTTTTAGTTTTTAATAATTAGTAATATAAGCTTAAATTACCTTTATAATAGTTTTAATTTTAAACTAATTTTTATATTACTTTATAATATTTTCTTTATTATAATTATAAAAATTACTTTATTAATTTAATATTAGTTTAATTATTATTTAATATAAATATTACTTTTTAAATTATAATTATTTATAAACTAAGCTTTTTTTTAGCTTTTTTATATTAGTATATATAATAAATAAATATTAAAGTATTTTTAAGCTAATATTATAAAGGTATATTAAGCTATTAATTATAAAAACCTTTTTTAAAAAAAAGAATATTTATAGCTTAATTCTTTTTATATAAAGTTATATAAATATTAAGCTTTTATATTTATATAACTTAGTATAAACTTTTAAGGTTTAGGTTATAATTATATATAGATTTTATATATTAGTAGCTTTTTTTTAAAGTATTTTTAAGCTATATATATTTAGTTTTTATTATTTTTTTTATTATTAATATTAATTATATATTATTATCTTTTTTTTATTAAAGTTTTTTAAGTTTTATATTTTTATAGCTTTATTTTACTTTTATTTTAAAGCTTATTATATTTCTTTCTTTTTTTAAAATACTTAAGTAACTTTAATATACTTCTTTTAAAGTTATTTTATAATTAGGCTACTTTTTAGCTAGCTTTTAAATCTTATAATTTAATAATTAAGGTAAAGGTTTAAAAAAACAATTATAATCTTAACTTTAATACTTTATATTAAGGCTATTTAATATATTTTTATAATAATTTAAAAGTAATTTATTTACTTTTTATTAAAGGTTATTATTAAGCCTTTAAGCTTATTATCCTTTTTTTATAATATTATAAAAGGTATTAGCTTTATAAGCTAATATATTATATATAACTTTAATATAGATTTTTTAGGCTTATATTATTTTATAGTTTTAAATTAAAGCTATAAATATAAAAAAAGTATACTAAAGCTAGTCTACTTTTATTTTAATAATCTTTATATATTTTATTTAGGCTAGCTTTTAATTTAAACATATATTTAGAAATTAAATTAATATAATTAAGGCTATTTTATTAGATTTAAGCTAAACTTTTTTTTATTTACTTTTTAAGCCTTAGTAAAGTAAATAAGCTTATTCTTTTTTAACTTAAAGTATAATCTAACTTTTATTAATTACTTTAAGTATATAATTTAAATAGCTTTAAAATAATATTAGGTATAGTTTATATTTTTTTTATATATAAGAAGGTTAATATTATTAAAGTAGCCTATTATTATAAGCCTTAGCTTTCTTTTTAGTATTTTATATAAAGAAATAATATAAAAAAGGAAAAGAATTAAAAATAATAAAGAGCTTTATAATACTTTTAAGTAAATATTAAATAGCTAAGACTCTTTACCTTTAAATTAAAGTTAGGCTATTTTTATTTTAAAAAAGCTTTAAACTTATTATATAAAACTTTAATTTACTTTAAGCTTATTTATTATATATATTAGCTATTAATAATTAATTTTATTATAAATATTTTTAAGATTAAGTTATAATAATAAGGTAACTTTATAGTAATTTTAGACTATCTTTATAATTTTTTTAATTATTTATATTATTATTTTTATAATTTCTTTTTATAATTATTTATTTAGTTTTTTAATAATAATTTATTTATTTTTATTATAATTATAAATTAATATATAATAACTATTTTAATTACTTTTTTAATTATATTAAATAATAGAATTAATTTTTATATATTTATTTTTTATTATTACTTTATAATTTTTTTAAACTTTTAAAAAATACTAATAATTATAACCTAAAACTATTATAAATAATACTTAAGTTATAAAAAAGTATTAGTTAGCTATATTAATACTTTTATTAATAAGCTTTTATATATTTTAATTTTTTTATTAAAAACTTTATTATTTATAAGGCCTTTTAAGGTTATAAAGCTTAGATTATTTATTTAATTTTATTAAAGTTAATAATTATTATTATATTAAGTTTAGCTAAGGATTAGTTTAGTAATAAATTATAAAAGAGATTAAAAAAAACCTTTTTATTTATATTATAGCTTTCTTTTTATATATTTTTACTAATATTTTTAGCTTACTTTTAACTTAAAGTACTAAAATCTTTACTTACCTTAGCCTCTTTTTAATATAAACTTTTACTTACTTTTTTATCCTTTATAAGCTATTAATATAGCTTATAGCCTTATTAAAGTATTATTATTAGCTATTTTTTTTTACTTTAATTATAATATAATTTTAAACTTATAATACCTTTTTCTTTATCTTTTATATTATTAGTATTTTTTTTAAAATATTATTTTTAAGCCCTTTTTACTTTTTAATTATCTTAATTTACTTTTTATATTTACTAACTTTCTCTTTACTTTTTAGCTTTATTTTATTTTTATTTTAATATTAATTTTTTAATAATTTTTTAAATTTATTTAATTATTTATTTAATATAAATCTTTACTTTCTTTTTATTTTATAAATCTTACCTTTTTATAGCCTTATATTAAAACTATAATATAGCTTTTATAATTATTACTTTTTTATTTAATTATTATTATAATAATTTTATTTTTTATTTTTTTTATTTATTACTTTTACTTTTATTTAAATTATTTATAAAATATAATTAAACTTAATAAAATTCTTTTACTTTTAATATTATACTTTTAAGTTAATACTAATTTAAATAAAATTAATAATATTATTTTATTAGCTATATTAAATTTAAGTTAGCTTCTTTTATAATATAATAAGCTATAACCTTTATTTTTTTATTATTTTTAATAACTTATTATACTTTTATATTATTTACTTCTTTTTATTTAAAATTAAATAATATTAATTTTAATCCTTTATAAAAATAATTTAAAGCTATAATACCTTTACTTTAATCTTTTATATTAATATTTATTATTTTATATTATAATCTTTTAAATAAATATTATAAATAATAACTTTTTATTTTAAAAACTTTACTTTATATTAATCTTTTTATATTTATATTAACTATATAATAATTTTATATCTTTTATAAATATATATTATAACTTATTTATTATATATTAAATAATAATTCCTTTTATTTAAATATATTAGCTTTTTATATAGCTATTAACTTTTACCTTTTATAATATTATAATATTATAATTAGCTAGGATTATAATTATTATTAAATTTAAAATAAAAATAATTTAAAGTTATTATAATTTTATAATTAACTTTTTATTAATATTATTTATTTAAATTATAGCCTTTTATTTTCTTTAAAAGTAAATTAAATATTAATTAAATTATTAGTTAATATATATAAAAGGTTTATAAAGGCTTTAAAGATTATTTATATATATTAGTTTTTTAAAAGGTAAACTTATATTAAGTTTAATAAAGCTTTTTTTTAAGTATTTTATTAAATAATTTTTAATCTTTTTTAGCTTTTATATATTACTTAATTAATATTTTATATAATAATTAATTTAATATAATATTAACTCTAATACTTTTATAAATATTTTAAATTAATATAAATAACTTTATTTTAATATATTTATATTTTAAAATACTTTTAAAACTAAGTTAAATATAAGCCTTAATAAAAGTAATATTATATTTATATTTTTTTAGTTTTTATTAAGTATTATTTTTCATATTTTTTATAAACTTTAGCTTTATATTATTTATAAATATATTAATTAATA
This sequence comes from Escovopsis sp. Ae720, assembly GCA_003055925.1. Classification (NCBI taxonomy): domain Eukaryota; kingdom Fungi; phylum Ascomycota; class Sordariomycetes; order Hypocreales; family Hypocreaceae; genus Escovopsis; species Escovopsis sp. Ae720. The sequence goes on along the minus strand of NQYQ01000030.1, from coordinate 206,030 downwards.
TAATAATTAATAATATATTTTATTTTAAAGTATTTATAATATTATTTTAAATAAACTTTCTTTATATATAAGTTTATAATATATAATTATAATTAAAAATAAAAGTATTTATAATAAAGTTAATTTATATTTTAAATAATATTAACTTTAAAAATTATAATTATTTATAAAGTTATAATATTTTAAAGCTAATATATAATTATATAAAAGATTATCTTTTTATTTTTCTTTTATATTTTCTTTAATAAAGCTTTATTATTAATATTATTAATATTTTATAAACTAATACTTTTAATAATAATTTAATAAATATATTATAATTATTTTATATTTAGGCTAAATATAGCTTTAATTTAAGTATTAATAATATATTATTTTATATTTCTTTTAAAAATAATTATTATATTATTACTTTAAAGATATTAGGCTATATTTATATTACTTATAAGCCTAATTATATAATTAATAATCTTAATAATTTCTATTAAAAATTACTTTTAAAATCTTTTAAAAATAATATTACTTTTAATTATAATCTTTTTTTAAGCTTTAAAAAAACTAATTTTATATCTTTTTTAGCTAAAACTTTAATAATAAATATTATTATTATTATTATTATATATATCTTTAGCTTATATATTTATTTAATTATAATTATATATATAATTATATATACTTTAATAAATTTATTTTATATAATTATTATTATTTTTACTTTTAATATTATAATAATTATAGCTTAGTTTTACTTTTTTTTATATAATATAATAAACTTTTAATTTTTATTTAAGCTTAAGTAAACTTAGCCTTTAAAATTAAATCTTAAAGTTTTATATATATTAACTTTTACTTTTTTAACTATTAAATAATTACCTTTAATTTATTTTTATATTATAGCCTTAAGTTTTATAAACTTAAGGCTACTTTTTAATTATATTAACTTATTATAAGCCTATAATTTCTATTATTAATTTTTATTTAGTTATTATTATTAATTATATTATATTTACTTTAAGTTTATATTATTATAAGTAAGTAATTTAGACCTAATAAAATTAAATCTTAAGTTATTTTTAATTTTTAATTACTATATTAGTTAATATAGGCGTTTTTTATATCCTCTAAGCTTTCTCTCTAGCTTTTAAATCTATTACTTTATATTCCTTTTAAAAATAATTATTATTCTATTACTTTAAAAATTATAAGCTATAATTATATTATTTATAAGCCTAATTATATAATTAATAGCTTTAATTAGTTTTACTAAGAACTATTTCTAAAACTTCTTAAGAATAATATTACCTTTAATATAACCTCTCTCTTAAGCCTTAAAGGGACTAGCTTTATACCTCCCTAGCTAGAACTTTAGTAATAGGTGCCGCTGCTGTTACTATTATATATATCTTTAGGCTACTTATTTATTTAATTGTAATTATATACGCGGTTATATACACTTTAATAAGGTTGTCTTGCGTAGTCGTTATCGTCTTTGTCTTTAACGCCGCGGCGGCTGCGGCTAGGCTAGCTTTTTATTAGAAGGCTAAGGAGGTTAAAGGTAGTTTATATACTTTGTATATTTAAAAGCTAGTATTATATTATATTAGCTATTAATAACTTTTATAAGTAAGTTATTTTATATGTTTTCTTTATTTGAATTAGCCTTATTATATTATTTAGCTAATAGTTTATATAATAATTATTAATATTATATAATATTTACTTTTATAAATTAATAAATATATTTAAGTAATAAAGGTAATACTTCTTCACTTTATTTTAATATATTTATATCTTAGGGTAGTTATATAATTATATTAGGTATAGCCTTTAATATAAGTAATATTTTATTTAAACTTTTTTAGTTTTTATAAGATATTACTTTTTACTTTTTTTATATATATATAAATATTATACTCTTTATATATATATTAATATTATACTCTTTATATATATATTAATATTATACTCTTTATATATATATTATTATTATACTCTTTATATATATATTAATATTATACTCTTTATATATATATTATTATTATACTCTTTATATATATATTAATATTATACTCTTTATATATATATTAATATTATACTATTTATATAAATATTAATTTATATAGTACTTAATAATATATTTTTTTAAAGTATTTATAATATTAATATAAGTAAACCTTTTTAGTATAAAACTTAATTATATAAAGTTATAATTAAAGGTAAAGGCTATTATAATATAATTAGTTTACCTTTATAATTATACTTACCTTTAAAATTATAATTATTTAAAAGGCTATTATATCTTTTAAGTACTAAATAATTATTTTAAAAGTAATATTACTATTATCTCTTTTAAATTTTCTTTAATATATTATTATTAATTAAATTATTAATATTTTATATATTAATACCTTTTATAATAATTTAATAAATATATTATATATACTTTATTTTTAGCCTAAAGGCTACCTTTATTTAAAAGTTAATAATATACTTTTTAGTATTTTTATAAAAAGTAATAACTATATTTTTACTTAAAAGGCATTATATTACTATTATATTATTTATTATCTAAATTACTTAGTTAATACTATTTATAATCTTAATATAAAAACCTTTTTTAATAAAAATAAGATTACCTTTAATTATAACCTTTTATTTAATATAAATAAAAATAGGTTTTACTTTCTTTTTTATTAGTATTTATATTATTATAATTATAATTATTATTATATATATTATTTTTTAATTTATCTTTTTAATTACTTAGTTATATACTTTTTTAATTATTTTAAAAGGTTTAATCTTAATTATTATAATTATTATAATTATAATTATTATTATATATATTATTTTTTAATTTATCTTTTTAATTACTTATTTATATACTTTTTTAATTATTTAAAAAGTTTAATTTAAATTATTATAATAATTATTATTATTATAGCTATTTTATTTATAATCTAGCTTTATATTTACTTTTTATTATATAATAATCTTTTTAAACAATACTTATATATTTATAAATATTACCTTTAGAATTAGTTTTTAAAGTATTATATATATTTACTTTTACTTTTTAAATTAAAAAATAATTACCTTTAATCTATATTTAGTCTATAGTCTTAAATCTAAAAAACTTAATATTATACTTTTATTATAATAACTTATTATAAGGCTATAATTCCCTTTATTAACTTCTATTTAGTCTATATTATTATTAATATTATATTTATAATAGGTTTATAGTATTATAAGTAAGTAATTTAAGTCTAATAAAACTAAATCTTATATTATTCTTAATTTCTATTTACTATATTAGCTAGTATAGGTATATCTTGTATTTAAAGGTTGATTTTTATAGCTTTTAGTTTAATGCTTTTAATTATATAAACTATTATTTTTATAGATCTTCCTTTATAGTTTTTTATTTATTTTTCTAAAAGTATATTCTTAGTTTTTATTATAATTATAATATAATATATAATAATCTTTTTTATAACTTTCTTAATTAGCTTTATAATTAACTAACTTACTTAATTTAAGCTTACTTTTATAACCCTTTATACTTTATATATATTTTATATATATAAAAAAAGCCTAGCTTTTTTTATATTAACTAAAGTAATTATAAAAAGCTTTATAAAGCTTATTAGGCCTTAAAAGGTAATATTATTATATATTATATAATAAATATCTTTACTTTAGCTTTATATTAATTTTATTTATTAATATTTTATAACTTATATTTTATAATATTAAGGTTAAAGCCTTTACTTTTTAAATTACTTTTATTATTATTATTAAAAAAGCCTTTATAATATATTAATACTTTAAGTTTATTATATCTTTATTCTTTTTACTAATTTAATTATAATCTATTAATTAAAATAGTTTTATTAATATTACTTAATATTTTAAGCTAGTTATATCTTTTTATAAAGCTAGCTTATTATTTATAATTATATTAGATTTATTTAAAATTTATAAAATATTAAAATAATTTATTTAAACTAATAAGTTATTAATTAACCTTAGTAATATAAATAATATTTTATTTAAAAATATAAATATATTATATATTTATATAATTATATTACTTTAAAAAAATATTATAAATATAAAATAAGCTTATATAAAAAATAAAAAAGGTTATATTTTTTTTTTTTACTATTTTAACCTTAAAAGCTTAAAAAAAAAGTTCTAAAATTAAAAGCCTTTTTTTAATATTACCCTTACTTTACCTTTATATTACTCTAATAATAAAATAAAGCTTATTTATTATTTAAATAATAATAAATAATAAATAACTAATTATAAAAATAATTTTATAATTTAAAAAATAAAAAATAAAAAAATAATTTTATAATTTTAAAAAAAAATTAAAAAAAAATAACTAAATATATTTTATATTTAAAGTAAAATTAAAACTAAAAAAAATATAATTATATATATAGTTTTTAATTTTTAATAATTAGTAATATAAGATTATTATTTTTATTTTAAACTATTTATATAATAGTTTTAATATTAAACTAATCTTTATATTATTATATAATATTTTATTTATTATAATTATAAAAATTACTTTATTAGCTTAATATTAATTTTATTATTATTTAATATAAATATTACCTTTTAAATTATAATTATTTATAATTTAAGCTTTTTTTTAACTTCTTTTATATTAAAGTATATAATAAATAAGTATTAAAGTATTTTTAAGCTAATACTATAAAAGTATATAAAGCTATTAATTATAAAGACTTTTTTTAAAAAATATACTTATAATTTAATTTTTTTTATATTAAGCTATATAAATATTAAGCTTTTATATTTATATAATTTAATATAAACCTTTAAAATTTAGATTATAATTATATAGAAATTTTATATATTAATAGCTTTTTTTTAAAGTACTTTTAAGCTATATATATCTACTTTTTATTATCTTTTTATTAATATTACTAATTATATATTATTACCTTCTTTTTATTAAGGTTTTTTAAATTTTATATTTTTATAATTTTATTTTACTTTTATTTTAAAGCTTATTATATTCTTTTTTTTTAAAAAAATATTAAAATAACTTTAATATACTCTTTTTAAATTTATTTTATAATTAAACTACTTTTTAGCTAGCTTTTAAATTTTATAATCTAATAATTAAAGTAAAAGTTTAAAAAGGAAATTATAGCTTTAACTTTAATACTTTATATTAAGGCTATTTAATATATTTTTATAATAATCTAAAGGTATTTTATTTACTTTTTATTAAGGGCTATTATTAGGCTTTTAAGCTTACTATTCTCTTTTATAATTATATAAAAAGTATTAGCCTTATAGGCTAATATATATATAACTTTAATATAAACTTTTTAAGCTTATATATATATTTATAAAAAATCTAAAGCTATATTATAAATAATTTAAATAAATTATAATTATTATAAAGTTTACTTTTTATAAAATAATAATATAATATATAATATTAAATTTAAAATATATAATAATAATTAAATTATATTTATAATTAATATTAATATAAACACTTTATAATTATAAATAATATTTATAAATAATTAAAATTAATATTACTTTTTTTAAAAATTATAAAAGTAAAAAAATAAAAAAAAGTAAAAAATTATTAAAAATAATATAAAAATAATACCTTAAGCTTATTATACTTTTAAAAATATTAATAAAAATATTATATAATAATATAATAATATAATTAATTTAATATAAATTATAAATAATATTAATATTATATATAAAAAATAAAAAGAACTTTATAAAATTTTATTATATTTTATAAATGATTTATATTAGAAAAAGTAATATTTATAAAAAATATTAAAATATATATTTTTTAAAAAAAATTAATTATAAAAAATAATAATAAAAATAATAATATATTTTTATTTTAAAATATTAAAAAAAATAAAAATTAATATAAAAAAAAGTAAAATAATAATATAAAAAAGAAAATAATAGTAAATATATAAAGTAAGTTTAAAAAATTATATAATTAAAAAACTTAAAAAAGTATATTTAAAATAAAAACTATTATAATTATATAAAGTTTTTATTATAATAAAATAAATATAAATTAAATTATAAATAAAATATAAAGAAATAATTAAAAATAATATTTAAATAAAACTTTAAATAATATAATTAAATTATAAAAAATAATAAATTAAATAAAAGTATATATTATAAAAAATATATAATTAATTTAAATATTAATATTTTAAATAAAAAATAATATAATATTAAAAGTAAAGATTTATAAAAAGATTCTTTTTAAACTTATTTTATAATTTCTTTTTAAAATAAGATTAAATAAGCCTTAATGTAATTATTAAAGTAAATATAAAAAAGATTTAAATTATTATAAAATAATTAAAATCTTAAAAGGCTTTTAAAAATAATAAAATATTAGATAAAATAATTAAATAAAATAAAACCTTTTTAATTAATATATTAGCCTTTTTTATTAATATATTTTTATATTTTAAGAATTATTAATAATACTTTTATATTATAATTATATATATATTAAAAAAACTAAGTAAAGTAAATATTTAATAATAAAAAGTAAAGGCTTAATATTTAATCTTTTTACTCAATATTATTAAAAGAGTTATTAAAATAATTATTATATATTATAATTATAATAAAAATTAAAAGTATATATTTTTAAAAAAGTAAATAAAAAACTAGAAAAAACGATTTATAAAAATAATAATTTAAATTATTAAAAAAATTATTTAAATAATATTAAACTATTATAAAATAATATTATTTTTTTAGCTTCATTTTAAAATATTTATAATTAAATTAATTACTAATAGCTAATATATATTATAAATAAGCTAAGATTAAATTAAATATTAATAAAGTAAATATAAAGCTTTATAAAAGTATAAATAATATATTTTTAATTTAAAAGTAAAAAATTAAATCTTTTTAATATATATTTTAAAATCTTTTAAAAGTTATTATTATTAATAATACTTTTTTATTTATATATTATATTATTTTATAAAGCTTTAAAACATAAACCTAGCTTTATAATTATTAAATATTTAAATAATATAAATCTTTTAATATATAAAATAAATATATAGTAAATATAAAAATAATTTAAAAAAGCTTAAATTAAATAAGCTTTTAATTTAAATTTTAAAAAAGTAAATTAATATATTTTATTTAAATATATATAATAAATTTATAAATTATTTAGTTGAAACTAAATAAGATTTTATTAGTTAAGTATATAAGATTTTTTAAAGTTTATTTAAATAAAAAGTTAATTTAAATTAAATATTTATAAAAAATAAAAATAAAAGCTAAATAATTTTAATATATATTTAGCTTTATTATAATATTAATTTAAAATTATAAAATAAAATAAAATAAAGAAATATATATAAAAGTAATTTATATTATAATTATTTATAATATAAAGGTATATTATATAATAATTAAAAAAGATAATAAACTTAAAAAGGCTATAATACTTTTAAATTAAGAGTAAATTAAATATTTATAAATTATTATAGAAATATATAAGGCTATATTAGTTTAAAGTATTAAGATTAAGGTAACTATACTTTTTTTAAATTTATATTTTAATTATAAGGTTATAAAGTTTAAAAAGTAATTTAAAAAAGGCTTAATTAAAAAATATATATAAATTAAATACTTTAAAGTAAGAGCTATAATATAAAAAAAGGGTTTTAAAAGGTATTAAAATAAGACTAAATATATACTATATACATTTAGAACCTAAAAGACCTAAATCTTAAAAACATTTTTTTAAATAATTAAAAATATAAATAAATAAAGTAAAAAAAGCTAATATATATAATCTATAAATAATTTAATAATAAGGCTATAAATATTTAAAATATATATTTTATTATAATAAAGGTATTAAAAGTATATATTTTTATTATAAATATAAAAGCTTTTTATTTATATAATTATAAATAAGCTAAATTAGCTTTAAGGCCTTTTTTTTATTTAAAGTATTAAATATAAATAGCTTATTATATAATTATAAAAATATATTAAAAATATTATAATATTTTATTATAAATTATATTATTATAATAAAAATAAAAGTAAGATTAAATATTTACTTAATTATAATAAAAAAGGTTATAATAGTTCTAAATAATAACTATATTAAGGCTAAATTAGTAAAATAGTTTTATACTTTAAAAAAATTAAATATTATAAAGTAATAAATAAATTAATAAAATAATAAAATTATATTAAGATTATTATAAAGTAAACCTATAGCTAAGGCTATAAAACTTATTAATAATAAAAACTAAAAAGTAATAATAAAGCTAATCTTAGCTTTATTTAAATTTAAAGTAAATTTTATTTAATATATATAAAAAATAATAATAATAATATAAATTTTAATTACTTTTAAAAATACTTTTAATTATATTCCTTTTATTTTTTTTATTCTTTTTTTTATATTATTATTTTTAATACTTTTATTATCTTTTAAGTCTTTTTTTTCTTTTTTATATATATAATAAAAAAGGCTTTTATTACTTACCTTTTTCTTTTTAGCCTTATTTCAATTCTTTTTAATAATTATTTTAGCTTTATAATAATAAAGGCTAATAATATTATTATTATTCTTAATATTAATATAAAGCTATTTTAACTTTAATAAGTCTATTTAAGGTATATATAAGGGTTTAAAAAGAGTTATATCTTTTTAAGCTAAGATATTAATTTATAGATTATAAATATTAAATATAATATTAATTATATAATTAAGATTATAAATAATCTTTCAAGTTCTAGTTATATTTATAATAATATTAAAACCTTTTTTTTATTTTTAAACTTAGCTTAAATAATATTATCTTTAGTATTATAATTAATAAGCTATTACAAAATATTAAAATATAAAAAGTCTAATATAAATAATATAAAGCTAATATATTTTATTCTTTTCTTTAAAAATAATAAATAATATAACTTAAAGCTCTTTAGCTTTAATATAAGTAAAAATATTAATTATTTGAAAATAATTAATAAAAAAAATATAATATAATAGTAAATTAATACTTACCTTAATATATTTATTATTTTTAATATTAATATAAGTTTTATAATTTTTATTATAATTTAATAAATTAATATAAATATAATTAAAAAAAGTTAATTATTAAAATAATATAAAGATAATAAAAGATTTTTTATATATATAGCTATATAAGCTAGTATTATACTTAGTAAAAGAGTTAAAAAAGAAAATATATATTCTATTAGTTATAATAAAAGAAAAATACTTTACTTTAAAAAAGGCTATAATAATAAAGGTAAGAATATAAATAATAATAGTAAAGATATATTAAAGGTATAAAGGTAAAATAGTAATAATAATAATAATAATAATAATAATAAAAAAGAAAAAAAAAAGAAAAAAAAGGTATAAATAAATAATAATAAAAGATATAAATAAAAAAAGAGATTATATAAAGAAAATAAAAGTAATTATAAAATAAAGTAAATTAAAAAAAGGCCTTAATAAGTAAAAGTATAAAATAAAGTAATTTAAAATAGACTTTATAAAAAGAAATAAAAAAATAAAAAATAACTAAAATAATAAGTTTTAAATAATAGCCTAATTAATAAGTAAACTAAGCCTTATATAAGGACTCTTAATATATTACTTAAGTTAGTTAATTATAATTAAAAAGGGATTATATTTTAAGTAATATACTAATAAACTATATATATAAATAAATTAAGTATATTAAGTATAAATATAGCTATAAAGAGACTATAATATACTTAGTAGGGCCTTAGGCTAATTAGCTTAGATAACCCTTAAAATTAAAATAAGTCTAGTAAGCTTTATAAAAAAGATTAAACTAATAAAAGTAAAGATAAAGAAATATAGTATAAATAATATAAAAATAGTTTTTAGCCTATAGCAGGTTTCCTTCTCTAAAGTTAGAGTTAAGGCATTAGGTTATTTTATAATAAGTAGAGTATTATAAAAAGAAATAAATAAATAAAAATAATACTTTTTTACTTTATTTTAATATATTTATATTTTAAAGTAATTATATAACTATATAAAGTATAGTCTTTAATATAAATAATACTTTATTTTAAGTTTTTTTAGTTTCTATAAAATATTCTTTTTTATTTCTTTTTATATATTAATATTATATTATTTATATAAATATTAATTTATATAATATTTAATAATATATTTTATTTTAAAGTATTTAAAATATTAATATAAATAGATCTTTTTAATATAAAGCTTAATTATTTAAAATTATAATTAAAAATAAAGGTTATTATAATATAATTAATTTACTTTTTTAATAATATTAAGCTTTAAAATTATAATTATATAAAAGGCTATTATATCTTTTAAATATTAAATAATTACTTTAAAAATAATAATAATAATATTATTTTTAATTTCTTTTAATTAAAATAATAATTAAAAAAATAAAAAAGCACCTCCTTATATTTATATAATAGGTAAAAATAAAAAATAATCTTAAAATTAAAATCTATAGAGTTAAATTAACCTAAAGATAAATCTATATTAGTACTATAGTATAGGCATAGGTATTATTAACTTATTAATATAAATTAATAAGCTAAAAAGCTTATAATTAAGCGTAAGAACTATAAATAAGAATTCTATATAATAGTAATAATAATACTAATATAAGCTATTATAAGGCTACCCTAAAGCTAAGCTAAAGAAGTAAAATATATAAAGATTTAATAAATATAAAAAGGAGATATTTAATTATATATATAAACTAGTTCTAAAGAATATACTTATAAGAGTATACTAAATAATATATAATCTTATTAATAAGGTTATACTTTAGGCCTAAACTATTATTAATATATTTATTAAAAGTATAATTAAATATATAATTAAATAAATATAAAATAAAGCCTTTAAAACCTTAAGGTTATAAGCTATAGTTATTATAGGCCTATTTTAAAGGATAGTTAGAGCTATTATAAAATAAGTCCTAATATACTTTAAATAAAAGGTATTAGTTAAGAGATTATTTATACTTAAAGTATATAAAAACTAATCTTTTATTAATATTAAAAAGGCTATTAATTAAGTAATTAGTAAGGCTAATATTATAATAGTTATAAAATAATTATAAAGTAGAAATATTATTATTATATTTAAAGGAAATATAAAGAGGTTTTTTATAAAAGCTAAGTAAATAAAGAAGGTATTTAAACCTAATATAAAAATATATTAAAGAATATAATAGGTTATTATTAAGAAAGTTAATATATAAGATCTTAGTACTAAGAAGTAGATTATTAAGGTAATAGTTAAAAAGAATAATATCCTTTTTATATAAGCTATCTTAAAGTAGCCTTAATATAAAAATACTAAGTATATATCTTTTATTTTAAGGATTAAAAATATAAAAGAAGCTAATAGCCTTTATAACTAAGGCCTAGTTTTAAATTCTTAGGTATATATAATTAAGCCTTATTTTAAGGCTATATATTTATAATAGTACTTTTAATATTATAAAATAAAGTATATTACTAAGTACTATATAATATAAAAGCTATATAGCTAATATAATACTAATACTTATTCTAATAAAGAAATATCTTATTTTATAATTATAAAAACTAGATTTAAATCTATATATTACCTTTATTATAGATTATACTTAGCCTAGTTCTAGGCTTACTTTATAATAGCTAAGGTATAGGTAAAGGTATAAAAGTAATATCTTTATTATTTATATAAGTTTATAATAATAAATATAAGAATAATTATAATACTAGCCCTTTAATTTATAGCTAGCTTATAGCTAAAGTAGCTATAAAAGTAAAGGCCTAAATAGCTAAGGAAGGAGTTAACTAAGTAAGGAGCTAGAAAATATATATAATTTTAGTTATAAATAGCTTATAATATTAAACCTAATAGATTAGCTTTAATCTTTTATAATTAGTAAAGGGACTATATAGTATTATAATAGCGCTAGGTAGAATAATATATTATTAAAGATATAAAGTAATTAGCTAATTATAGCTAGATAGAATTATAACCTACTTTATAATGCCTAATAATATAAAGAAGATATAGGGCTAGGCTAAGGCCTAGCTAGTAAGAACTATTAGATAAAAGGAAAGACTATAAGTCTAACCCCTAGAAATAGAATAAGTAAATAGGCCTTATAAGAAGCTATTTATATAAGTAAGAAAAGCTAGGTTTAATACAAGTACTAATATAATCCTAGGTTAGTAAAGAAGTAATATATAAAGTATAGGGGTTTTTACCTTAAAAGGTTCCCTTATAAAAAATATATAGTAAAGGCATTAGGGCCCTTTATAGGTTAATTAGTATAATATAATTAATTAATTAATTAATTAATTTCTTTTAATATATTATTATCTTATATATTAATATCTTTTATAATAACTTAATAAATATATTATATATACTTTAATTTTAGTTTAAAAGCTACTTTTATTTAAAAATTAATAATATACCTTTTAGTATTTTTATAAAAAATAATAATTATATTTTTATTTAAAAAGTATTATATTATTATTATATTATTTATAAGCTTAATTATTTAATTAATAATCTTAATAATCTTAATAAAGAATTCTTTAAAAGTTTAATAAAAATAATATTACTTTTAATTATAATCTTTTATTTAATATAAATAAAAGTAAGTTTTATTTTTTATTAATATTTATATTATTAATATTATAGCTATTATTAGATATATTATTTTTTTTATTTTTTTAATTAATTTTTTATATACTTTTTTAATTACTTTAAAAAGTTTAGCTTAAATTATTATAATTCTTTTTCTTTATAATTTAGTTTTATTTATACTTTTTATTATATAATAAATTTTTAAATAATATTTATATATTTATAAGTATTATTTTTAAAATTAGTTTTTAAAGTATTATATATACTTACTTTTACTTTTTAAACTAAATAATAATTACCTTTAACTTATATTTAATTTATAATCTTAGATATAAAGAACTTAATATTATACTTTTATTATAATAACTTATTATAAGGCTATAATTTCTTTTATTAACTTTTATTTAGTTTATATTATTATTTATATTATATTTATTATAAGTTTCTAATATTATAAGTAAATAATTTAAGTTTAATAAAACTAAATATTATATTATTTTTAATTTCTTTTTATTATATTAGCTAATATAAATATATTTTATATTTAAAGGTTAGTAAAAGAATATCTTTATAAATTATAATACTTTATTATAATATAAATATAATTAATAATAATTCTTACTTTATAGTTTAAAACTAGCCTAATTTAAGCCTAACTTATAAAATATAAGATAAAATAACTTTAAAAAGTCTTAATAAATTAAAAGGCTAATAGCGATATATAATTATAATTATATATAATTTATTAGTTTTAAAGACTTAATTAATAAAAATAAAAAGTATAATAATATTAATTTAAAAATATATTATAGAATAATAAGCTAAGTTAATTAATTATAACTAAAAAGAACTATAATCTAATTTAAAGAGTTTAATAAAAGAAAATTAAGAAAAATTTCTAGGATTAGGAAAATAAAAAAGCACCCCCTTATACTTATATAATAAGTAAAAATAAAAAATAACCTTAAAATTAAAATCTATAAAGTTAAATTAACCTAAAGATAGATTTATATTAGTATTATAATATAAATATAAATACTATTAATTTATTAATATAAATAAATAAGCTAAAAAGCTTATAATTAAGTATAAAAATTATAAATAATAATTCTATATAATAATAATAATAATAATAATATAAACTATTATAAAGCTATTTTAAAACTAAGTTTAAAAAGTAAAATATAAGAATTTAAAAAATATAAAAAAAAGGTATTTAATTATATATATAAACTAGTTTTAAAAAATATATTTATATAAATATATTAAATAATATATAACTTTATTAATAAGGTTATACTTTAGGCCTAAATTATTATTAATATATTTATTAAAAGTATAATTAAATATATAATTAAATAAATATAAAAAAAGCCTTTAAGTTTTTAAAGTTATAAGCTATAATTATTATAAGCTTATTTTAAAAAATAATTAAAGTTATTATAAAGTAAGTTTTAATATATTTTAAATAAAAAATATTAATTAAAAGATTATTTATATTTAAAGTATATAAAAACTAGTTTTTATTAATATTAAAGAGATTATTAATTATATAATTAGTAAAGCTAATATTATAATAATTATAAAATAATTATAAAATATAAATATTATTATTATATATAAAAAAATTATAAAAAGGTTTTTTATAAAAGCTAAGTAAATAAAAAAAGTATTTTAATTTAATATAAAAATATATTAAAAGATATAATAAATTATTATTAAAGGTATTAATATATAAGATTTTAATATTAAAAAGTAAATTATTAAAATAATAATTAAAAAAAATAATATTCTTTTTATATAATTTATTTTAAAGTAATTTTAATATAATAATATTAAATATATATTTTTTATTTTAAAGATTAAAGATATAAAAGAAGCTAATAGCTTTTATAATTAAAGCTTAGTTTTAAATTTTTAAATATATATAATTAAGCTTTACTTTAAAGCTATTATTTATAATAATATTCTTTATATTATAAAATAAAATATATTATTAAATATTATATAATATAAAAACTATATAACTAATATAAAGCTAATATTTATTTTAATAATAAAATATTTTACTTTATAATTATAAAGATTAGATTTAAATTTTTATATTACCTTTATTATAAATTATACTTAGCTTAATCTTAAGCTTACTTTATAATAATTAAAGTATAAATAAAAATATAAAAATAATACTTTTATTATTTATATAAGTTTATAATAATAAATATAAAAATAATAATAATATTAGCTTTTTAATTTATAAGTAATTTATAATTAAAGTAATTATAAATAATAAAGTATAGGCTTAAATAGCTAAAAAAGGAGTTAATTAATTAAAAAGCTAAAGAATATATATAATCTTAGCTATAAATAGCTTAAAATATTAAATCTAATAGCCTAGCTTTAACCTTTTAAGATTAATAAAAGAATTATATAATATTATAATAATATTAAGTAAAGTAATAAATTATTAAAGATATAAAATAATTAGCTAATTATAATTAAATAAAACTATAACCTATTTTATAATATTTAATAATATAAAAAAAGGTATAAGGCTAAGCTAAGGCTTAATTAGTAAAAATTATTAAATAAAAGAAAGGATTATAAGCTTACTTTTTAAAACTAAGATAAATAAGTAAGCTTTATAAAAAGCTACTTTAATAAGTAAAAAGGCTAAGTTTAGTATAAGTACTAATTTAATCCTAAGTACCTTAAAAGGTTCTACTATAAAAAGTATATAGTAAAGGTATTAGGGCCCTTTATAGGTTAATTAGTATAATATAATTAATTAATTAAAAGAAAATTAAATAAAAGTAATATAAGGTTACTTTAAGAAACTAATATAAAAAGAAAGTATATATAAAATTCTTTAAAGTAACTTAAATAAATTAGCCTTATAAAAAGATATTTAAATAAATATTAGAAAGTAAAGCTAGCTAAATATTAAGTGTATTGCTATAAAGGCAGTAAAAACATTCTAGGGGGCTAGTATTTCCTCTCGGCTAGGCTATGTAAGGCATAACTTAGTAGTAGTAATAGATTATCCTATATAGATACATCGCAATACCATTAATCACAATACCCTTAATCGCAATGCCTTTAATCACAATGCCTTTAATCGCAATGCCTTTAATTATAATACCTCTTAGTACCTACTTATACTCTATAGGTATCACCTATATATACTTAATAGTATATAGTATAAGGTTTAGTGCCTTTAGAAGACAAAGAGCCCTAGTAGAACTATGATCCTTCCTTATTAGGAAGATTACTGCCCCCCTAGAAGATTTCTACTGCCCCTATAGCAATACTCAATATTAATATAATATTAGGCTAATAATAAAGTAATATATAGTATATAATAGTTTTTTCTTAAAAAGGTTCTACTATAATATAAGATAGATATACTAGGCCTAGAAAGGTAACTAGCGGAATAAAAATAAATAAATAAATAAATATCTTAGTACTATATAGAGTTAGATTTAGAGTATCTAAATCAATAAATAGCTTTTTAGTATTTGATTTATAATATTAAGTATTATAATAATAAAATTATATTAAGTAGTTTATTACATATATATTTCTAAAATATAAGTTTACTCTAGTATAAGGGTAACTTGAGTATAATACTAGTATATATAGATCAAATTAATATAAATATATATACCCGTAGGCTGCACCTTTGGTTGCCGACTAAGGGAGACGACGCTTCAGGTAGTTGGCCAGCACAAGAGGTGCAACCTACGGGTAGTTTCACTTATAATTTAGACTACAGTCAAATATTACGCCCAGACATGCACGAGGTAAGAGAACGATCTACAGAAACACTTTTATCTAGAAGACATCTACGCGCAGATGAGCCTTTTATGGACAAAACAGCATGTACGGCCGCGCGTCGTTTTTTCTGGTATTCAACCGACCGGTGTTCCTCATCTAGGGAACTACATCGGCGCCCTAAGGCAATGGACACAATTTCAACAGAATGAGATTAAGCCCACGAAGCTTATGTTCTCTATTGTTGACCTGCATGCCATCACAACTCCCCAACCGCCTGCAACACTAAGATTACATCGACGTCAAGCTTTGGCGGCTCTCTTGGCCATTGGCCTTGACCCAAAAAGATGTACGATATTCTACCAATCCGCTGTAAGTAGAAAGTGTTGCTTGATCTTAGGTTGCTTGATCTTAGGCGAGATTTCCATTTCTTATTCGACTTCTAGGTGCCAGCTCATTCCGAGTTAATGTGGATTCTGGCCTGCACAGCTTCTATGGGATATCTCTCAAGGATGACCCAGTGGAAAGTATATAATCCTGTACCTCGAAGAGAATATGGAGTGTTCAGACTCTAATCCTATGATCAGTCGAAACTAAGCCTGCCACCATCATCTCGAGTCGAGGATCGCCCGGTGGGCTCAAAATTGAAATTAGGACTCTTCTCCTACCCAGTCCTCCAAGCTGCCGATATCTTGATTCATAGGCAGGCTCCCCGTGTCACCAAGGCTAAGTTAGAGACAAGTGACTTATTCTGATTAGGGCCTCCCACGTCCCAGTGGGTCATGATCAGCAACAGCATTTGGAGTTCGCTCGGGAGTGTGTCACGAATTTCAACCATGCGTACGGTTCTCATCTCGTTTATCCTGAAACGATCACACGTCAGAAAAACCCTCTTGGCTTAAGCTAGCTCGCCTTTGGCTAATTGCCTCGCAGCCCCTGCTCAGCGCATTATGTCACTGACTGAGCCTACGTCGAAGATGTCAAAGTCTGACAAACTTGAACGCTCTAGAATCTTGATCACGGATACACCGGATCAAATTCGCACTAAAATTGCGGCATCTAAAACGGATTCTTTTCCAGGTATCTCATATAATCCTACTGAACGTCCAGGGATATCGAATTTGCTGGAGATCTTTTCGGTATTTGATGATGGGGAGAGAAGCCCAGCGCAGCTTGCACAGGACTGCGCTCAAACCCATCCACGGGTCTTCAAAGAAATGGTCTCGAATGCGATCATTTCAGGCCTGGACGGGATACGCGATCGTTATCTTGATCTCCTGGACAGCAAAGATGGCCGTCTTGAGTCTATCGAGGCAGAGGGTGCGAGAAGAGCGCGGGAGAGCGCAGAGGAGACAATGGCCCTCGTAAGAGACGCTGTTGGTCTTTGAGCGCACACAGTGGAGAGTTGTTCGGCCAGGATAAGACGAGCATCAAGACACGCTTAGATGCAGTCTAGACTCTACCCCGGCTTCGTGTCTTTTCAATTCTCTAGCCACCATCGAAAGGCGACAATGTCTGCGGAAAAGTAAGGTGGACTCAAAGCCAGTCATGTATTGATCTCAGTCTCGAGGGTGACATTGATCCAAGCTTAAGAGGTGTACGCAAAATTGCTCCCTCTTGCATCGAGCCAGAATTCGCGGACCACTTGATTTGTTGTACGTGCGCCTCGAAGACTATTGAGTTGATTGATCAGCTCCCTTGTCCATTCAGGGGCACTCATGTTTTGTACCTACCTGATGACCTTCTTGACGAAAAGACTCTTTTGTTCAGCTGTGATGCGAGAGCTCGGGAAGGAACCATGATCCAAGCCTGACTGAAGCCATTCCTTGGCCTTTGGATACCGGACAAGTTTCTTCAGAGGCTCGCTTAATCTATCCAACTCACTCCTGGAAGCATTGCCACCGAAGTTTCTAGCGAGACTCTGACCAAGCAATGGTCCCAGCATGTTCATTGCTTGTTTGATGGATTCTTGAAGGGTGGATTCTTCTGCCCGGAGAAGCCCGGCGAAGGCAGACTAGAGACAAATCAGCTTCCAGATTGCGATATGCCAGCCATTTTGGTCTTACCCAGAATTCTGCAGCAGCGGCTTTCACCAGTGGCTCTTTACCATCTAGCACCTGCAGCGTGAACACAAAGAAGAACTCAGCTGCCTCGGGAGGTTGGAGCCGAATAAATGTCTCCGGGCTCTTGTTCAAAAGTCGACTGACGAATTCGATACTGTTCTGTGCCAGTTCGGGTTCGGCCTCAGGTCCTACTGTCGTCAGAGTTCGCCCATGTCCAAACGTTGGTATGATCTGCCTCACCTGGTAATTGCCGTAGGAGTCCGATCACCCATAGTAAGACATCAAACATGACGTCTTGACCGTACCGATCGGGTTGAGGTGGAAAAGAACTTATAAATGAACATGCCGTACTGATGATCAAGCCTACTCTCGGAGTGTCTGTGGTGTGTTGGACGAGAAAACTGGCCACGGCAGAGGCTGAAAATACGAAAGGTCCTGGACAAGTCTCCGAGAAGCCAGTGCGTAGTATAGAGCAGATTAATTCTGTGACTTCTGTGCTTAAGTTGAACTTGCTCTGAACTTCGACAATGATGTTCATGACCTGTTTCTGGAGTTGCACCATTTCCGGATTTGAATCGAACACATGTTGAGACCCAGAGTCAAGGTCGATAAAAGCATCAGAAGGAACTTGAAAACCTTTTCCAACGGCGACCAGGCACCGCAGAGCTCTGAGAGCTATGTGAAGACCGGGGTGCTCATCCGGGGTCAAGTCCAGACAGGGAATGCCGATCTCATCTAGAGAGTGTCCAGTATTAGTCAAGTGGTTGATCCGATGAGACCACTGTACATCGTTTTCGATGAACCCCAGGATCCTTGCGCAGGCCGCATATCTTTGGTTGTCGTTAGGGATCGCCTGGGTAATTGAAGCAAGAGCGCCCGAAATCTTCTCTCTGGAAATGCAGTCAAGCTCTTGTCCGGAGACAAGAGCTTCATATTGTTCCATGAATCGATCAACCTCGGGGTATAGGTGAGACCGACAGGAGAAACAGAGACGGTAAATAGATTTGGCCGCGGGCGTTGCCATGGTATGTATCGCCATCTCACTGAACAACAGGTTCAGGGCGGCTGGCAAAAGGCTCGAATACCGCTCAAAGTATTCCGTGTACTGCTCAATCAAAGCTAGACAGGTCTGCCTCGTCCGAAAAGGAACATCGGATTGACTCGTTCGAAGCACGCCGAAAAGAGGAGATCCAAAGACGGCATTGAGGGAGTCATCGCATCGAGTATCCTCTCTGCTGCAATCGGCCAAGCCACCCAGACAAAAGGCTGCGGCCTCAAGCTGCAGCCATGATGATGCTGATAGCGCGGAGAGGGTCAGAGTAGAAAATGTCGCAACTAATTGTGGGCCAACGAGGACATACACTGATTGTAGGAAATCCACAACATCTTTCCTCGCCTCGTTGAAACCAGCTCGGTCGTTCGAGTCCCAGCTAGACAGCTCATGGGACGATGGGAACACTGTCTTTTGACAAGCGTTTGAGACAGCCTGCATCACGAGGGGTATGGCTGACATGCCATCAAGACTGCCAGCAGACCCCCCCTCATCTGCCAATGCTTCAGTGAACGAAGACCAGAATTCAACGGCTGGGACAAAGATCTTGTCCTCGGCGACTGGGTAGCCATCAGCAGAAAGCAAACCGCATAGATAACTCAGAAACGCGTGGTCTTGTCCGTCAATGGTTCCGACCAGCTTTGGGATTCGCGTTTCCCCATATGCAAGAAGCAGCTGCCCGAGCTGAAGCAGATCGAAATCGAAATCACCGGACATAAGTCTGTGATACTTGTCCTGAAACCAGGTCGTCTTGAAGATTTCTTCCAAAAGGGTGAAATGCTGCTCGACAAGGATTGGAGGGTAGGAAGATAGAGTTTCAATGAGTAGCTCTGCTGATACGCCATAAAGCTCATCCGTGAGTAATGAGTCAATCACATTTCTCAAGAGTGGTCTGAGAAAATTGAGGATGGTGCTATCCCGAAATGATGTTCTTTGGGCAAACAAGACCCAGGACTAGGGCCAAATGACGGTCAATTTATGACACGACACGACAATGTCGTAAGGGAGGGAAAAAAAAGGCTTGACCACGTACCTGCAGGCACCTGATCGCATCCTCCTTGACCGCCATGAAACTTTGGTTCTGAGTCAAGCATCTCTCGATGAGGGACATTGCATCAGGTGCGTTTTTCAAAACGCAATCGTAGAGTCCAACACTTTCCTAGGCATCAGTATATGTTACTATGATAGATTCGCGGAGATGATCAAAACTCACTTGTTCGCTGAGTTCAGGTCGAGTCGAATGGCATCCTCCCAAACATTGCTGATCACCCAAAGAATGGACTGCATCTGCGATGCGCTGAGATTTGACAGGATAGCATCGCGATCAATTGAAGCGTCGGCGGCATCTGGATGCCATGACTGGTTTGAAGCAAGACAAAGTTCAAGGTGTCGAATGTAGAGTGCCCATAGTCGATGGAATCGCAAGAAGAACGTTGCTAGAGCCGACGACAATTTTCGGAGGACAAGCTGCCCTTGTTGCAGAGCCTTAATATACCAGCCAATTAAGGAGGCGAGAAGCTCTATGGCGTCAGCATCGCTGAGGGACGAACTATGGGCTCATTTAGTAACCAAAGGAAACGATGAAGGGGGGCAAAGTATGATGATGGAGACAGAAGAAGTCTTCTCTAACCTCTCAACGTTCAGCTTCACAATGATCGTCAGAGCACCAAAGAACCTCGTCTTCTCGTTTGGTCGCTCGAGTAGATTATGGGCCAGAGGCCACGCTTGTGGAGAGCATTGGAGGCGAGACAATATTGACTGTGTCCTGGAGATTGTCTCTGGGGAATTTGGCTCGTAGAGAGACAATATCAGCTAGAATATGATCAGCCCCGTGAGTCTTGATGGCGTTTGCTTTCGATGGGTTGATGAGACAAACTGATTCCACATGGTCGAAGTCGGAGAGAACCGCCTCGTCCTCCATCTTGGTGGACTTAGCCACATCCACAAGGGTGGGGATTGAGCCGACAATCAGAACGAGACAGGCCACCCACCGAGCGACTACCTTGTAGCACACATTGATTGCGCTATGGGGTTCGTCTCAGGAATGTCAGCTGGAGATTTCACATGAGTCCCTTTGAGGGTGAAGGAGCTAGAGGAGAGAGGGGAGAGGGGAGAGGAAAGATGTGAGATGTTGGGGTGAAAGGAGTGGGCTCGCGCGTGATATAGATAAGATGTAGTATGATCTGG
Organism: Escovopsis sp. Ae720; assembly: GCA_003055925.1. Taxonomy (NCBI): domain Eukaryota; kingdom Fungi; phylum Ascomycota; class Sordariomycetes; order Hypocreales; family Hypocreaceae; genus Escovopsis; species Escovopsis sp. Ae720. The sequence continues at coordinate 184,225 of NQYQ01000030.1, read as the reverse complement.
GACGCGCCTGATGGCCTCGCATCCTGATCAGGGTGAAGAGCGAAAGAAGCTATATTGCGCGGGAAAATCTCAACCGAGCAGGCACAACGTCCAGATTTTTGTCTACCCATAGATTAATCAAATGCTCTTTTGAATCAAGCCATCCTTCATGAAAGTCATCCTCTTCACGCAGGAGTCCTTTCTTTTGTGGCGGTGCAGACGGTGCAGACGGTGTGGCACATGGGAGGTATGGTACTAAGTACTAGTAGTACTAGTACTCATACTCTCTGTAAGGAGTAGCATTTTTGTTCCGTGAGGCTGTAACGAGTAACCATCGTTGAAGTAGAGCGAGCGGCTCTTCTGATTCAGATCATCCTGCTGTTCAATCAGTGCTATCAGAGCAGTGATTTTCGCGGTGACTATTGCAAATTGCAAGCCGAAGCGAATTGCGAGATGAGTACTAAGCAGTAACCAAATCAAGATCTGTGTCTTTTTAGACTAGGCAGGGAGGGGATGAAAATAAATAAATAAATAAATAAATAACACCAAGTAACCATGCGTTAAAGATGAAGTATATACAGAGTAACACCGCCTTTGATCACGATGGTCCGAGCTAGGTCGAACCTCCATCGATCAGAGGCGGCTGTCTCAGGCCAGCCGCTTCCCTGAAACGACGGCTATTGAGTATCTCCTCGACCTTGTCGGCGGTACCGATCGTCCTTGTCTGGCCAAGGTGAGCCCATAAGGCATCAAAGTCCGCGGCCTTCAACTGCCCCAATGCGGTGTCTTCACCCGCCGGCCCGAATTCCCACACGTTTGCCTTCATGCCGACTCCATAGTATTGATGTTTCCTCAAGTAGGCGAGCCAAAGCTGGACGGTCTCTGGGTGCCCGTCCTTGATCTGGATCAAACGCCTCAGGGTGACTCGCTCGAAGTTCTCTTGGGACTTCTTGAAGATGAAATGACTCCTCGGGACAGTCCATCGCTCCGTGATTCGAGGAAGTGGTACGGGACCGGAGGCTGGAAGGCCGAGAAAGTAGGCGGCGCGCAGGGCAAAATCTGAGAAAAATTCGAGAGGCTGAAGGCTAAAGGACCGTAATTGGAGATCGCAAGATGGGATTCCAAACTCTGGTTCGTGCTTCAGTGGCCTCATATGCAGGGCCTGCAGTGAGCGCGAGTATCGAGGCAGTGGCGCATCTTCCTTCTGCTCGCCGCGACCAGCAGATTTGTCTGACAATTCTCGGCTTGTGGCCTCTGACCTAGAGCCCCGCCCTGTCAGTCCGAATGTCGAGAGCGCAACTGGACTGGCGATGACTTACAGCGTGGCCTGCGTGCGCTTGGCGCTCTGCAGCAGCGGCGCGACAGCCTTGCGCGACAGCATTAGTATTGGAAGCGTAGAAGCAGCCTCCCCTGGCAGAATATTACTTACCGTCAGCCTCATAAGGCGGGGCGTGCTTCGACAGAGCATCGTAGTCTTGCGCATTCACTCCAAACCAAGCTCTCGTGGCTATGTTCTGTTGCGATCTTGAAATTTCGTGAGGTGCAAATGTTAATCCGGCAATTCGGCGGCTCAATTACCGATTACTGGGACAGTAGCAGTAGGGGCATTGCCACGGGCGATTACTACTAGTACTTATCCATTACCAGTACTAGTACTCGTACCGGAAACAAAGAGTACCGCTTGCAGAGCATTTTGCTACTCCTACGGTATGCCCTACTCCTAGCACTATCTCTCTCCCTGTAGTCCAACATTGAACAGATTAGTGGCAAGGCTGAAGGCATTGAGGCATCAAGATTGATTGAAATGAAGGTTGTCGGCAACACGAATATCGTAGCAGCACTTTAACTTTTCCATGGTGGGAAACAAGCAATTGATCGAATGGACATTTACAAAGCACGAAAAGTTTGGAAGCCGCGCGACAAGTTGAGAGCGACACATTGACTGAGCGCAAGAGACAATCTCATTCAACTTTCTTTCTTTTTTCATATATATGTAATCGATGTCTGCCTGCCAGAGAGTGAAATTGGGATTCAGCCAGCAGAGTAATCCCCATGAAGACCGTGGAGATAATGAATCGGCTTGTTTCTGCTATGGATACCTAATGAATAACTTGGCCTTGATACAGACGTGGAGTTGTGACGCAGCGTCGCGGTCGCATCGCGACTGTCAAGACGGTGGGGGCTCATTGAAGAAGCTGTTTACCAGCATGCTCGTGTGCTCTCTCCATGAACACTGCTTGGGGGATTAGCATGAATAATGATAGCCTGTTGCGAGCATACCCATTGCGCAATGTGCGAGTCAGTCACGCACATGGCAATCACTGTACGAATTCTTGGGTTCGAGCTCAGCCCCTTCCCTTGCGACGCTCGGACACGAGCTTCCGGTAAAAGGCCTTCTTCCCTGATGTCTTGACCTGCTGGATATCGGCGTATTTGGATTTGAGCTTCGAGCGGTCATGTTCGGCCATCATATGCTCCAGGATCGTGCTTTTCCTCTCCCTGCGAGAAAGCCTTGCGTTGCGAGACTCGGCCGCGCCTTCAATGATCTCGCCCACCTGAGAGTATTTCGGCGGACCAGACCGAAGGGCCTTCTTGTGATGTTTGGGGTCCAGAACACCTCGCATGCGCAGGAGCTGCCAGTCCCTCTTGAACTCGGGCGTCATGTCAGTCTTGGGTAGGTTAAACCAGCTCAGTCCAGCTGTGTCCTAGAATTGTAGTGGTCAGCCGAGATGCTCACCAACGAGGGATGCGCTAGATTCATTCTTGGAATCGCAACCGACAATCAAGAGGGGTCAATGGTCCGGCTGGTATTCAGAGTAACTATGAACGAAAAGAAATCAGGAACCATGGGCCGATGGTCCAAAACGGACACTTATAACCCATGTCATGATGCCACGATGGCGAATCTTCATCACAATACCATCCTTCAACCATTGACTGAGAAATGATAAGAAGACAGAGCTTACCTTGACCAAGCCTTGGGCTTTCGCTGCTGAATCCGGCGCTCGTACGGCCTTGATTTGCGAGGCAGGTGTCGGAGGCGTCGAGGAGCTCGCCTGTTGTTCCGCCCTCAGTGCTGCTAGACTGCTGCCAGTACTTTTTTTCTGTTTCAGAAGAGAATCGCTGCTGTCAAGCCGCACCTCGGCTTGCATCAAAAGGGCCTGGACATGGCAATCGACAAATGTTGCCATCATGCCCTGTAGGTCCCATTCGCAGGCGATCAGACGAGGTGGTGAAGGTTTCTCTGTTCCGGTTGAAGACGAGGGAAAAAAAATCGACTTTTACAGTCAAAAATCTTTGCGCACAGACCCGCCCGTTTGGCTCGAACCGGGGGCCCGTGTCCCGAACTTAGTCATCTCGATCTAGAAGTCACTGCCAGGTACTCCGTAGTACGACTAGGTACAACCTGGTAGTAGTAGTAGTAGAAAAGTACTGGCAGCAGTCTAGCAGCACTGAGGCCTGTAGTTAGTACTCCGTAGAGGTAGTGGCCTTAGGTACTAGTAGTAGTGTCTTGCATGTGCTCTGATATCATTGGATTTGAAGACTTTCATCCTAACTCGTACGAGTACTACTCGTACTGGTCATTCAAGTTCGTCCTCCAACATCATCAGTCGCGGCATTCGGCTCCAGCAACGCGACAATACCAGCTCCACACACAGAGTCACAAAGAACGGCTTGCTATAGCGTGTACGTCGGCTGAGGCCTGTCCGGTCAGATAGAATCTTGCCCAGCCGTCTATTCGGTTAGCGACCAAACAGGTCTGCTCCCTTCCAAGAGCCTGATGCATTCGTTCTCTCAAATCATTTGATCTCGCTACTAATCGAAGCCCAACATTGAGCAGCTTCCCCTCCATTCGCAGTATCACTTCACCATGGATTCTCAAAACCCATCAGCGCCGCCGCATTCGCAACAGAATCGGCCAGCACCGGCCTACGACACGAGCCAGGGGGGCCATTATGGTTTGTCGCGATTCGCCTCTTGTTCGGTATTCTCCCGATATGGCTAACGTCCGTCTAGGAGCCTGTGCTGCTGTATGCTTCATTTGATTGATTGAAAAGTACCTGACTCGGCCTCTAACATCATAATCAGTTAGCATCTCAGGGTTTCGCTCCAGCAGAACTCTACACAGGTCCTTGGGCAAATGTTCGTTTGTCTCTTCTTCTTGATACGCTGCCCATTCCACTGACCCAGTCTTGCCGTCCCTAGGTACACCAGGGACTCACTGGCCAGTACAAAGACATTCTCACCACCTACTGGCAGCAGACGATCAGTCATCTGGAGAGCGATACTCACGACTACAAGATCCATCAGCTGCCACTCGCCCGAATCAAGAAAGTGATGAAGGCCGACCCCGAGGTCAAGATGATATCTGCCGAGGCACCGATTCTCTTCGCCAAAGGCTGCGACATCTTCATCACTGAGCTTGTAATGCGAGCTTGGATACATGCCGAGGAGAACAAACGACGCACGTTGCAGCGCTCCGATATCGCCTCTGCCCTTGCCAAGTCCGACATGTTCGACTTCCTTATTGACATCGTGCCCCGAGAAGAAGCTACGTCGCATGCAAAGAGGGCTGCCGCTCAATCCACAGCTGCCCAGGCCGTTCCAGGAGCCCCGGGCCAGGCGCAAATGGCAGGGCAACATGCCGGCATGGCTCAGCCGGCGAATCACACCTCCTCACACCCCATGACGGCCGACTACATGGGGGGTCATGCGCTGGCAACCGACCAGGACTACCGGCCGAATCCGAACATGTACTCAGGGCAAGTTGCTCCTGGCCCGTCAGCAGCCTATGGACAGGCTCAGCCACAAGCCTCTATGTATGGGGAGATGGAGGGCATGTATCCATATTCAGCAATGCAGCCCCAGCAGGTAAGCAGGCCTCCGCCGTAGCCCAGCCATGCTCATCCGCTCTGCAGGCACCTATTTCGTCCGAGGAGTTTGAATAAACGATCCATTCTCGTTTAGAAGGTCAGCCTGGCAGGAATGGCGTCTTATGTATATAAAATGTGCTTTGTTTTCGGAATTTGATTTGATGCAAAGGCCTTTGCTTTGTGCTCCTTTTTCTTGTTACATCATATGAAGCATGTGAAGGATATCAACTACAGAGTGCGATCCATGATCTGCGCGTCGCTAATTACAGAAAAAAATCATTACGAAAATATGACCGCCCAAACTCTCAAGACTTCATCATAGCGAATCGAGACGACAGATTTGACAAAGGGGCTGTTCTCCCTGGAGTGGGGCCAACTGGGGTGAGTCTAAAGGTGAGGTTAGCTTGCACAGCTGCCAGCCATATTTAGACAACTTACTTTTCTAACAAGAGAGGTCCGTTGAGAGCATCAACACGACCGTACTTTTTGTTGCGTATTGAAATATCAAAAAACTCCTCGTGACTATCAGATTGCATCAAGTTGATGGTTTGTTGCAACTCGTCGAGATTTTCTCTCAACATCTGCCCGTTCTCAAGGCTCCCAACAAATTCTGTCAGATAATGAACATCCTGCGCCAGAGCGGAAACGCCGTGAGCGTTGATGTGCTTTACTTCCGGTGAGAGAGGGAGAGCCTTTAAAACAGTTAGCAGCGCGTGGATTGAGAACTCGAAAGAAACAGAGAGAAGACATCCATACCAAAATTTTGCTTGCGGCGTGACTCAGTGCGTCAAAATATATCAGCTCTTTGATCTCTCGTGGTAGTCCCAGCAGTGTGGAGTTCATGATATTGGATAGATATCGGGTCAAGGTCTGCATATAGTTACTGGGCTCCGTCGAAACCTTTGTTGAAAGCCTGCCAATGATACATATTAGCGATAAGTTCCCGATGCTCTTCTAGGCAGAACCTACCAGTCATATTCTGCAGTATCAACCAGATCGTCAATCTTTGAATTCACAAGCTCGAATATCCGCTTTTCTGCCGTTTTCTTATTGTTTCGAAATCGTTCTGTCGCATGGAGCCTCAATGGGCCCCCAGCTGATGTGGAGGATCTTGCCCGAATCAACAATTGTTCAAGCTCCCCGCAGGCCGTTTCAAAATGTTCGAGATTGATCAGAATTTGTACAATCTGACCCAGGTATTGAGAGCTGAGGCGTTCAACAAGTGATTGGCAGACCTTTTCGGTCAGAAGCTCATCCAATGACTAAATAACAGTCAGTGTTTGCAGCAACGGGCAGAGTGACAGAGGTTGCGGGTTTGGACCTTTCGTAATGTCTCGTCAATGACGTCTGAGTGTTGGAAGTGGTCGTCAAGAAAGAAGTAGAATTGATTCAGGAAGTTTCGGATATCAATGCAACACAGCGGATACATTTGCGAGAACGGCAAGACGCATGGAAACCTATGAAAGCATTGTCAGATGGATGAGGAAAAACCCGACGCTATGTTCGACGTACACAATTTCCTCGACCGGCCGCTCTGGTGTAAACCAGCTAACATTCATGACTTTCTCATAGTCATTCAAGGAATTAATTGCCATCGGCATGTAATCATCCGTGGACACAATCTGCGCGCCAATATCAGTAGGGGCCCCAAAATGGAAGCCAAGCAGATACAAACAAACCTCATGAAAGTCCTCACTGAAGCGACGCTTCAGTAATTCGGCATACTTGTCGAAGAGTTGCAGAAGGAACTTGTCTAAAGCGGCAATCGAGTAGCCCCATCCCTGGCTGCTTGTTAGGACACCTGGGATTTCCCTTTAAGAACGAGAATGCTCACCTCCATAGTCTGTACGAAGAGCGCGATGAAGCCTTTGATTTTCAGCAGTGTTTCTGCGTTATCAATGCCTGTAAGCGCTTTGGACGTAAGACCCATTGCCGCGTTACACATGGAATTCCAAAGATCTTCAACCTGGCAGGGAGTTAGAGACAGGCTTGCCTTATCGTTCTCTATGGCAGTACCCACATCGACCACCGAGCGCAAATGCGGAACATGCCGCATAGTGGCTTTTTCAATGATTGCAAAGCCAGCTATACCTTCAAGCAGGCTGCTGAGGGATGATTCGTCCTCGGCTAGTAAGTCGACGGAATTAGGGACGAGTAGATCCTTTTGTTGTCGTCTTGTGGAGGCATACTCGGAACGAAATCGTTCGCTCTGCCCCAAAGCCTCGTGGATATGCAATGCCTCGAAGAGTGGCGTGAAGTCGACCTGCAATTCCTCGTTATCTAATACGTCGAATTCTTCACTCTCGTCGCAAACAAGCTCGATCGAAGAATTGAGCTTGAAATTCGTAAGGAACTGATTGCCCTCGACCCTCTTTCGATGTCTCGATCGTCGCATTTCAGTGTGATAAAATGCTACCTCGCCGAGGAATTGGGAGGTTTCGCGGATTCGAAATAGCCAGGTATTCAGGTCAGACATGACAGCCTCGGAGATGGCCTTTCGAGAAGCAGGAATAGACTTTCGGATCGCATCGGCAAGACGATGTTGGGTTGCGTAACGGTTCTGGATAATGGGGACGAGATGTTCATTTTGCAAATCATCAAGCGACTTGAGAGCTGAGTAGTATTTCTTGCAGCGCACAAGCTCGTGAGCATGATTCACGGCATGGAGTACTCTCAGAGAGTCTTTCAATGCGTCCGAAGCTTCCGCTATATTCTGCCTGATGGCCTTAGTGTTGACAAGAGCCCCCTTTTGTTCGGCAAGCTTCTCGGTACTCGCTTGTATGGACTGATTGAGCTTGAGAATTTCGGCCGTGAGCGCCACGGTGCCTTCGCGAACTTCTTGGAGTGTATTCACAGAGTCGAGAAATTCTTCATGTTTGGTCAGGCCGATATGCTCAATATCTGCCTCGCGATCTTCGCAATACTTGGTGAAGCTCTGGATCAAGGCAGGTATCCGCCGCGAGTACGTTGCATCTTTCAGAACAGGTATGAGATGGTCGAGGAAATCGGAATCGGACGAAGACAAGATGATCTGGGCCGTGTTAGCCAAAAACTTTGGTTAGTATAGGAGAGCTCTTCGAACATGACGCACCTGCGGTATGGCAGACACATAGTCATCCGGGGCAGTAGGTCGTCGCGGCATGGTTGCATTGTGGTATTGCACATGCAAGTCGGGTCAGGTCGGTCGATTTCGATCGTGATCACCACAGGTCGCAATCGAGCAGCGAGGTTTTGTGTACTCGTAGTAGTAGTAGTGGTCGAAAAGGTGGTGACAGGCAGGAGGAACGCTACCGAGCTTGTTGAGAAATGCCGAGACCGAACGATGTCAGTGCATACTACCTACCTGTGCTATACGCACTGTATTCGCATACCAGTACTACTAGTATGAGTCAGCGTCCTTAACCTGCAGATGGGTAGAGGTAGTAGTAGTACGAGTACGGTGTCTTATCTCATGCTCAGTACGGAGCTCAGGGCTCCGAAAGTCCCCCATTTTTGGTAGGGTTGTTAGGAGGCAGCTCCTCCTTGAATCCCTACTACTAGGTACCTGTAGGTAGTAGGAACTAACCGACTGGACTGCCTGAATGTACTGGCACCGACAGTACCCTATCATGGTGCCTCATGGTATTATATTTGGGTGGGCAGCATGAAATATTGCGAAATCTCGAGTCTCCTCTCGCCATGGCCATATCAGTTGCTCTCGTCCAGAGCCTCATCAGACGTACCAGGTAGTAGAGTTCTCGACTCTCGATCTGGATGAGATGATCTTTGTGTTGGCCTCCAATGCCGGATCTGAGGGAGAAGGAGCCCCTCATACACTTCATATTTAGCAAGAGCAAGAGAGACTCTTCTAAGCCGAAACTTGGTACTTGGTACTAGTAGAGGTACTACTAGTATTAGCGACAGACACAGGGCAGGTGCGCACCGATGGCCGTGAGGATCATGGCGAGAAGGCACAGACGCCCCAGACTTAAGAAGGAAGCAGAGCTTTTGATGTTGTAATCTGCAAAATGATGATCACTGCCCGAGAACAGGCGGCTGGTCGCCTGAAGCATCAAACGCCGTGATAACGCCTCATTCGAGAAATTGAAGGAGCGATTGTAAGAAACTACTACTACTACTACTAAGTACTGGGCAGTAGATACCTGTAATAGGTAGCCCCGACTTTGACCAACCCGGGTATGATTGTAGATGCTCCTGCACTCCCGCAGTGAATCCATCATTGATGCTATCTATTTAACAAGTAGGTATGGCAGGTATTACTGCCAGTCCGCAAACAGAGGGAAGGAACCACTACCTACCTTGGTCGTGGATTCTACCATGAGCAAATGCACAGGCGGTGAGTCTCCCCCTTTAGTTGGCGGCGACTTCCAAGTTGAAATCTCAAACTACCTTAGTACACTCAACTACCTACTACTAAGGTAGTACCTAGGCTAGTAGTACTACTCGTACTTAGTACTACTACTACTATCTATCGGCAAGAGGTAAGGTACTAAGTAGGCAGTCCGGTTCTACAAGCTGAGGCAAGAAAGACGGGTAGAACTCAATATCATTGAGGTGGTATTTACTTCCGCTCCTCACTGCCCTGTCCCTTATAGAAACGACGACAGGTCAGCTTCAGATGCGCTCCCGTCTCTTCATCTTCCCTCTACACCGTCACAACTCCCAGGGGTTACTAATCCTGCTTTCCCCAATTGCGACTGCTCTAGAGACTTTTCTTGATATTGTCCTCATCAGATCTCAGGCAATGAATCCCTGAAACATGTAGCGTACGATGGAGCGGGGGAAGTAGAAGTAGCAAGTGCCTACCTGATATGAAATTTTGGAATTGAGGGATTGACAAGTACTGGCTGTCCCAGTAGCAGCTCCTCCGTATTTGATTTTGCGGCACCTGGTCTGCCTTCTTGTGTGACGACTGCCACTTGCTTGAGTTGCTTATCTTTGCTCGCCAAACCTCAGAGGGGTGGCAGGAGCAGGCCACACGTGAAGCAGCTGTAGGAAGGCGGGACAGAGCGAGGGATGTCGAAGAGGAAGGCAGGACAGAGCGACAAGGCAGAACAAGAACAAGTTGAGAGAGGAGAAGGCTGGCAACTGAATGGCAGCTCCTGAGCGGGAGCGCTCAAATACAACCTCCGTTCCCACCGCTTCAGTTGGGTAAATCTTCTCATCCCAATCACATACTCTTGTCTTCACACTCCCCACGTTTTGGCCGCAAACGACCTACTATCTCTTGCCTCTCCCCCTTTGATGATAAGGTCAAGGCCGTGAGGCGTTTACGAAGTTGCTTTCCCCCTCTTTTTCGACCAAGCATTAGCTCTTCCTTGGGGAACGTGTTTGGTCAATCTGTTTTCCTTCCAAACATGGCGCAAATTCGCGAGCACCCGTCTTCGCCACGATCATCGATGGGGGGGGGCGATTCCTTCAAGGGCACCCCGGACACTAGATTGACCGCATTCTCTCCTGACAATGCATCGGCGAAATCATCAAAGCTTCTGAAGACTCTGACTCGCTCTGCCTCCGCGACGCCGGTCAGGCTGCCCGTCACCGCAAGCTTCCGCGGCACTATATCTCCCCTGGACAAAGATCCGTTCGTTACCTCAATTCAGGAGGTCGACACTAGACTGTCACCCACAGCTTCTGCATTCAATCCATTTGTCAACGAAATCAACCGTCGGTTGTCTGCAGATGAGGATCCTATTGCAAGGGCCTTGAGCACTGATCTAGGCCTGAGCAGAAGCCTCGAGATCTCATCCGATGGCACTCTCTCGGTTTCAGATGTTGAAGCCTGGCTTGCAGTATGTTCTTGATTATTGTGATCCAATGCAGAAGAGCGAATACAAAGGCTAATGACAACAGGATTTTGAAGCCAAAGGTAGTCACCTTCACGGTGCTCGCTATTTCTTCATGGAAGACGGCGCCATCTCTGTTCATTTTACCGACATCCGAGATTCCTGCTTGGTCCATGAAAGCATCCAGCTGAGTGGAAAACCGTGGAAAGTTTCTTTCGCCGATATCGCACAGGCAGCTCAAATGACACGGATTCCCCAAGGCGTGGGAAATGACCATCAAGACGTCAATAATGGTCCTGGTCAAGGTGATTCATCGGGCTATGTCGTCAAAGCTCGACCGAGTGGACAAATTCTCCTTTTTGCTGTTGTCCCTCCCGGCTTCGTTGTTGACACTGTCCATGCGATGGATGTGGTCCAGCGATTCTTGGGATCACATGGTCGTCTATTCGCCTTCCAGAGACGGGCCACCTTCCAAAACGGCTCTTTCAGAGCTGCAGCAGAATTTTGTGATGTGACATCCGCTATTCCGGCCATCGAGAACTGCAACAGGGGACTCGCCATAGAGGTTTGTATCGCAACATCGTTGATGGGATGCGAAGGCCGCGACGCTAATTATTCCAGGGGATTCAACTTTTTGCGATGCCTTTCCATCCGGACAATATCTCTGCATACGACTTGGCAGAAGCATTTGAGGATATTTCGGTCAGCAAGATGCCTGCAGAGACGGTCCAATTTTCGAAAGCTCCGGGCTTGGCAGCACGTCAAGCACCACACGGTATACGGGTTCACGCACCTCTCGCGATGTATCCCCTCATGTTCCATTCGCCCTTTGCGCCAAATCTGTCTTATAGACTCGACTCATTTGGGCCAGCTGGGCAAACCACCGCTGTCAACCCTGTTGCGGCCTTTGCCCCCCCTTTCCCAGTTTTCGGCTCTCCGTACCAGACACCACCTTCGCCCGCCTTGACTGCTCAAAACAATTTCAGCCCGTCGAGGCAGCTGCCGGGGACAGTGAGACCAGATGCACGGAGGCAAAATGCTTTGCGAGTCAACCGATCAGCTTACCACAGCGTTTCTACCCATCATAACCATGTGGACATCTTGAGAATTCGCGACGGAATTGATGTTCGCACAACTGTGTGTCACTCTCAACTTGGCGTCTTGTTCGTGCTAACGTTGTCAGATCATGCTTCGCAACATTCCCAACAAGGTTGATCAAGCGATGCTGAAGCGAATTATTGACGAATCCAGTTGGGGAAAATACGATTTCATGTACCTGCGCATTGATTTTGCCAATGATTGCAAGTGAGCTCGTTGAATCTGATCCTTTGACGGAAACCATGCTGAAATCTACTTTCGCAGTGTTGGCTATGCATTTATCAACTTTGTTGATGTGAGCGAAAGCGAGACCCCCCCTTTTTTTTGTTTTCACCACTGACCTGGCTTACAGCCTCTTGACATAATCGATGTATGTTCCACAGGCTCGACGTTTCATCTCTTGACACATACTGAAAATGTCACCAGTTTGTCAACGCTCGCGGAAATCAGCGATGGTAAGTTCAATTGTTGATACTCTCACTGGGCGTCACTCATAAGACCCTGACAGGAACTGTTTTAAGAGCGACAAAGTGGCGGAGATCTCATACGCAAGTTAGCACGACCCAAGAACTTTCGCCAGAAAGCGTCTCAAATTGACATCCTGCACACAGCTATACAAGGCAAAGACTGCCTGGTTCAAAAATTCCGCAACAGCTCCGTGATGCTCGAGGCACCACACTACCGGCCCAAAGTACGTCAAGCCCTTGCCGTTCTTCACCTCCAGGAACAGAGAATCATGATTGACGGGCCAAGCTCTACTTCACCTTAAATGGTCCGATGCCAGATCTTGTGGGTCAGGAAGAAGAATTTCCACCGCCAGATAATCAATCCAAGATGAAGCGAAGCTGTGAAAACGCCGAGCATGTTGGCAAGTCCTCGAATAAATCACGCTGAACGAGAGGGTGTAGCTGATGAGATATAGGACTGTTTACTCCCAATGCAGGACAGCACTTCCGCGACGAGCAACGACGCAGGCGTTCTCAATATGACCGAGGTACTCGTTTGGCTGCTCTCGAGGAGTACGATTATGAGACCGCTATCCAGCACCTCTATGGCGCGACCGCGCAGTGAGCCGCCCGACAAAGACTTGAGACAGGGCGAGTGTGAGCCATCCTCCAATGAAATTGAAGCTGTGGAATCTGCAGAGGCGTAATTCTGGTGGAGGACTAAAGTCAGTCATGAAAGGGAAAAGTCAGTCAGTGCATATTGCTCCAGTGTGACGATAGTAATGGCGATGTAAAGGGGAAGATGGCAAGCTAGAGAACAGACGACAGGTGGCGCTTACTTGAATGGAAAATAATATGATATACAGTTGCAGATGCAGAAATTGAAAGATTGTTCATGATGACGTTTCGTGCGCAGACCCAGCGAGTGCAGTCTTGTCTGTTGCATCAAATAAAACATAAGGAAGCGGGATTCAAGAGTCATCGGTAGAGATCGAATGCTCCGGAAGTGATGGTAGAGGTTTTCGTGCACTACTAGTACTGTTTGTATTGGAGGCGCTTGGCTGACTAAATGGAGTAGTTGAGATGTCTTTGTCGGGAGGCAAGTCGCGTTCTCGCGGGCCAGATTCTGCCAAGGTCGGCGGAATGATTTTTGAAGTCGTGACTTCTTGATTCACGTCGCGAAGTTCCATCAAGCTCGTTGTGTATTGTGATTCTTCCGATGAGGCGCGAACAGCAAGGTACCGATCGCCTGCCTCACAGACTTTCCCTCTTGGACTGTTGTCGAAGTTTGCCGTGACAGAAGAATGCCTCTTTGAGGAGGTTGATAAAGATGTTGGAAGGCGGGACAGTGTATTTTGCTCTTGTGATGGGGGAAAGTGGCTGATTGAATTCCCCCTGGAGAAAATGACCAGGAAAAGGCAAGATAAGAGAAGCACAGCTTGAAGGATAGCCATTCTCTTCTGAAAGACAACCTCGTCAGCTAGAACATTCAACCGCGTGCTCAGGGCAACAATGTCGCGTTCGGATTGATCCCGTTGGCTCTCCAGAGCCAGAACAGTGGACTGCCAAATCTGATCGTACTGATGCTGCACTTTCCGAAGCTCACTCAGAACCGTCTGGTTCAAGTCACCCAAGAAGACTGTCAACCTCGTGATTTGCTTATGCTCCGATCTCTGTAGAAGATCTTGCATGTGCCTTGATTGGTCCTCAACGTATTTCAGCGAGAGTGTGAGGTTCGTCTCGACTTGTTGCAGGCGCTTAGTAATGGCATTGAAGAAGCCTTCTTGCACCGTTGGTGATGCGAGCGTGGCAGACGCCGTCCCTGTCGCCCTCTTGCCTCCACTGGCTCCAGAACTGGTCGCTCTCGTGGCTCCAACGCTGGTGTTGGCTGTCGGAGCCCCGGATCCTGCTCTGGCTGCACCGGGCGTTTCTCCGGAAGAAGCCTGTCGTTGATCAAGCGACGCTGAAGCTGGATCCTTCTTAAGAGGCACGGCGTGGCTGTCTCGAGCCTCTGTCATGTCGGCGTTGGGAGAGTTGGCGGAGAACGAAGTCGTGGCGCCTCCTCCAGCATCGGACGACGGCAAGCGCTGGACCTCGGCAGTCTCTTCAGACGGCATCGCCTCGGCATCCTGGGGTTGAGGCTCGGCATAAGCAGCGGGTGAAAGTGCGCAAGTCGCGTTCAGTTGATAGAAGACATCTTGAGCAAAGCGGTCAGACCAGAGCTGGGATGAGACCACAAATTCTGATAGATTGCTCCCGACTCTGTCAACTTGCGGGAGCAACGCAGCCGCTTTGGCCAGGTGGTCCTGCCGCGAGGGAGACGGAGTGGCGTCCTCGTCACGAACGGCCTCCTCACGGCCGGTCTCGCTGTCTTTCCATGAGTCAAGCATACGCGATCCGTGGACGCGGAGGAGTGACACCGGGCAGTAGTATTCGTTTCCGTAATGCGTCATAAACTCAAGCCTGACATACTTGGCCCATATCTGTGGGTTCTGGACAAGAAAAGGCTGTATGTCTCGCGAGTTCCTCGCCTCGAAGATGCCAAGATCCCTCCATTTCTCCATCTTGACCGGATATCGATCGCTCACGCTGACACGGAAATGGCGGATCATGCTTGAAAAGAATTCAAAATTGGCGATGACAACAGTATCAATCAAGATGTCATCGCTCAGCTCGACAATAATGAATTTATTCTGGGTCGCGCACTCCAATAGCATATACGAGTCTTGATTTTCAACCAATATCGCCTTCGCGTTCTTGGTTCCTTTCCCCGTCTTCAGTATTGTAGCTCCGGCATCGAACGAGGAATAGGAGAATCGTTCTTTGCAAGTCTTGCCAGCATCTTGGCTACGATGCATAGGCCTATCGTCATCGAGCAGTGGTGCTGTCTCCAGATTGCTGCCAGCACTATTGCTGTCGGCGTCCGCGCGGGGCTGGGCGCTGCCTCCGACTCCGTCGTGGTAGCTCTCAAAGACGAGAGAGATCTCTCCCTCTTCGCCGAGACCAGAATCACCAAATTCAGGTGGTGCTCGATGACCGGTTTGCGGCTCGCTCGACTTGCGTTGTCGCAACTCCTGGGGGTCCTGTCCAGCTCGTCGCAGCATCATCTCCTTCCAGTCTTCGAACGACATGAACGGCGTTGCGACAGGGTCGCCTTGTGTATCGTCCGAGAAGGCAGACGATGATGTCGCCGCTGGGGGCGGGCTCGTCTCCGAAATTGTGGTCGTGGTAGCACTCTGGCTGATACCTTGCGAGCCGTCAGTGATGGCTGCGTTAGGATCCGCCGAGGCTGATGCAGGATTCGGCCAGGTCTTCGTGGGGCATGATTGCGGCAAAGAGTGCGTGATGTAGTTGATTGTGTGAGCGTTGCATTGGCTTGCTGTTGCGATGATTCCTTGCCGATCGTCTGCCCAGTTCTTTCTTTCTTGGCCTTGGGCGAGACAAGCCGAGAGGATCAGAGAGAGGACACAAAGAAGAAGGCTTTGTCCAAGACGGAGCATGGAAGACATTGTCGCACCCGTTCATAGAAGCATTGCCTGGGCGCTCCGTCTCGATGGATTGCGTGATGATGTGTACTCCGTAAGAGGTGATGACGATGCCGAGACGCAGTCCCCCAACAGGATCCTAGAAGCGCGCCACGTGCTGCCACCCGATGACTAATCCCGCCTGGAGAAACGTAGGCGCATATCGTATGCTCACATCCCTTTCGACCCCAATGCTGAAGGGCCATCAATTCACATTGAGCTATGGGGTATATACAGATTACTACAACTACATACAGGTGCGGCGTGAGAGACGGAGGCTGCTGCTGTTGGATGATGGACACTTAACAATTGATGTACTGATGCATTGGTGGTATCTGATCATCCTCATCCTTGTTGCCCTGCACTCTCGCGTTCTCGCGTCCCCTAATCGAGGACCTCGTCCTGAAAGTGCGAAAGACATGCAACACAACACGCAAGGAAGCCCGAAAATACACAGAAAACGGGGTCTTCGCCTGCAGTCCACGAAATCACGATCTTCCCGAGAACATAGTAATAGCTGCCTCATGATGGTCCCGCTCCGTAGCGCAGACCTGTCTTAAATTCGCAAATTCGTCTTAAGCAAATGAAAAGCCAGGTCCTTGTTGTCCACAGAGAGCAAAGAAACCATGCTATTCACCAAAATCATGTTCCTCAAATCAGCATCGCCGCCTTCAGCCTGAAGCTTTGCCAAGGCCTGGCTATAGTAGCTGGAGCTGAGGGAAGCGAGGCCGATGAGTTGGAACAGTCGTCCCACATTGTAGTATCTTTCAGCCTTGGTACGAGGGGACCCGGATCCGTCTTCAGAGCCGATGTAGTGCGAAATGAAGGCCTGGCCTTGAAGAATCAGGTACTGTCGATTGGTTGATTGCCGCTTGAGCCCATAGTGCACATATGCAAGTCCCAGACTCAGATTGATCATCGGGTTCTCTGGATTGATAGATCGAGCGCGCAAGAAATACCCTGAAATTGCGTGAAACAATTAGCACTCAACCCCGCAGACCTCGCCAAACAATGTGAAGACTCACCCAAGGCATAGGTATAGCTTGTGGAGGTGAACAGTATATGACCGTAGAGCATCAGCAGGCAAATATCGAGCCTGAGCTCTCCAGGCTCAGCATCGCTGCGGTCGCCTATACCGCAGCTTTCCTTGCTTTGTATCACGGTCCCGTGCCCAGCATCGATGGCCTTGATCTGTCGCAAAATGAACTTCTGAGCTGGGCCCGATGTGTACCAAGAGACAGGCGACTGGCAGAGCCTTGAAAGCAAGGCAAACATTCTGTACGAATCGGAGACCGCGCCCTCCCTCATCAGGTGGCGGGCGATGGCTACGCATTTCTCTTCGTCGTTGGTATAAATGGCACACACTAATCATATGGTCAGCACCTCTCATGATGTGTCATAAAGTCACCGAGAACCTTACCACTCCAAGCAACGTATATGATGAAGTTATGGTCGGATGATTGAAACACGGTAGAGTCTTTAGCAGACTGGCAGATCTGGTAGGCCTCGTCTCGACGGTGTGCAATTGCCAAGCCGATTGCGTAGTCCAGAAACAAATCGAGCCAATCATCAAACGAAATACCCTGGTGATTCTCAATCATCAGAGACTCTTGAGTTTGTTGATCTTGATCTTGTTGGTCGGGTACAAGGGCTGTTCCCGTTAGTGATTATGAACAAACCATCGAGAACCTTTCCCCTCTTGATTTGATAAAATTCTTCATCCTTTCTTGCTGTTCAGGGCATGTCACCGGGACAGGGGCAACTTACTTCGTGCAATGAGGCGTTCATACATCTGAGACAGCTCAGAATCGGCTCCTTCAATCCTCGAGTGCTCCTGGTGCTCCAGGGGCCGTTTATGCCCTAAGAAATGTAGATACTTGTCCCAGGTGTAGAATCGCTTGAGGGATCGAAAGTCGTCGACCAATTCCTTTGACGATGTCATCCACAAATCGATCAAATCATTGTGTCCTTCTTTGATTTGCATTTTGAGCGATCGAACAACTTCGTATTGACGAGCCAGCTTGAGATGTCGTGCTTTCTCGTCCTGACGGCGCTTGTCGGGGCTCGCAAGCCGTTTTGCGCGATATCTCTTGGGAAGGACAGATCGTGATGATTTCGTGGAGCGGGTTCTATTTGGCCGAGCTCCTGATCTGGTAGGACGAGCACGTTGTCGTAGCAACCTAGGATCGAGTTGGATAGCTGATCCGGTTCTGGGTTGCTGACCAGAGTCCTGCGCATCCCGCAGGGCCATGGCTTCGGCTGCGAGAATGAGAGCTTCTTCCGCCTCCTTCGCCTTCTCGTACATATTTGCCAGTTCGATGCGGGCATCAATATTGTCCTCGTCGGCGTCAATGGCGGCAAGGAAGCACTCCTCGGCTACGGACTGCTCTCCAATCTCCAGATGGCATCGACCGAGCTGCAGCAAGACAACCGCATCGGGATCTCCGGGAAGAGCACGGAGAAGCTCGAAGTAACTGAGCGCCATGGTAGGCCGACCGCAAATGGCAAGCTCCTCAGCAATATCAAAGGCCAAAAAGGGGAAGTCAGCGACAAATTCGCTGGTCTCGGGCCTTTGCGGGTCAAGCCAAGCCAGATGATTCTATGGAGTCGAGGAAGTTCGTGTTAGAGGGCTTCGATGATGGCATTTGTGCGAAACACTGACTCACAAAAGCTTCTTCTTCGTCCCCAAGTCTTAACCGATACATCGCCAGCCGAATACGAAGATCAAGAGGCAGCGCAGAACCGTAGTCTTGCGACTCAAATGTGGTTGAGAAGCCAGGAACCGCGAGCCTTCTTTCGTCTTCAGCATCCCACTCACAGTCATCGGATTGCCATTGGTCCCAGAATTGTTCCGATGCTCTGCCAACAAGCCATCTCGAAAGACTCTTCAGCTCGTGAATAGCCTCAAGATAACGACCAGTGGCTGCGAACAGCTCAACGTAGATGCCGACGTCGTGCCACAAGGCGCCCGCATCGCGCCAGTGTACGTTTGTAATTTCGAGATCGAAGAAGCGGTGATAGGCCTTGATGGCCGACGGGACTGCCGATTCGGCGTTTTTGTTATCGATGCATGCCTCTGCGAGTTTTCGCACAATATCGAGATCCTGGGGACGGTGCTTAAGAACGATATTGTACTCCGATGTTGCGGCGGCAAGATGACCCTGTTTATGGCATACAGTCGCTTTCCCTAGTCTGGCTTCGAGGTTGTTCGGCTCTGCCCGAATCGCAGCAGAATAGCACAGGCGAGCAGTGTTGATGTTTCCACTCTCGTCCTCGTCGATCGTGTCCAGCGCGAACGATGCGCACCTCAGCCAGCCGGAGACGTCCTTAGGCCGAAGGTGGGCGGCATACACCATGGCCGAGAGGGCTCGAACGTTTTCGCCCTGCTCGCGGAAGATGGATGACAGCGCCGTCCACGCTTGATGAGTCTCAGCGTTAATTCTGATGACTTCCGACACTAAGTCGAGAGCAAGGGCGTAATCGCCACCGAGAAAGGCTTGGTTCACTTTGGCAAGGCGAGCGGTGATATCTCCTCGGGGTTTCGCCGCTTTGCGAGGACCACGAGTCCCACGACTTCTCCCTCCCCCTCGAACGTTCGGCGGTGGAGAGTCGTCACGGCCATGATGAGAAGACAGGAACTCCCTGACAGACTCATCGTACTTGGCGATATCGCCCCGAAGCTCCTCTAGATCCGAATCCGAGTCCGAGGCATCATTTCGGTCGCCACTGCAGATTTCGTGTCAGCTGTCTGTACTCAGACCCAGCTTGGAAGAGAGCGACCTGCCTCTCATCTGCTTCGTTGGGATGCCGGCTAGGCAGAGAATCCATCGAGGATCATATGTTGTGTTCTGAGGAATGGGCGGATCTTGACAATCGGACTTTCAAGTGCGGCCCAAGTCAGCACCGCTATGCGCCAATTACTCTACAACGTCTTGAGCTCAAAGAGCATCTTGAATGAAATCAGAACAAGTCCTGGTCAAAATGGTGTCCACTGAGATGTTCGCTTGGAATTTTACGAGGTGTTCATTTTTGTTTTCTACGGTATTGATGCCATGACGTGATGTTGTTCCGCGCTCACCAGTGCGCACGTGATGACTCAACTGCCTAGAAGATTTAAGCTGCACTTGAGGGCTCTATCCGAGTCTTGACGAATGAATTGGCCTTGAGATCAAATGTGAAAGGGGTGGTGTCTTAAGTCAGGCCTTCAAGATTTGCTGTGAAGATGGATTAGAATTGAAAGCAAATCACATCTGCTGCTGAAAGCGTCCTGTGATATGGCGGGAAAAGCCTATGACACCAGCTCTCGGACAACGTACGAGTACGCTTTTCTCTCCAACACATAGCCCTTGTATGGAAGCGTATCGATCGATGCTGCGAAACAATGCACCC
>NQYQ01000030.1:150003-164117 GCA_003055925.1 Escovopsis sp. Ae720 | reverse complement strand
TCCCTCTCCCCGGCCCTCGGCTTTTATTTGTCGCGCGCTGCCGTTTGTCCAAAGGGTCTTATCCAAGTCGGCCCTCCGCTTTTGCTTCTGGAAACTTGATCAGTCCTGCTCGTGTGATCACGGCGAGATCAATGAGCCAAGGGCCCCCAAAGCTAAGACATACCTTTGACCTGGTCGAAGACCTTGAGCATCTTGCGCCGTGCCCCCAGAGCATTCACACCGCGTTCCTCTAGCGCCTTATCATCAAGCTCAATGAGCTCGGTCCACTTCATGTCCTTGAGATTGTCGGTATACTTGTGCAGACGAAGGCTACGGAGCCAACTTGGGATGTCCTGGAGCAAGGTGGGGTCGGTTGGATCTTCGGGCGGTTTTGAGCTTCCTCTGCGACCTCTTGGAGACCGGCCACGAACCATGTCAGAGTGATCGGACAGATAACCCTCATGGCCTCCCATGCCAAGGGGCCCAAGACCGACGGACGGGATGCCACTGCCAATAAGACCAGAATTATCATAAGCACTCAAGAAACCATTGTGCTGCGGCGATGTGAAATGTGACATGTTGCCCATGCCCGACTGCAGTGCAATTCCAGGGGAACTCGGGCGAGATCTCTGACCCGCTAAACCAAGGCCTTGCTGTGCCTGGAGAGCGATGACTTGATCACGATTCAGGACTTGCCCGAGCTCATTAATCATCACGACATTGGTGCTAGGGAGAGCAATGTTGTGTGTTGGCGGAGACATTTGGCTGTGGCCGCCCACTGGCGCGTCGTTCGATCTCGCGCGTCGGTACTTGCGAACGTCATCGAGTGCAAAACGATTGTTGACTGTGGAGAGAGCCGCAAGCTTCATGGCAGTCGCGTTAGCGACCATGTCGGCCTGTGAGCCGCTGTGATTGCTTGTGTTGAAAGTCGGCGCCATAGGTGTGTTGACCATGGAAGCCCAATTTCCGCTGCCCCCAGCAGCATACGGCGACAAAAGGGGGAGCTCGGACGGCACTTTTTCACGGGCTAGCAGAGTCGTGGTCTGGATCACAGAATTGCCAGATATCTGGGGCCTTGGCGACCTGAGTCCGGCCGAAGGGGGAGGCTGGGCGAATTGGCCCATCGGAGTCTGGGAGAGCGTGATTTTCGAGGTCGCGTTTTGATCGTTGATGCTGGTCCCCCAGGGAGATGTCGAGGAGGTGACGATGCTCTCACGAGTCTCCTGGGAGCCACTGGACATTCCGGGACCTGTCATTGTGGACCTTGGATCAAGCGCCGCGCTGTTCCGATTCGAAGATGGCGGGTTGCCCGTCTGTTGGGTAAATTTTGCCTTCTCCGTCGCGATCGCTGCAGCCGCGTCGGGGAACATGGCGTTGATGGTTGAAAGATCGAGGCCAGAGTGTCGCTTCGTCGTCGATATGGTCGAGTTGCGGTTGAACGCGCTTCGACCGGAGTCCACATTCAGTCTGTTCATCGCATCGCTGAGTCGACTGGACATTGGATCTGACTCATAGTCAACAAAAGTTGCCGGCAGAGCGTGTCCCTCTTTGCTTGACTCACCTTGATCGAAAGTTGCCGGGGACAGAACGCCAGACATGGGATGGTTCTTCCCCATCTGCTGTAAAACCTGGATGAAGAACCGAATCTGGACCTGAGTTGTCTGCTGCAGGAGCGCGTACAGAGCAGCAGTTCGCTCAGCCTCGCTCAGCACTCGGAACCATTGCTCGATGGCACTCAGCTCATCCTTGAAATCTTGATCCAGTGTAGCGGCAGCCATTTCCTCCAAGGTCGTCTCGTATTGGTCGATGTCTGCAATCCACTGCTGAGCAAGCTTGTCCTGTGAATCTGCGTCCAGGCCGGAAGAACCATGGGCTGACTGGGATTGTCCATAGAACTCGGAGGAAGGCCGAATGCGGCCGGATGGCGAGGTCCCGGCGAGCGAAGCCATGTCGGCAGAGGCTCGGAGGGAGCTACCCGAGCCGATGGCCCGAGATGACGGTGGCCTCAAAGATGAGGACCCCGTCGCCTCGGGGGTGCTGTTGCGGTTTCCAGCGACGTGGTTCCCAGACATGTTGAGCATTGTTCGAGCGACAGGGGCTGCAGAAGCCGGACAAATGAAGCTGATACCGATGGAGGGTTGTCGAAAGATGGAAGACGAGAGAGAGGTCGGCTTTTTTTTTTTTGGAAAGGGGGGGGGGCGGGGGGGGCGAAGCTGATACAAGAGATGGTTGACGGACTCCTGCAGTAACCAGCTGGCCTCAAAGGAGTTGAGCGAAGGAGACGAAACAATATTGTATCCTATCTCGATATTGAGATTAGCCAAAGAGTACAGACAAGATTCGAAGCCTGCGGCGCTCATGCATTCTTGGAATGCTGTACGAGAGCGCGACCGCCCGCCAGGGGGGGGGGAGGGGGAGGAGCCGAGATCAGGAAAGCTCACAGGAAATGGCGATCAAGAGTGTCAGCGAAGGTATGATGTCTGCTTCCAGGCAGGCAAGATGCAGTCAACCGATCTGGCCGCCCGTGATGCGGACCAGAGCCCTGTGAAAAGGGATCTCGGAAAACTACTACTACCTTGGGGGCGAGGTGACCAACAGAAGAGAAAGCAACTTAGCGATTTGCGTCAGGAGCCAATGCTCTGACGTGGTTACAGAAGCTTGTGAAGACCTCGACGCCACATGCGAAGGCTGAGATTTCCAAGCGAGCGCACAGCCACCTGGTTCCTTCAACTGCTACAGGTACTCCGTACGAGTACCACCTGTACGTGACCTCTACAGTAAGGTACCTGTAGTCCAGGTACCTAAGGTACTCGTATAATACTCCGTACGGAGCACTAAGTACCTCCTGAGGTAGTACTACCTGTAAGTAATCGAATCCTGATAGGAACCTACCTATGCCACGATCAGAACATTGCGGAGTCAGGCGGCTTTATTCGAAAAGCGAATACTGAGTCGATGCCTGAGCAAAAGGTCATATACTACCCGTACCTATCGATCAAATGCATCAATCAATTTGAGTGATCCTCCGACCTTTTTCTAGGAGCCCGACGCAATGGGCGTGTACTCGTACCTGGTAGGCTCCGTACTGGTACTACTCCGTATGTACGGAGTACCGGTACTACGGGCATCTTCATTACTAAGCAATGTGGACTTGAGGACTTGGAATCCAGTCATCTCCAAGGGGTGGAATGCGGAGCACGGGGTATCCGGTGTTTCTAATCGTGCCACCCCAGCTGAAAGAGAAGAGATCACTCTTGACAAAATGCATGATGGATTGAATGGAGGCTTGCTGCCACTGCTGTGGGAGGTCCCCCTGGGAGCTCTTAAAAAGGTAGCAAGTACGGATTACGAGTACTCAGGATTGTTTCGGAGATTGAAGGGATCAGCGCGATGGAATCGATGAATTTCGTACGGAGTCCAGTCTCGGGCAAGCAATGGTCTCTCGCTTTTTCGAGCCTTCTCTATTTTGAAACCCATGCAAGCTGATGAATGGGGGCACGAAGAGACTAGCCTGTGGGCATGATCCGACCAAACCAGGGGTTCCAGAGGACCCTTTGTGATGCGCACATGGAAAAGTAGTAGTCACAACTTGAATGGAGGGCCGAGGTGCCTCAAAGAAGCGGCATATGCAATTGGAAACGCAGAATATCCAGTTGAGTGCGAGTATGAGCAAGGCTGACTTTGACGACGTGAACGAGTTGGGCCAGGAATCTATGGCCAATTCCACGATTATCATGCACGCTGCCCCTCGAGCAGCACGTGTGGAAAATGGGCAAGCACCTACTCGGTATGGCAAGCACCAATTTGAATAGCCAGGAGAGATGGAAAGGGAGCCGTTCCCGTTAGGGTCCTTGTATCAAGATTCCAAGAGCATGGCAGCCCAACTCGTCCATGTTCCCCTGGCACCAGCTGTCGCACAGCCAAAAGCCACTGGATGAAAGTCTGGAAATAAAGATCACCACAAGGAGAATGCGCAAAGGTCCGTCAAGCAAGGTCGGGCGGGGAGAACTGGATTACGGCTTCCACGGGGGAAAACCACGGGCCAGGTCGGGACAGCGTTTGATGCTCAAAAAGAGGATGTGGATTTCGTGTCTATCGGAACAGCCGAAGCAAGCCTGTTGTGCTGCCTATTCGTTCAACGTATCGACTCGCTGTCACCCCTGATGTTGTGATGTTCCCTGATCGCGATTCAAAAGAATTATGCCGTCTCGCCCTGCTTGCAACTCTTCTGTACCCATCGTTAGAGAACCGCGCGAGATTTTAAGAGGCCAGAGAATGCCGTACCTGGGCCCTATCCGTGCCGTGAAGAGCGTGTCTGTGGTTGCGCCGGAACTTGGGATCGCAGCCCTTTAGGGAATCGTATCTGTGGGTCTTAGGCTTCTTGATACTGCACGCCGTGGTTAGAGACGGGTCGAAAGACGATGGATCGTTGCGTTCGCGTATTTACCCATTGCGGTGAGCCTTGCGGCACTGGTTGTGCTGAGACGAGTTCTTTGACTCTGGGAGAAAAATCTATCAGCAACTCCCAGCATTTCCGCGATACACTCCATCGTCACTCACTGGCCATGGCTGCGTCTGTGATGGATGGTGTCTTGAGGGATTGATAGCTCGAGTTGGACCACGACTGGTGAAAATGTGTGCGGGTATCGTCAAAATCACAAGCCCTAGATGGCATAATGACTAAGCATCACACATGCCCCATAGTCGCTCTGCCTCGTTTTGACTGGTGTCCACTGTCAACAGCCGACCGTCAGAAGATGACTAAGCTGCGTATCTCATCTTCAAATTCCGATCCATTTTCAAGGTCGAGGCTGAGAAGCATCCCGAGACCCCCTACGCTTTAGCCCCTCGTGGTGTTGATTCAAGCTCATGTTTGCACCTATGCGCCAATCTACTCCATACTCCATACTACTCGCGCACCCACAATGGCCCACATGGCAGCCATAACAAAATGTTCCCGTTCAGAGTATTGCATCTGGGAGATCAGCGTGCTGAGTTGCTATGAGGATTGTGGCCCCATCTGAATGCCACCAAGAACTTCAGTGAATGAAGGGACATTGTGATAATTCTCACGGGAATAATGCAGCCGAATCCGTGAAACGCCCTATGCAAGAATCAAACCAAAATTTGAAAACTCATATCGAGAAACATCAATCTTTTGATAGCAGTTAGGCGGTCGTCAAAGGCCTCATGGTGGTCATGTTTTGAGCCTGCTTGATTGTGGAAGATAGGAGAGAAGCTCTCTGCAAATTCGAGAGCCGGAGCGTCTTGATATATCGCAAGAGAAGGACGAACAAAATCTCAACCCTGAATGGATGTAAGTCTATGCACATGAACGACGAAAGACGATGAAGGGAAATACCTTTCCTTGGTCATCATCAGGATTCCCTGAACAAGGAGTCCCTTCAAGATCTGGGGCCCAATTCCCTTCAACAGGCCAAGGAGTCCTTCATTGCGAACAATGAATTGCATGACCTCGATGAAGCTCTTGAAGGGCTTTCCGTTCCGAGATGGTGGAGGTTTGGATTGGAGACCGACCTTTGCAACAATGAGAGGCTGTGTTGCAATCGTTGCGAGAGCTTTCGACATGGCACCCAGAGCTAGTGGCAGGCTGTAAACTTCCCCGTCAAGCTCAGAGGCGTAGCAGACTCGGGACTTACCAAATGCCTCCCAAGGTCTCAAATTTTTCTTGCCGGGGAACAATACGTCTTTGAGGCGCTCATAAGCGCCATATGTGATGGCTGGGTTGACGACGAGGATCAGACTAGCCTTCAAGCCTCTCCAAAGACCGGTGAAGCCATCAGGACCCGAGACGACATCTTGCGCCGTTGCCAACAAGCCTTTTCGTTCTTCTTTCGACGCAGTCTGTTGGCGAGTCGTGACGACAGCGACGGGGATTGTGAAGAGCTGGGCCAATGCACCGGCGACGGCCCCGAGAGATAGCTCAGCAGCAGTCGAAGGCGTGCCTCGGCTGACTGATTTGTTGTAGACGGTCCGGGCGACGGTGTACCAGTAGAAGTAGGCGAAATTCGTCGACGCGACGCCGACGAGCGAACCATTCATCCCGGCATAGAGTCCCTGTATTCCCTCGTCTGCCATGATTCGTGAGATTGCATCCCAGGTCGACGAGTAATGGATGGCATCGCTGTCGGACTCAGAGGTCGTAGGCACCTGGACCTGAATTCGAGTCTTGACACTGGGACAGAGAAGCTCTTGTAAGCAGACTGAGCAAGGCCGGGCATGAAAGTAGAATAGATTGCGAGCTTACATGTCGAGCGGATAGACGAGAGCATTGGCAAGGACAGCGCCGGTTGCGCCAGCGACAGCGCGACCCCATGGGGAGATGGTAGGCTTGGAGTTTGCCGTCATGTCCGTAGGACGTGGCTCATGAGCGCTCTGAGCGGGATGCGGCGGGGAGAGACGATCTGGTCGATGGCTACTCCGAGGGCACGACGAGACGGATGTCTGAAATCTGTTTCAGAGGCTGGGTTCGCGTTCATGAATGTCGAATTTCGAGTGATAACCAGCTAAAGATCAATTAACGATCTGGAGGTTGTCATACGAAATCCGGGGCAAAGATGATAATGATCCGCGGCGGCATGATGATACATCGACGCGAATCTGAACCTCGGCCATGGAAAGTGCGATACCCGCAGTCGTCTTAGGACCACGGCAGGTCTAGAAGCAGTACGAGTACTTAGAAGTACTTAGAAACACTGCGTAATACCGTACCTAGGTACAGAATAGTAGCAGTACAGCTGGGAATGCAGATACAGCTTTCGACTATCGTACTATCAAGGTACTTAGTAGTACCTGTACTACTCCGTACTAGCTGTAGTAATTGTATTTCGAGATCATTTGAAATGCCCTGGGTCTATCCGTACTCGTTCGAGTACTTGTACGAGTCCGTACATGTATCTGGATTCTAGTCGTAGTAGGTATCTTCAATCTATACTAAGTCGCGGGTATTACTAGTGTAGAGGTAATACTCGAACTTGAGGATTTGGCTGATCAGCCCGTTACGTCTGGTTCCTGATCGCTGCTGATATGAGAACACTAGGCGATTCTGAGGTGGGGGCAACCTCGGCTCAAGTTCAATCTTTAACTTCTTCGGAGTCTCAATAAATCGGCATAAATGCCCTGATATCAGATCAATGTCGAAGTCTTAGTACGGAGCATGGTCGTCTGTTCAAGAACTTTACATTCTTACACCGAGTCTGTAGCAACACTCGTACAAGTACTACTAAATGTATCTACTCCGTATATTTGGGGGGTTTTCCCCAGGCGCAAATGCAATGGATCCACTACTGATCCTCTGCCGCGGACTGCTGCTGGTAGCCTGGCTTGTGACGGAGCAGGATTTGAGGCCCTTCAACCCTAACCCTGATGAGAATCGCCAGACCAGTTCCACGTGTCTCATCATATGAGGTAAGAGCGCCTAATGGCATTTGAAGTAACTGCCTCAATTCCGAAGAGCCTGCGACATTCAACCGACGACATCCTCACAGAGGCTTCGAGTCATTTAGAGAGAGGATGGATGACTCTCTTTTCCCCGTCCGATGAGTTCTTTCCTGTCCTCCCTTCATGACCTCATGTCGCATTATCAAGGTGAGATATGCATCCCGCGGTGAGATTGGGCCCCTACTAATACAGGTACATGTAGCTAGACCTGATGTGCTGGCGACCGAATCAGTCATCCAGGAAGCTCGCATCGCAGTGTTGCTTACAGCGCATCGAGGTGAATACATATAATACATGGAGCAGCTCCTTCGTGGGCTGCCTAGACGCTCGGCCAGCTACGAACCTTCCCTGAGGACACTTCGAATTTGCGTCCTCGATCCTTGTCGAGCATCTCCTCGGGTAGGCTGTCCCATTTGACGGCGGCCGGTATATTGCGATACGGACTCCTGCAATCCTTTAGTTGTGACTATAGGGCGCATGGGCTCCTGGAGGACGTTGGTGTTCTCAAAATTACGACTCAATCGTATCTTATTGTCCTCAGCCGGTCTCTGAATGTCGCTCGAGAGTCGGCCCGAGACCATTAAGCCTCCTTTTCATTCCCGACTGGCTGTCGTTTGTGTCGTTTGAACTTCAGCAGCATCCCCATTGTTTGGCGTCATGAGACAAACGGCTTGAGGTATGGAGAGTAGAGCCCGTGTAAGTCAAGTTGTTGCAGGGACTGTTGCGGTCCCTGCAAAGCTCATCAAAACCCAATCGTCCATCCCCTGAACTCGTTCGGGAGCAAGGAAATGCTGACCACACGACTCCTTAGGCTGCAGAGTCACTGCTGGCGACGTCAACCGGCAAAGATGCTTTGGAGCACGCAATACAAGCGGCCGAGCTCTATATGCAAGCTGCTGGAAATCAAAGTGTGACCAAAGTTGAAGCGATCCGACTGCGGCGTAAATGCAAGGAGCTCATTGCCTACGCCGAACGCTTGAAGATCCAATTGAAGAAGCCTCCGTTTTCAAACCCGTCCTTTCACGGCCCGACATTAGCATCATCGCAGTCGTCATCACCATCGGCCGCGTCCCATGGCCCAAGCCTCTCCGAGACTGAATTGAACATACTTGACGCCGCCTCCCACCTTCATGGAAACAAGTATCCTATCTGGCAGTCCCAACCTTCCGACGCTGAGTTCTGTCTTGGGCCCCATGGCGAGGCGTTCGTGTAAGCTCGCGACAAGACGGTTCCCTCCTAATCAAATGCCATGTCATTCTGATATCCTCTAGAGACGATACGAGTTTCACGCTCTCTCCAGCCCAGAGGGTCCACTTTGCAGCATGGAGCCGACCAGGGGAGCTTTTCGACGCCAATAGCCACGAGGATGAATTCATGTGTCTTGAAGGACCGTGTGACCTCGTGCAAGATGTGACTACCGACTGCTCTGTTGTTGCCAGTCTTTCTGCGGCTGCTACAGTCTTGACTGGAAGACATTCGGTAGGTCAGGACAATGGGAGATTAGGCTCAAGGCCGTGCACTAATCGCGTCTCAACCCTTCCATCTTTTTTAGGTTCTTTCAACGATCATCTTTCCTTTCGACCACGAGAAGCAGCAGCCAAAGCTCTCGCCCTCGGGTAAATACATCTTGAGGATGAATTTCAATGGTTGCTACCGGCGAGTCTTCATCGACGACAGACTTCCAAGGTCTCGCACAAACCGAGCACTCTTCGTCATCGACAGACAAAATCCACATCTGATCTGGCCTGCGCTGCTCGAAAAGGCCTATCTTAAAGTGAGAGGTGGCTACGATTTTCCTGGAAGCAATTCAGGGACAGACCTGTGGGTCCTTACAGGCTGGATTCCCGAACAAATCTTCCTCCAGAGAGAGGATTTCGACGTTGACGAAACGTGGGCAAGAGTAGAGACCGCTTACGAGTTCCAGGATGTCGTCGTCACGCTTGGCACAGGACGAGTCTCGAAAGAAGAAGAGGAGTCAATGGGACTTGCTGGACATCACGACTATGCAGTTCAGGATATGCGCGTCAGCGAAGGAGTCCGCGAATTGCTCATTAAAAACCCCTGGTCTGACGAGCTTGATCATGCCACAGCCTTGCCCGCCATATCCGGAGCCTTTTGGATGACTATTGAAGAAGTGACGCAACATTTCGAGTCCATGTATCTCAACTGGAATCCTGCCTCATTTTCCCACCGACAAAATCGCCATTTCGAATGGTGTATCCCTCCAAAGGTTTTTCACGCTTGCCTCGCGCGCAACCCTCAATTTTCCCTCAAATGTCATGGTCGGGGAATGGTTTGGATCCTTCTCAGCCGCCATTTCAAGGACGCCGAACTTGCAATAGCCCACTCAAGGTCAGAGGGGCGGATGACAGCTGATTGCCAGCTAGGGTTCATGAACCTCTCAGTCTACCAAGGCGATGGCAAGAGGGTGCAGATGACCGATGGGCAGATCTACTGCGGCCCATACGTGGATTCGCCGCAGACGCTTGCGCGGTTTTGCGCCTCTTCTGGCAGGCCTTACACGATTGTTGTTGACCAACAGGAGTTACCCCTGGAGAGATATACCTTCACTCTCTCTATATTCTCGAGCCACCTTGTCGAGCTCGAGGATGCGGAAGAGAAAATGCCCCATTCTCTCGAACTATTCGGCTCATGGAACCGGCGCACAGCGGGTGGGAACCCGTCATGCTCCACATACTTCCTCAATCCTCAATTCAAGCTCAGTGTTACCCAGCGGAGTACCATATCCATTCTTCTATCCGCGGACAACAGCGACATCCATGTTCACGTCGACTTGGTCTGGAGTCGCGGGGAGCGGGCCAGCACAGTCAGGGCCAGAGATCTCGTTGCTTCTTCCGGCGAGTACCGTCGCGGCGGGGCAGTCGCGGACATCCCAGAACTGGACGCCGGGACGTACACACTGGTCTGCTCGACATTCGAGGAGGGCCAGACGGCCGCGTTTGTGTTGCAAGTCGCTTCTGCGGTCCCGATCACGCTGGAACCCGTTCCTGCCGCCGCTGCGGGCAGGCTTCGCAAGGCTCTCCCTCAGTTCTTGTCCCAAGGCGGGGGTCAGCGGCGACGAGTCATGCTGGGCGTCTCCTCCCTGACTCGCATGAGCATCTCTGTACACGCTCTTGCGCCACGCTCAGAAGCCCGATCCCGATCCTCCCTGATGATCCGCCTCACGGTGCTCCAAGGGCGGGTGCCAGAGCAGGTGACTCTCGCGTGCTCGGGAGACGGGGAGTTTCAAGACTCCACCACCGCGATCCGCACGCCAGAGTTTGACGTGGAACCTTCAAGGGCCCAACGCGGCGGCCTATGGCTTGTGCTGGAAGTCAGGGGGGCGAATCATCCGGTAACAACAATCGACGCCGAAGTCTTCAGCGACTCACCGGTGCAGGTCGGCGTTTGGGAGGAGCACTGAGGGCCGCATTGGCTCAAGGTCACATCTGCTCGAAAAGCTCTAGGATGATAGGGTCGACAAGGCCGTCTGCTAATTATATGGCAAGTTCAAGACCTCGGTGCTCGTTACACGCTTACGCGCCGGCGGGGGCGAGACTTCGGAGACGGAGGTTACTTGAGCAATTGGACCTCAGGCAGTGAGACGTACCAAAATAACAATGATTTTGCCATTGCATTTAGAATTGAGGCACAAGGTTCCCAGTCCCATATCGTGTGAGTATATCCAAATGAGGAGACATGAGCAACCTCGTACTCAACCTCAGGGGACGATAGAAGGACATGGAAAAACACAATGGCTTCGCAAGCCTGGTATTTGCAACAACCTAAACGCCAGACCTACCGTTCCAGACGAACGCTTCAATATGTATATGTGTATGTATATCATCGGGAGCCCAAAACTCTCATACGGTCAATGCAAATCAAGCAGATTTCGCTCCAAAATGCGTCATCCAAGCCCCACCGATCAATTCCCACCTCCTCTCGGGATTTTCCCCCTTCCCTTCCTCTTTTTTTTCGAATTTCCCTTCTCACCGCAGCAGTCGGCGCGCTGGGTTGGGGCCAAATGATCGGCGCTAGGCGTCCCAGCAAAAAATAAAGACACATGCTTGCCGCCTTGCCCCCGAATCGTGAGGGGGCGGGTAGTCGATGTCCTCGGTGGGGCCTCGAGTTTTCCCAGTATGTGTATGTCTCTATGTGGGCGCCCCTCGTTTTCTCCTATTGCGATTGGGCCCGTCAGGCCGCTGAGACAGGACGGTCCGCAACAGGGGATCATCTTTGTCTATATCGACGTGATGTTGACGGACATGCCTGACAGAAAAGATGAGTGTCAATCAATTTTGCTTCTGAGGCTTGAGTGCGACAGCTTGACATGGATTGAAAGAGGAGTCGACGCCTTAAACGGGCTCAGGGGTAGAAGGAGGAGGAAAAGGCAGGGAGCGATCTCATGATCATACCTTTGTAGATTATCTGGCCGTGGATATCTATGCTCTCTATTCGCGCAGAAAGGACAGACATAACCGGGAGAGTCGTGGACTAGGCCGTGTCGTATCATCTCGTTTTTTCTCTTGAAACCCTTTCCGCCTTCACCGCGGGGGCATCCTTGGACCGGACAATAGTGGGGACGACTCGATGAGTGAACGTTGGCGTGAGAGTTGAGGAGATACTGTGTTTGAAACGGGGCGGCGGTGCAGCCAGAGACCGTGCAAGCGTACGTGGCGACCTGGGGGTTCGTGATGCCATCGATGCTCATCCGATTGGTGATGGCCACGGCGGGCGGCGGAGGCGCGGAAGGAATGTTTGATTTCAATTTGTCGCCGGGTAATTGACTTGGATATTCGACACCCGGGCGACTGTGGTAGAAGGGGCTGGATGACGGGAGCGAGTGTGGTGATGGCAAGCTCCGCTGATAAGTCTCGTTCGGAGAGATAGGGGGGGACGCATGACTAGCAACGGACATGGGGTGATAACGCGGGGTACCAGCTGCTGACGAAGGAGGGGCGAAGATTTGTCCGGGAGGACCACGATGTAACGACCGTTCTCGTTCATTCGGGGTGGGAGGCTCCGCCAGATGGTTAAGATCGCCGAACGTGGATCGTAGTGAGGGAAGATTGCCGTTGGACTTGGGCGAGTCTATCTGCAACGGAGGCAGTTCGCCCGCCGTCGTCAGTGCAGTGACCGTGATCGCAGCTGCAGTCGAGGTCGTAATCGCGTGTTCTGGGATGATCCGAGTGGTATTTGGTGGAGGGAGCTCTCTGTGTGGGCGGCCGAGGCTGATTGGGCGCGTCTTGTCCTGGAGCGAGAGCCTGTCGGCGGAGGTTGCGATGTCGAGCTGCCGGCTGGGCTCGACGACGATTGCTTGTAGCACATCATGAGCGACTGCCTGTAGATTATTGCTTTTTGTCATCAGGTCTTCACTTCGAGGGTAGTTGCGTGCGCTGTCGGTCCGGTAGTGATCAGCTCGCGGGTCGTCGTTGAGGGAGGCATCATTATCTTCGGAATCGTCATTATCGTCATCATCGTCGCTGGGAGCGCTAGGTAGGGCCTGTTTACCGGCAACTTGAGCTATCTCCGGGCGGCGACCGCCATCGAGGTAGTTGATCAGGACGGCATCTCCAGAGACAGGACGGATCTGTTGAGAATTAGAACTGGGTCCTGTCAAGGCATTGATTGGATGGGAGGGGAACAAGACCAACTTGATGGGGCGGAATATCCAATGGAGGACTCGGCGTTGGTTCGAGCCTAGGGTGCACCGGTCTCATGAGGGGGCTGTTCCGCGGAACCACATCATCCGGGTCATACGTCGCGGCATCCAATCGACTGTGCAACCCGTATTGCAACAGTTGTTGCTGTTGCTTTGACTTTTGCGGCTGCTGCTGCTGCTGCTGCTGCGGCTGCTGTCGCTGTCGCTGTCGCTGTCGCTGTCGCTGTTGCTGTTGCTGTTGCTGTTGCTGTTGCTGTGGTGGTGGTAGTGGAGGTGGTGGTTGCTGGTCCCGTTGATCAAGGTTCCGCCGCTGGTCATGAGGCAGCTGCTGATTTGACGGAACTGTCGTCATAATTCTCTTGTCCAAAGGCAGCTAATCAATCCGCCATGGCACATCAAATTCCAGTTTAACGCCTGTGCGGTTATGGGCAAAGGGCGTTGGTGTTTTGAGCTGAGCGAGCTGGGGGCAAGCTGGCTCCTTGTCGGCGTCGAAAGAGCCTCCGCTGCCCTATTGGATGCCGTGGGTGGAAACGAGGCGTATATAACAACTTGAAGTGAGTGGAGTTGAAGAAAGGAAACGCCGGTAGAGGTTTGATCCAAGGGGGGTAATGGGGAGGAGGAAATAACACCAAACCAAAGAGAAAAGAAAAGAAAGCAAAAAACAACCCGGAAAAGAAAAAGGGCAAGAGGAAAGAAATAAAGGGAAAAAAAGAAAAGAATAATGGACAATGGCTCGAAGTTCCTAGTAGTTTGAGCTGCTCATGTCTTGCTGCTTCTCAGACTGGGCCCGTCCCAATTCGATGCTTATTTTGGAAAAGTCGTTCTGTCTGCGCCAGGAAAAGCCTTGTGCACGAATAGGCGGGAGTGTGTTAATAGCGGGCTGTCACCCAGCTTGCTTCTATGAGAGCATTTCACTCGGGGGTATACTCCGTAATGAGCTAGGGTAAACAGGGCTCTCGCGCCGGGGAGAGAGGAGGGAAGGGGGAAAGTGAAGGGGGGGGGGGGGGGTCCG
>NQYQ01000030.1:122660-146284 GCA_003055925.1 Escovopsis sp. Ae720 | reverse complement strand
CAGCCCCCCCCCCCAAACAAAAACTTGAAAGCCTGATCACGCGGCTCGAATGCGGGCATCTGTAGGTGGAGATTGCCTTCGTCCTCATCGCATCCGATGAAAATCTTTCTCCCCACTGGGTGCTTGCTCCAAGACGTAGAATCTCAGCCGGGCTGAATCGAGGTGCATCCATCTTCGCGGATGTTGGAACGGCTTCCGTGTGAGATTCCTGTAGAAGCCCTCGCAGAGGCCTCCCACCGACACCTATTCCTCGCTCTCGCACCTCGCCTCTCCTCCAAGGGCGGCTTGAGGGGAGAGAGAGGGAGAAAGGGAGAGAGAGAACAGATGTGCTCCGTCGTTATGGGGCCTGCCAGATTGCCGCGACCCAAGGATCTCTGTGTGGAGCGCGGCATCAACCGAGGCGAGCTGGCTCTGCGGTATTTGCTGAAAGAAGAACCTTGTGCGTCTAGTTCTGACGCGGCTTGACCATGCCCTCGTGGAGCAGGTAGTAGACCACGGTTGAGTCGTTGTGGAGGGTGGCGAGCACGATTCTCTTGGCGCGCCTCCTCTCAGGAATGGCGTCGAAAACGGCGGACAGCTTTGCCAAGGACCACGTCTCGGAGAGATGCACGGGCAGCACCCACTCGAGCTCCGGATCGTGTTTGCCCTTGTCTCCCGTCGCCTCCTCCAATGCAAGGGCTTCGATCTGGTCATCCGGATGGAGATACAGGAGCCGCGGGGGGAGACCTTGGATCAGGGGCCGCGCCAGTCCGGTGATCGCGCAGCTCCTCAGCGACGTCCAGTCGTGCTGATCCTCGAGGTTCTGAAAGACCGTCGACGTGACATTCTCGACCGCTGGCCCTGGTGATGACGAGTTGTCCATCGTGACGACCGAGGCTTGATTTCGATAGGACTTTTTTTTTTTTTTTTTTGGGGGGGGGGGGGTTCGAGAGCAATGCCCGATCACAGGCAGTCGAAACTAATGCGCCCTTGAGCCCTTGAGGTCTCTCGAAGCTCACTGTTGATTGAAATTTGGGATGAAATTTTTGAAGGGAGGAAAAGAGAAGAGGACCCGCGGGGGGGGGGGGGCACAAGAAAATCCGTGATGTTACTCGTACGAGTACGAGTACGAGTATGGTGCACGCTGAGCTCGTGATAAGATCTACTACCATTGCGCGTCTGATAAGCCTTGCGTGGTGCTTTTACCCTAATCCCTGTGAGATCTCAGTTGGCGGCACTCCTTTACCCCCCGGAGCATCGACGTTTCCAGCAAAGCTCTTCCTTCCCGCCGCACCGCATTCTTGCTCACAGCATGCTCGAAATGCCGGTGGGAGCCTGGTCTTTGACACGAGGTCTCACCCACATGAGTCCGATGATTCACTTGCCGGGGCACATGTCGATCCGTGATCCATTCACCTGAGAGAATCGGTAAGTCCGCAGTTATCCGTGGCGTACCTTCCAGGTTCTAGCTTCACAGTCCACAAGCAGCAATCAATCAATGGATGGATTGATCAATGGATGGATCAATCATTGATGTGTTCAATGAATCACGTTGAGGGCAGCTGCCTCCGCCACAGCGAGCGTTTACTCGCGCAGGGAGCTCCTGCACTTTGGTGGCGCCCTCCTCAATAGGCTGGGCGCTAACCTTGTGCTCGGATGAAGCCCGGATGATTGTTGAGAACAGGTACGAGTACGAGTACGAGTACTCTGTACGATCGACGGGATTACGGGCTCCGGAACGGAGGAACGGAGTACTAATGCACCTGGTAGTTACTAAGGTAGGTGCGACTTCCAACCTCTTCCCGAGGCTGGTGGGACCCCGCAGGGGCCGAGCTTGTTGCGCTGAGGCGGCTGATCCAGACTCGAGCGAGCGAGCCACTGACCCGCCTGTGTCCAGTCTGCCCGCTTCCAGTTGGCTGGAGCTTCCAAGTTTTAGCACGGGCTTTGGCTAGTACTACTCGTACTAAGTACTCGTACTCGTAGTAGAGGTCTGGTCACGGCACTGCGAATCACCAGTGCCTTTTTGGGACGGTGACTTAGTTCCTCGGGCTTGCTTGAATCACGACGTAATGGATGATGCCCGCCCTGCTACCTCATAGTAGTAGTAGTACTACGCCGCAATGCAGCTTGCCTCTGGCATCACGCGCCTCCAACTTGCTCCTCGCAAGCCCTCACGTCCACCTCGAGCATAAAGCCCGACAGGCATCCATCTATCGCCTCCCTCAGGGCCGTCAGACCAGCGAACCTCGAATACATCGCGCAGACACCGCCGCAGCCTCCAGACACCATGGGTCTAGCATACAACACTTATCTCACCAGCAGCAAGATATACGGGTGCAAGACCTGCAAGGCCCATCTCGCTAACAACGATGACATTATTAGCAGGGTGCGCCAGACCCCTTTGCGTGCGGCGCTCTCTGCCACATCCCAGAGAGCCGCTCGCCATCGTCCTTGCTCGGCGGCTCGTGACTGACTTCAAGCCGCCCTTGATCAGAACTTCCGCGGACAGCACGGAAAGGCCTATCTGTTCCACAAGGTCGTCAATATCGACACCGGCGAGCCTGGCGAGCGCAGCATGACTACGGGCCGACATATTGTTCGAGACATCTCCTGCCATCAGTGCAAAGAGACGGTCGGCTGGAAGTACGACAAGGCCTTTGAGAGCTCCGAGAAATACAAGGAGGGCAAGTTCATCCTCGAGGCTGAGCTGCTCTGCAACGTCACCTAGACTGCAGGATCCGCTGGGACGGTGTACTTGGGAGTTCCTAGTTGATTTTGTGTTTGTTTCTTTTCTCCCCGGGGCGTTTTTCTACATGGGAAAAGGACTCGAGATCTGGGACGGCAGCTGGGGAGAAACGTGCTGTGCATGGCTATTGGGTTAAGTCGAGGAAGTTGGCGCTGAGAGCTTACCATTTGGGATGCGCGATTCCCGCCTCTTCCCCCTCCTTCTCCGTCTCTTTTCTCTCTTCCATTTCTTTTCTTCTTCTTCTCCTTGAGTCGTCACTTGTATACAACAAGACCAATACCCCCAACGAGGCTACATACACTAAATAATGGCATATTCTTCATAACGCTTAAACAACTCATATTCAACTATGGAAGTAGATCGTGCCAATATGCATATCCCAAAAAGCAATCGTTACGTGGTTGTGATTCCAGCCCAGCATATTTCATTGATGTTCAATCGGTTCCTCGGGAAGCAGATCTTCGGTCTCACCCTCGTCTCGCAGGCACTTCAAAGGCGGCTGAACGATGCCGTTAAAGATGAAGGTGGAATAGACCAGCAAGGCGAAGCCGACGATCTGCAGCCATTTAAATGACTCCCATCCCAAGCCGAGGGACACAACCCAGATAAAGAGAGTCCGACAAGTATCGATGGTCGAGCGTGATGTTGCGCTGACAGTGCGGGTGACGGAAAGACCGAAAAAGTTGAAGCCGCTGTTTGACGTCAGCCTGTCTGGTTCCAGAAAAGCAAACGAAAACTTCCTCGGGTGGCAATGTCACTTACCCAATGCTGAGCATGATGAGCACGCTTGAGGTTAGGACGGCCTTGTACTCGGTCATCTGGCGAAGGCCCTCCACCATGTCAAAGTAGCCGTAGCGGCCGGCCTCGGTTCGGCCGACTGCGAGATGCATGACAACCATGATGACCAGGGTGAAGAAGAGGCCGAAGAGGCCCTCCCAACCTACCACCTTGATCGGCTCGATCGTGGAGGACTCCAGCAGCCATTCTTCCAAGACGAATTGGGTTGCGGTGAAGATCTGGGCTCCCGCAATCAGCAGCACGCCGATGACTGCGGTGGCAGCATCAGACGTGTTGCTTGGCAACGACCCGTCAGTCTCATCGACGACTTTCTCGGGAGAGCCGGGCTTCTGGTCGGGCGAAATGGCACCGGCCAAGCCAACAACGGCGACACCCAGCATGACGCCAACCAAGGAGAGCCACTGGAACAATCGGAGGTGTCGGCGAAGGAAAATGACGCTGAACAGGCCAACAAAGAGGACCAAGGCTCCGCGGGTCATCTGGTATATCGAGGCGGCGACCATGAGAAGTCCAATGTTCATCAAGGTCGTGCCGCAAATGTCGCAGATTGACGGCAGGGAGAGCAAGAAGATCCGGTATCCCCTCAAGGCCGACATGTCCTTTGTGCCGTGGGACTCATCCGCAACACCATCCGTGTTGTCGGACCCATCGACTGCTTGGTATCCGCGCTGCTCTGGAGAGGTCTTGGACACGAAGCGGCGATATAGCGCCATGAGTCCTACCACGAGCCAGCAGCCCATCTCGCCGACAAACATCTGCGCGGTCTGCAGGACAGGCTGGTTGAAATAGACTCGGCGCGAGGTATCAGGGTCATCGCAGTTGCGGACGCATTGGTTGTCCTGATTCGGAGATATCAGCTTTGGCAGACGATGCTGTATCCAGCAAACAGCATCTTCCTACCTGATACTTGGTCAACAGGGTGTTGCAAACACCCGTCAGTAGCATCATGGCCACGAGAAAGGGCACAGCCCCTCGTGAGGCCGCCATTTTGATCTGAGCGGATTGATGCGTCCCTGCCAGTAAACAACTTGAAGTTCGAAAAAGCGAAGGGCGATCTGATATCTGGATGCGAGAAAGGCGGACGGTACTCGAAAGGGATCTAGTATTGAAGCGATGGAACGACGAGGAGGATTGTCGAGCCGGTGAAGTGTCGTCGTCTGATGGAGCACACGAGACCAAGGATAACGGAGCAACACTCGGGCTAGTGCTCAATACGGGTGGAGGCGCTATGGAAGATGGGTATCCCTCAATGTGTGGGGAGGACAAGGATCGGGGAATGGACTATGGAGAACGTGCCGTTTCCTACAGCCAGTGAGGAGGCGTAGAGGACTCGGAGGCTGACTTACGTAAGAGGTGGTGCATGACCGCCTGGGACCTGCGTACGGAGTACGAGTACTACTACCTACCTCTAATGGGCGATGCAGGGTGGGAAGTTGCGACTCGCCGGATAGGGGAAGAGGGACGCAGTCGCGAGTCTCGGCAGGTGATGGCCCTTCCGTGGCGCTTTAGAGTAGTACTAGTACACTTAGTACCGCGACTGCCCTACTACTAGTACGGAGTACCTCTGTACTCGTACTACTACAGGAGTTAAGTTAGTAGTAGTACTGCTAGTACCGTGACTATAGTAACTGTAGTAGAAGTACTCTGTGCCCTTTGAGTGGGCTGTATGAGTACGAGTACCAACTGGAACATGCATTGACGGCTGGACGCGCTCGTCTTTGTCCCGACACTCTCATGCGATTCTCCTTATTCCGTATTCGTGATGCCAACCACATGTGACGTGGCCTGCCAGTTCAGCCTCTCGCTGGACCGAGCGAGTCGATGGCAATGTGGCATGCATGAGGGCCCGGCAAAGTGGCACGTTCGGGTACAAGTACCTGTACGTACAAGCGAGTCCCGGCACTCGTGGTCTCGGGCGCGGCAAGAGAGGCTGCCAGTGGGCCCACCCAGCTCGAACTTGAACTCGGGTAAAGAGGTCGTGCCTTCCCAAGTTTGAATGAAAGGGTGGATGTTGATTCAAGCGCAGTTTCGCTGCTACCAACTTTCAATGTCTCGTCTTCCTCTTCTCCTAAAGCTTGAGAATTGCGGGCCCCTCAAAAGTTTCGATTCTGCCATCGTCAAGGAAAAATTACAGGTTATTTTGCGACTTTGACGTCGACAAATGCCTCGATGATTCCAGCTC
This sequence comes from Escovopsis sp. Ae720, assembly GCA_003055925.1. Taxonomy (NCBI): domain Eukaryota; kingdom Fungi; phylum Ascomycota; class Sordariomycetes; order Hypocreales; family Hypocreaceae; genus Escovopsis; species Escovopsis sp. Ae720. The sequence goes on along the minus strand of NQYQ01000030.1, from coordinate 140,579 downwards.
CATGGACCCTTTGCCAGAGCACGACTTGCGACCTTTGCTTTCATGGCCTTGCGCCCAGGACGAAGTCAGAACCAGCAAGACAGCTGACCGGATCTTTTATTTCTTACAGACTTCTTCCTCACGGCAGGGTGCCCTTTCACAGTGAAGTCTTCGGCCCCTGCTTTGGGTCTGATCAAGCCCATAGCCATATCCAGCCATGCATCCCCTTCATGGGGTTGAGATCGTACTCATCTCCCATGTGCCTTCACAGATCCCCTATCCTGGGGAAGATGTTGTACAAGAGATCTTCGCCCCTAAAGAGGGGTTATCTACAAGCAATGCCCCCGGCGGTATTCGATGTGGCCGCCTCCGTTTGAGACTTCTGCTCACTGATCTGATTCATGAGAGCCCGGTCCCTTAGAGCAATTCGTCGCATTCATCGCCCAAACCTTGGGGTTGAGACGGGTTTGCGAGAGATGGGCGTCTCCTGGTCCTTATCACAGGGCGTGCTCCTTTGTCCCCCTCAGAGGACTCCTTAAAGTCAGGTGTGTTCTCATCATATCTTCCTCCGCCCCGAGGCTGGCTGTTCAATCTGCCATTGCCAAATACGGTGTTTTCTGATGCCTCAAAGCCACAAGCCATGCGTTTTTGTGCCAACGCCGAATGTTGTCTGAGAGTTTGCGAGCGAAGTTTCAGCCTCGTCGTAGCCATGCCTTGATCAGCTTTGGCCTGAATGATGACCCATTCACTGATACCTTCTTCCCAGCGCCACTCCGAGCCCTCGGACGATGAGGGCAGGCTCTCTGCGAAAGCAAGGTCCCTGAGGTTTTTGGTTTTCTTTGCCACCAGAAAGGCAACATCTCGCCGGGCAGCCTGAACGAGCCGACCTGGCAAGCACAGCCTATCCAGCCTCGGGTCTATTTTGCCGAGGCCCACGAAGGATTCCGATCGACGGAGGCAAAGTACGATTTCAGATAGTAGAATAACCATTTGACGATATCGCGCATCTTGCTGGACGCTCCCATTCATGCCAAATGCCCACTTCTGAAGGTCGTCAACCGCCTGTTGCCGAACGCAATCGTGGATAAGACGCGAGTCCACGACCGCAAGGCTTCGGGCCAAGGACAGGATGAACAAGCGCTTGCGATGCCTGGATCCGTTGAGCTCAGCTAGGCTGCAATCTATCAGATATATCAGCCGCCGGAAAGCCTGTGTTCCTCGGGAACCTGACCCCGCATCTGATTGTTCAGTTGATTGTTGTTCCAAGTTCAAGGCTACTGCAACCGAGCCCGCGAGGATTCCGAGCAAAGTCTTCTCCGCGACGGATTTTCGCAGTTCTGGCACCGTTTTCTCGCATTGGGCAAGCTGCACTACAGCAGCCTTCTTGAAGCGCATTATCGAAGGCTTCGCATTATTCGACGCCAGGCCCTCGAGGCTCTTGGACCACAGATCCGCAAAATCCATTGTGCAAAGACATCCGCTGGGGAGGACACGCTGTTTGATCAACTCGGCCACGCACTCAAAGATGAAGCCTGTGGGCTTCTCTTCCAGACCAGATCTGAACAAAGTAAACAGTGGATGGGCACGGTCGTTGCGTGAAGGCATGCCCCCGAAGGCGGATGGCTCTGGAAGAGTCTCTTTGGTAGAGCACACCAGGCGAGCGCCTTCCTCATGACAATTGAAATGGGCGTAAAGTCTGACCAAAAGGCCTGTGAAGTATGGATGGAAAATATCATCGGAAATGGCGCCCGACAATAGGAGAATCGCTTGAGAACGGACGACGAGACTCAGCGGTCGCCATCCAGCTCCTTCTGCCCCGAATCTCTCAAGCTGGTCGTACATGTCGAAAGCGATGGACGAGCTTTCCCAGCTCGATTGCTGCCCCTTTGCATGATGCCGGTCCCACGCCTGAATGTTCGCAATACATGCTGGGACTTTGCGCAGACACAGTGCCAGCAGGGACTTGGAACCTATCTGCTGGGCTTGGGGCGCTGTCGAGCGCAGCAATCCATGAACCCACTCGAGAACTGCTTCGTATAGCTTGTGCGGCGCATTGGGGACCGTCTTTTCGAACAAGCGCATGTAGTCGATGATTTTCGTGGGAATCTGCACGAAATGCTCGTCATCGAAGAGATCAATCTCCGTACTGCATTTCTGCATGGGTGTGTCTGTCCGCGCACGTATCTTCCTCCACACGGGGGTTCGGAAATCGGCCGGGCCCGAAGCCGGGGAGGAGAGATCTGGTCTCATCGCCCGGAGGGTTCGTGTCGGGCGAGGGGGCGTCGTGATCGAGACACTACCGGAGATGGATGCCTGCGTCTTATCCCTGCGGCCATATGTCATGCGGATGCGCTTGGCCGCGGTGCTCCCATGCTGACCCTGACCCTCGACAGCCGGGCGCTTCGGTCTGTTCGAGCGGTCCGAGAGTTGTTGAAGGTCCTTGAAGCTCTTGAGCGCAGCCAGGCGTGCCTGGAGCTGACGAAGCAGGCGCTGGCATCGAGCGGCGGTCCATGCCGGCTGGCCGTCGGAATGCCATCGTTTCTTCGTGCTCGTAGTAGTATGATTCGGTAGCTGACGCGAGGTGCTCGAGCGGTAGGTCGCACGCGCCAAGGGCGAGGATTCCATTGAAGAAAGACGGGCGAGCAGTACTCCGCACTGATGAAGTTTCTCTATGTGATACTGAAAAGCGAAGAAAGATACTGATGCAAGAAGAAGAAACCAAAAGATGTATCAATGCAATGAAGAGGGGCAAAAGGCCGGCGCCGATGCTAGAACATGACGGAAGAATGCCATGCAGCGTTGGTGCTGATGAGGTCTGAGATGGAGGAGGAGGAGGAGGAGGAGGAGGAGGAGTCTGTCTGGAATTGGATGATGCTTCGGCATCGGCCGGGTCGATGTTTACATCCGTCCATTTGGGGACTAGCGCGCTTGTTGCGCCGGACCCGAGAAGAAGAAGGGGTGTGATTGGCCAGAAAGCCTAGGGCTGCCGGTTGGTCCTCAAAGGGCGCGACCCCACAAAAAGGAGCCTCTCACGATGTCCGACATCAGCGAAAAGTTCGGCAGGATTTCGCACAAAATGAAGTCATGGGGGCGCCTCTCGAACTGGATCATGGTCGACGCATACCCGGTTACAGGTCAGAGTATCAGAGTAGAAATCTTATCATAACAAGTTGATACAGGTAGAACTTCCAGTGACTCGGAAACTTAAGTACGAGTGCGAGTACCTTAGTACTACTACAGGTAATGGAGTATGAGTACGAATACATCAATACATCAATATCATCGAGCGCCGTTTTCCGGCCGTCGGATGCCGCTATGCATGCACCATTTGGTCCGCTTTGTACTCGTACGAGTAGTATTTGATGTATGCATGTACATACATTTGATACATACATGGATCTATCAAATACAAGTCTATTCCGATTTTTTTTTCCTCCCACCGATTGCGGTACTGCTCTGCGCCTGGATTTTTCTCCTGGCCTCGTCCTCGTCCTCGAGATCTCTCTGCGACAAAAGCCATTGCCGGCTGCGATTGGATGACCGGCAAGACTTGTTTTGGATTCTCTTGAGTGTACAATCATTGCGCCGACTTCTGTTTCCACCTCCACACCCGCGTCATCATGGCCGCCGAGGCGCCCTCAGCATCAGTTTCGGCCGAAGGTATTGCACCCCCAACAACAATTACAACCACCACTTGATACCTATTACCACCGCAATCAGCTCCTCACTCTGGAAATCGGGGGACTAATAGCTTGCCTGTGTAGTAAATTCCATCGATGAATCCCAGAGCAATGTGACGATCACTCCTGGGACCGGTGCGGAGGGGGAGGCAGATGCAGCAGCCGAAGGTATAGAGACGAAAAAAACAAAAGAGAAGAGCACCGAGACGCTCGGTGGGGAATCAATGGCCAGATCGAAGTTCCACGATGACTGATTCCTGTCAACCATAGCCGTCATCAATCTCACCATCGTTCTGCCGGATCCAGCAGCTGAGAAGATGCAGATCATGGTTAGCAAGACAGCCGGGAAAAATCCAAAATCTCCAAAGCCAGTCACATCAAGCTAACTCCGTGCCCGCAGGTCTCGAACCAGGAGCAGATCCACGAGATCCGACAGTCCATCATTGACATGCCGGTGGCCTTCCGCTACACATGCTTCCACCTCGAGCACAACGGCCGCAAAATCAATGACTTCGTCCCCATTGCCGAGATCCCGGACCTCGGCCCTGAGCCCGAGTTCCACCTCGTCCAGGACCCATACACCGAGAAGGAGGCCCGCATCCACCTGGTTCGGACCCGGGAGCTGATTGGGGCCGCCGGCAACCGATCCGACATCGTGCAGGGCGTCTTGCCGGGCTTGTCGCTCTACGAGTCCGTGACCAAGGCCGTTCAGGCCGAGACCGAGAATGGCCAGGAGCAGCTGCCCGTCAAGGACTACGACTTTCAGGCCATCCCCTCGCTCACCAGCCTCGTCCCCGAGCCTGTTGAGCCCGCCCCGAGGACCATCAAGTCCGTCGCCCTCTCTTCGTGGAACCCCCCGCCGTGCCACCTGCGACAGCGAGGCCATCTGCTGTACCTTGTCGTCACCACCAACGAGGGGGAGCAGTTCCAGATCACGTCCCACGTGTCCGGCTTCTTCGTCAACAAGTCCTCCAATGCCAAGTTCGACCCGTTCCCTCGCTCTGCGCCCAAGGGCCAGTCCTCCCACTCGCTTTTGGAGCTCATCAGCCTCATCTCTCCCTCCTTCTCCGACTCCTTCCTCAAGCTTCAAGACTACAACAACCAGCGGGATCCTCTGGCCACGTTCCAGATCACCAACGCCATCCCGGCCTCTCCCTGGGTCGTTCCCCAGCCCAGCTCTTCCCTGTGCACGCACCAGCCCGACATCACTCGGCCCCAGGAGACGTACTTGCTGGCCGGTGTCGACAACACGGATACCCTGCGAGACTGGAACGAGGAGTTCCAGTCAGCAAAGGAGCTGCCCAAGGAGACCGTCCAGGACAGGGTCTTCCGCGAGCGCCTGTCCTCCAAGCTTTTTGCCGACTACAACGAAGCGGCGACAAAGGGGGCGGTAATGGTCGCCAGGGGCGAGATTGCGCCCCTGAACCCCACGGAGTGCACAGACGCTCAAATCTTCGTCTACAACAACATCTTCTTCTCCTTCGGTGCCGATGGGGTGGGGACGTTTACGTCGGAGGGCGGCGACGAGGCCGCGCGTGTCGCAACGGGCAAGGACGTTGCCGGTGTCAGGCTCGTCAACCAGCTCGACATCGACGGCCTGTTCACCCCTGCGACCGTCGTTGTTGACTACCTCGGAAAGCGAATCGTCGGACAGAGCATCGTTCCAGGTATCTTCAAGCAGCGCGAGCCCGGTGAGAACCAGATCGACTACGGTGCCGTCGACGGCAAGGATGTCGTTGCCGCCGATGAGCGCTTCGCCCCCGTCTTCGCCCAGCTCTCCAAGGCCCTCAAGGTCAAGAAGCACCCCGTCTGGGACAAAGATGGCAAGAGGTTCGACCTGGAGGCAAGCGTCGAAACCAAGGGTCTCATGGGCACCGATGGACGCAAGTACGTGTTGGACTTGTACAGAATCACGCCCATCGACATCATGTGGCTGGACGAGGAGAAGGAGAGGGCGCAGCAGGAGACGCCCGGATCGGACTACCCCCACCGAATGACTGTCCTGCGCCCGGAGCTGATCGATTCCTTCGGCCGATACCGAATGAGGCAGTGGGTGGACAAGGAGCTGGCTCGTCGTGCCTCCGAGGCCAAGGGGGCAAAGCCTGCCGAGGCTGAGAAGCAGAACGACGAGGTGACCGGCGAGGGAGAAATGGCCGAGCAAAAGACGAAGGAGCCAAGCGCAGAGGAGCCGGCCGCAGACACCCAGGACGCCCAGGACAAGCCTCTACTCGACAGCGAGAACTTCCAATTCGCGCTGAACCCCGATGCCTTCAGTGGTCAAACCGCTCAGACTGAGGAAGAAAAGGCGGAGTTCGAGGCTGACGAGCAGGAGGTGCGGGCCGCCGGCCAGTATCTACGGGAGCAGGCCATCCCCGATCTGCTTCGAGAGCTTTCGGATTCCGACATCAGCTTCCCCATGGACGGGCAATCGCTGAGCCGGCTCCTGCACAAGCGAGGTATCAACATGCGATACCTCGGAAAGGTCGCCACATTGAGCACTGACGGGCGCCTGCAATGCCTGCACGAGATTTGCGTTCAGGATATGATTGCGCGTGCGTTCAAGTACGCGGCTGCCACATATCTGCGATCTCTGCCGGTTCCCTTCAGCACTGCATGCATCTCTCATCTCTTCAACTGTCTCCTCGGCTCCAATCTCAACGCAAAGCCCACGGCCGAGGTGGACGCCTCGCTGCAGGCGCTGTATCCCGACGCCGACCTGTCGTTCGCCCAGGTCACTCCCGAAATCATCCGGGAGAAGATTGAGGAGCAGGTCTTCAAGCGCTTCAGGTTCCGGCTCGCTACCAACTGGATCGAGCAGACCCGGACGACTCAGCTGCTCCGTGAGATTTGCCTGAAGCTTGGAATCCAGATACTGGCCAAGGACTACGCTTTCGATGAAAGCATCCAGACGGAAATCAAGCCCGCCCCTGAGGTCACCACCCCTCCTCCTCAGACCAACGGCGACTCGAAATCCAAGAAGAAGAAGAAGGCCGCGCGGGATGCCTCTCCCCCCACGCCCCCCGTCGCCACCATCCCTCATACCTTCACGCCCGACGACATCATGGATGTCCTGCCCGTTGTCAAGCACTCGTGCCCTCGAAGCGCTCTCGCGGAAGAGGCCCTCGAGGCCGGCCGCCTCTCACTCCTCCAGAACCAGAAGAAGCTGGGTCAGGAGCTCCTGCTAGAATCTCTTTCCCTGCATGAGCAGATCTACGGCATTCTCCACCCGGAAGTCGCCCGGGTATACAACACCCTCTCCATGCTCTATTACCAGCTGGACGACAAAGACGCGGCCGTTGAGCTGGCGAAGAAGGCCATCATCGTCGCCGAGCGGACCGTTGGCGTCGACTCGGCCGAAACACTGCTCAACTACCTCAACCTCAGCCTCTTCCTCCACCAGATCGGCGACAGCAAGGCCGCCCTCGCGTACTCGAAGCACGCCCTGAAGCTGTGGAAGATCATCTACGGCCCCGGCCACCCCGACTCCATCACGACGATCAACAACGCCGCCGTCATGCTGCAGCACGTCAAGGCCTACCACGAGTCTCGGCTCTGGTTTGAGGAGTCCCTCAGGGTCTGCGAGCAGGTCTTCGGCAAGCAGTCCGTCAACTCGGCCACCCTCCTGTTTCAGCTCGCCCAGGCCCTCGCCCTGGACCACGACTCCAAGGCCGCCGTCGGCAAGATGCGGGAGTCGTACAACATCTTCCTCAACGAGCTCGGCCCCGAGGACAAGAACACCAAGGAGGCCGAGAGCTGGCTGGAGCAGCTCACGCAGAACGCCGTCTCCATCGCCAAGCACGCGAAGGACGTCCAGGCCAGGCGCATCCGATCCGGCATCCGCTTCCCCGCCGCGCCGGCCGCTCAGCCCACAGCGACGACCCCCCAGAGGCCCTCGGGCATCGACTCCCGCAGCATCGATGAGCTTATGAGGTACATCGAGGGCGACCCCAAGGGTCCCAAATCCGGCTCGAAGAAGCGCCCCGGGCGCGGCAACCCTAAGAGGAGGGTCGCAGCTTGAAAGCTTGGGCTTGAGCACCCGGGAGACGCCGAATTCTGGCTGAAGAAAAGCGAAGATCTCCGATTGAGCCTCCGGATGTGTGTGTGGCAAATGTTTTTGCATATCATGGTATATCGGCGGGACGTTTTGGGTTGGAATCAGCCGGTGTGATTCAAGATCGGTTCTCGGACAAAGAAAAAAAAAGCATCGAACAAAAGTCGGGAGCGCAACCTCTGTGTAAGAGAAAAAAGGTGGAAAAAATCGAAACGCCATGCTCGGGCTGTATTATATAGAATCTTGTTTCCTGGCTTCAAGGGCGAGCCGTGTCGGCCTCGGGAGGCGGACTCAAAATCATCATCCTCACTCACCAAAATCAAGTCCTCACTCCGAATTACCGACAGGATCATTGATCCAAATCGAACGAACTGTCCATTCTCTACGTTGCGAAGTTGTCGCGCCGAGATGTCCCGCTCATCTCCAGCAGCTCACACTGTGTCCAGGACGCATTGAGAGATCCATGCATGAGACTTGAACGCCCATTTCCTCCCATCCTGGCCATGCTACTGCGCATGCGGTAGGCATCAGGATCCAACTATCGATCCCCTTGAGTACTCCGTAATTTGGGAAAAGCAAGCCATTCCCCCCCAAAACGCCAATAAGCACGCAAGCCCGCCCCCCACCCACTTGGGTTTCCGTTTTCATACTAACCTGATGGTATCTTGATACTCCGTACAAGTGACGCTCTAATCATTTCCCAAATTCCTGTTCCTTTTTTTTTTCCTGCTTCCCTTTGGCCGTTTTCCCCTTACAATTTGCTTTTGGGAGCATTCTTCTTCTCGGCCCTCCCCTCCCCAAGAGGTGGATCGAGGCGTTGAACATTTTCTATGGCTTTCTGCCTGGCGGAGGCTCCTTGAGAACTTCATGACTTGCTTCTGACAAAGGCCGTGGGCACGGAGACTCCCTGCCCGACTGGCGCGTGGTAAGAGCCGATGCTCTGAAAGCCCCTAGTGAGAGAGAAAAGAGAGGATTGATTAGTTTTCTACGACGAGCTCTGCGAGAGCCAGATGTTGACGTACTTCATCAGGTCGAAGCCCTCGCCCCTGTCGCGCTCGCGGTCCAACTCGTCGTCCTCGGACGCCTCACACGCCTGCTCGGTCCGTCTTGGCTGGCCACCCGGTCTCTGGGGCCGGGAGGGGCTACTGGGCGGCGACTTTCCGGCCGAGGACGCGGGGCTGCTACTCTGGATGGGTGGGAGCGCGCCGGCGGCGGCAGCGGCGGCGGTGGCGGCCTTGGAGGGGCTGTCATAGGGCGCGGTCGGCTTGAGGGGCGTGCTGCCGATGTCTGCATATTTCCAGAACGGGGCAGGAGAGCTTGTCGGCATGTGCTGGCTCGGCCGCTGCGCGGTGCTCGGGGGCGCGAGTCTCGGATGGACCCTGGGCGGGGCGGGTGTTACAAACGAAGTGCCATCATCTTGCAGGTAGGAGGACGTCAATGTGGGGGACTGGGGCTGGAGGCCCGAAAGGGAAGAGTCAGGCGCTGCCGAGTTTCTTGGACGGGGCAGCGGGCTGCCGTCTGCCGTCAATCTGTTCTGTCTATACACGGTGCGGTCGGGCGTCAGTTGCGCTGCGTGGATCGAGGATCGGGGAGGCGGTGATGCCGGCGGTGACCCCCTTCTTTTGCGAGCCGAGAGGGGTTCTCTGACCGCCATGTCCCTTGGTCCATGAGTGATATAATTCAATTGATTCGGCGAAGAGGGCGCGGACGAACCCCGATGACCACCTCGCCCAATCTTGAATGCGTTACGCGTCATTTCTTCCCTGGCCTCTGGAACGATCTGCCACTTCATGCCTTTCCCCGGCTCATCGGTCGATCGGGCGACCTTGTCGAACGACTTGTTGAGGGAAAGGTTGTGTCGAATCGAGTTCTACGACGAAAGTGAGCCATGATCTAGGGGGCGAAAGAGAAAGGAGGAGAAGGGGGGGGTGCGGCCTACCTGCCAGCCAGCAGCCGATTGATGGCGGTAATAAGCATAGCTGTTCATGATGAAGGTATATATCCCGTTGAGGTTGAGCTTCCCGTCGGGCGCGTTCAGTATGGCCTGTGTAATCATCTGGGCGTAACTAAATTGGGGTTTGATGTGCTGATTATCGTCATGACTAAGATCCACGGCGCCGGAGGCGGTCTTGACCAGGGGCGTGCTCGCCGGGAGGGGGGACCTCTCGATGATCGGGATGTGTCGGCGGCCCGCTGAGGACGGGGTCCCCGGCAGCTTCTGGTTCTGCGGGGCAGAGGAGAAGTAGGCGAGACGGGAAGCGTTTGCCGCCGGGGGTGTCGCGGCGCTAACCCCACAGCGGGCGAGGAACATGGGGTGGATGTGGAGGGGGCCAAGCTCTGACGGGAGAACGAAGATCATCTCGACGTTGCCGATTTCGATGACCTCGCCGCTGGCCAAGGCGTGCGAGGCCTGGGATTTGAGCGGGAGCCCATCCATCTTCGCCCCATTGCGGCCCTTGACGTGCAGCATCCAGCATTCCTTCTTAGAGTCGAATGATATGGATGCGTGCTCGCGCGACACCATCTTGCTCGGGCCGAGGTCGACGTGGACCATGTCTCGCTGATCGGCACCCGAAGCGCCGGTGCCGGCGCCGCCGCCGCCGGCGCCCTGAGAAGGCTCAAGGCCGCGCCCGATATTGACGACGAGCTCGGTGATGTAGTAGGTCCAGTCCTGCGCGGAGAGCTTGGCGTAAGCCTTGACGCCGTCGCCATTGGCCTCGTGGATTGCGTTGGCGTAGTCCTTGCTCGCCTGGACGGGTTGGGCCTTGAGGTGTTGGGCGACTTGCGCCACGAGCTGGTCGTCGTCGAGCCGGGACGACGCTTCGGCGTCGAGCTCACGGGAGGCCGACATGGCATTCAGGGCGTTTGCTCCGTCCTTTCCCGGCGAGGAGGTCCTCCTGCGACGCTTGGCCGGACGGGTCGGCGAGTTGTGGGGAGAAATGTCTCGTTCATCGACCGGATCGACGTCGGTATCTTGGCGCGCGTCGCGCTGGCCGCGATGGCCTCTTTTCGCCGACGGCGGCATGGTTGCGCAGTCTTGAAGGTGTCGGCGCGCAAAGCGAGCTCTGCGGTGGAGAGTCGGAGGGGAGGGGGGGTCGAGGATGTAGGATAAAAAAGGGTCGACTCAAGGGTCGAGGAGGTTGGAAGAGGGGGGATATTCGATCGATGATGGCAACCGGCGCAAGGGCGAGGGTGCGACAGAGGGCGCGAGGGCAAGCAAAAAAATATCTGAGGGAGGATCTGCTGTCGATGTATGAGGAGCAGAGGAGCGTGCGGTGGTGGAGGGAGCAGGTCGAGGCCGAGAGGATCGCAGGATGGGAGGCACGAAATAGGCCGAGGGTCGGTTGTCTTTGTTACGTCGTGTGGGCGAGGATTGCGACAATGTTTTTTTTTCGGCTGGTTCTCCTCCTCCCCCCCTTCTTTTTCTGCTTTCTCTGCCTCTTTAGCACCAGTCAAAATATTTAGCGGCTTTACCTAGTTTCTCGGTGGTGAATAGGATAAAGGAACGGGCAGGATGACTAAAAGAACTTGTCGAAAAATTGATGGATGGATGGATCAAATGTTGAGTGAGGTGCGCGAGGCGACTCGGCGGAGGAGGCCGGTCATGGAGACTGGATCGCATTCCTCCAGGTGGCATGAAGATGGACCGACACACGCAAAAAAAAAAAAAACACACACACACACACACACACACACACACAAAGGCGACAGGCAAAAGGCGTGCGATGTCATTGAATCACTCCACCAAGCCCCCATGCCACACCATGTCATGCGAGATTTGCTTAAAGAGATCGATCCATCCATCATATCACCACCTACTCCGTTTTACGAGTACCAGATCTTACCTTCAACAAGGTAGAGATTGGCAATTAGCAATTACCTGATTGAGAAGCACACCGCGTTCGCGTCCGAGACCCGCCACCACCTTGTGAACCCGACCAATTGGCAAATAGCACCACCACCAAACTCGAGAGAGCAGTGGAGCCTGTTTCTCCAAGAGTTTCAATCAACTTGAGAGTTCCTCCAAAAGACTCTACTGGTAACATCTTGAATCAATGGATCATACCAATTGAGATCAATTGATCAATGGATCATAGATGCACTGCAGCCCCGGGTGCTCCATGAGGGTGACTGGAACTTGAAGTCGGATTCGGTTCTTGCGGTGCATCGTACGAGTACCTGTAAAGGTAGTACCTGCTACTCCGTACGACCTCTGTATTCCGACCTCAGCGGCCTCGCAATTGATGTCCTCTCGACTTGCCTGCTTCACTGAAAATTTTCGGTGGGAACCTGCGATGCCGGGCGATGTGAACGGTGGCGCCAGGTATCCGCCACCCCGCATTCAAAGTCTCCGGAACTCCGCCGCGGCCGAGCCAGGGAGGGAAAGCCGAAGTCGCTCGTACTCATAGTACTCGTACCAGTACGAGATAGCCCGGTCCTGCCCACAATGATTCAAGAGGTTCAACTCAGGAAAGTCGCCCTGCGGGCCTAGAACCCCGATACAAGCATGCGCTAGCAAGCCGGGAGCGTGCAAAGCACGCGCCTCGATATGCAAGCAAGAGCAACACGCTCTGTCTGTGCGCCAGGGCAGGCACCTCCCTGGCTGGCCGCTGGACTGCTCTTGTCGCAGCCCTGCTTGGCATCCGAGCCCCGCACAGTGAAGATACGGTGCATAACTGGCAAGTCACTGCAGTGGCAGACATGATCAGGAGTCCTACAACTTCAATGGTGTTACCTGGAGTACTAAGTAGTAGTACCTATAGTAACTCCCTAGTATTACTACAGTAGGTAGTACTAGTACGAGTGCCTACTTGCTCTCAGCTCTGGATTGATCCCGTACTCCAATCGTACTCGTACTGGTACCGGTAGACACGACTCGGCTTGACACACTCGCACTGGCAGACTTTGAAACCCACTGGCAAGGCTCTGCTTTCTCTGTGCGAGTGTGGATGACCCTTGCAAAGAGCCGCCGGATCAAATCATCAATGACTCTTCTTGGGTGCACAGTACTCCGTACGAGTACTAGATCTCTCGCCTGCCAGTGGGGGTAAACGGTAGGCTCAACATCTTACTCGTACCGGTAGGCTTTGAGAGGCCACGGCGACCTGCCCACGGGTCCTATCATGTAAGGCAAATGACAGTGGCTCACCCTGGGAGCGGGAATAACGTATTTCCTTCGTGCGCGACGCTTTGGTCCGAAACGAAAAATCCGTATGATCGATATTACTAAGCACTGAAACAACCACTGACGGCCGATCGAATCTGCTTCTCGCACTCGAACTGCCTTAGTAGTACTCCGTACTACTCCGTACGAGTACTCGTACAGGTAGTAGGTAGCCTGTCTGGAGCTGCAATCCATCGTATCAATCCTGATCCTTGCGTCCGCTCTCGCGCAGACGACCCCGAGGCCTTCTCGCGTTTTCTCCGGAAACTTCGAGGCGTCTGGCTCCCTTCTGCACGGGCTGCCATTGCAAGTCGACTCCCGGTACAATCCTCCAAGGCGGTTCGCGAACTGCATCCTCTCCTTCGTTTCATCGTCTTTTGTTTGGGTGTGGCGGCAGCAAGACACGGCAAGCACGCGGTTGCGGGTTCTCGCAAGACACCATGAGCAGCGAACAGATCTACGGCGTCACGCCGCCCATCTCGGTCGCCCTCCCCACCGACGCTGAGAAGCGCGCCAGCGACTCTCTCATCGAAGAGCTCAAGCGCCAGAAGACGTTTGAGAGCCCTGCCGAGACGGAGAAGAGGTGAGAGAAGCCATTCCATTCCTCCCTCGTCCCCGCGCCCGAGCGTGACTGACCTTTTCACAAAGACACAAGGTCCTTGCCTCCCTCCAGACGATTTGCAACGAGTTCGTCCAAAAGGTCGCCGCCAGAAAGGAGCCCAAAAACGAGATCCTCATCAAGAACGCCCGCGGAAAGGTCTTTACGTACGGCAGCTTCCGCCTGGGCGTCTTCGGTCCGGGATCCGACATCGACACCCTCATCATCGCGCCGAAATATGTCACGCGTGACGACTACTTCGAGATATTCCCGGATTTATTGGTGGAGATGGCGCCAAAGGGAGCCATCACAGACCTCTCCGTCGTCACGGACGCCTTTGTTCCGATCATAAAGTTCGAATATTACGGCATCAGCATCGATCTCATCTTCTCGAGGATCATCCAGAAGCAAATCGATCCCGACTTTGACAACCTCAGGGACTCGGGCCTGCTTCGCGGCCTGGACGAGGCGGAGCTGCGGTCGCTCAACGGCACTCGTGTCACGGACGAGATACTTGCCCTCGTGCCCGAAAAGAGCACATTCAAGCTGGCCTTGAGGGCGATCAAGCTGTGGGCACAGCGACGCGCCGTCTACGCAAACATCATGGGCTTCCCAGGAGGTGTCGCCTGGGCCATGCTGGTGGCCAGGGTGTGCCAATTGTATCCCAAGGCCGCGCCCGCAGTCATCGTCAACAAGTTCTTTCTGGTCATTGGCCAGTGGCGATGGCCTCAGCCCGTCCTTCTCAAGCCCATAGACAACGGCCCGCTCCCCGTCCGTGTCTGGAATCCCAAGGTCAGTGCGCGACATCCGACTCGAGGGACGCATTCGCTAATCTCCGTCATCGCATTCTCAGCTCTACAAAGGCGACTCCTTTCATCTCATGCCCGTCATCACTCCTGCCTACCCTTCCATGTGTGCGACATTCAACATCGGCCGGTCGTCAATGACAATCATCCAGCGGGAACTTCAGCGGGGCCTTGAGCTTTCCGAGCGGATCATGATGGGCAATCGGCCGTGGGGCGATCTCTTCGTCAAGCACACATTTTTCACTGCGGGCTACAAGTACTACATCTCTGTGACGACAGCGAGCAAGACCAAGGAGGCGCATAAGGTCTGGTCTGGTTATGTGGAGTCCAAGGTTCGCATGCTCGTCCAGAAGCTCGAGCAGCACCCCTCGATTGCACTGGCGCGAGCCTTCAACAAGGGCTATGATCGACAGCATTCCTGCAAAAATGATGCGGAAATTGAGCAAGTCCAGGAGGGTTGCCTCGATTTTGTGATCAAGGAACAGGACGACGACCCCAAAGCCCAGGAGATCCCTCCCAAGGATTCTACCAAGGCGGAGAACGGTGCGACGTCGCCCTTGACGGTCTTCACTACCACACACTACATAGGTCTTGAACTCACCGAAGGTACTACATCACTCTCAACGCCACCCTTTTCCCCGACTCACGCTGCGATATCGTGGGCACACTGGACCCCCTCGTCTGTGGCGGGCTTGCTAATCGCAATCAGGCGCAAAATCACTCGACCTCTCGTATCAAGTGGACGAATTCAAAGTGCTTTGCACACAATGGCAGAAGTACAAGGACGACCTCGAATCGTTGGTCACCCTCGGCGTGCAGCATGTCCGGAAGTGAGCGACTCCTGTTTCCCATCGCGAAGACTCCATATTCATCATCTGCACAGCTTCAATCTCCCAGACGACGTGTTCGAGGCCGGCGAACAGAAACCCCAGAAGAAGCCAGTCAAGAGCCAGGCGAACAGCAAAAAGCGCGGGGCCTCAGAGGTAATGCAGCCGTATCGGCCTCTTCACCGCGGATGCGATCCTGGGAACCACTTCTCCCGGGAGAGTGGGAGTTTGCTGACGCATAAGCAGGACAGTACTGCACCAGCGGCGAAGCGACAACAGGCCTCGGTCGTTGCCGCCGGCTAGGCACCTCGCTGAACGCTATCCGATATGATACTGATACCCCCCTCGAATCTACCTCGGTTGGACATGCGTTTTGATGAGACTTCTGGCTGTGTTATCTGCCTCGTCATGAGGCAATTTGGACAAGGCTCGAGCCTCATAAGGAGCCCCCGAATTAGAAACATCTGGCTGACATGCAGAAAGTGGACTCGGCAGACAGCGCGATTCGCATCATCCAGCCCGAGAGTGCCAATCACATTGCAACCTACAAAAGGCCCATGATCTGCGCAACCATGTCTTTGGCATATGGCACACATATGCATCCACGCACCCCTAATCAGACAGCGCAAAACGTTGGCTTGCGGCAGAAATCTAGCAGCCCCCATTCAGATCTTGTTCTTTCCCTTTCATTTTCCCCACAAAAACACACAATCCCCTCCCCTTTCCCCCCTTCTTTTTCCATCCTGGCAGATGTGCCGTAGCCGTAATCACTGACCTCGACCCAGCTTTGGCGGGCACGCGTTGCAGATCTTGCTTCAAGACCATTGTCTTTTTTTGGCGTTGTATTTAGACAGGATTGGGTTTGTAGATTATGAATACAAATGTCGTTTCGGGGCCACCAGGCCTCTCATGATTTTCCTGTCCCGCGCGGTGGGCATGCCCCCCCCCCCCTTCCCCCAAATCAAAGAAGTCCATGCAAGAATGTCAATGACTTTTACAGATATGCCAGTCTTAAAGATCATCATCATCCAGGTCACTTCCGCTTTCCCATTCATCCTGATACGCATCTGCTATCTCGGCCAGACCGTTGGCCAATGTCTCACGCCGATCCAAGTCCACCGCCAAGCCAATTTGCGCTCGAAACTGCTTCATACGCGCAGAGATGGACTTGTCGGTAGAGACGGCTGCGTGGACCTGGGTTTTCGCCTGGTCGGCAGCCTCACTGAAAATGGACGGGAAGCTATCCAGGAGCGGAAATCCAAGAGACACATCAAAACTGGTTTCTCGTCAGCTCGCCGCCGTGCAACAGACTGTACCTGTACGTCTGAACCTGTTCACGAGCGTGGGGTTCTCGGGCTCACCTTCGAGAGACAGAATTTCCAATGATGGGCCGTTCGTTCACGGCCTCGTCGGCCTCTCCCGCGACCTCGCGCTGCGTGTCCCCGTGCGACCCGCGCCAAGTCGACACGCGGCCGAAGAACGAGCCCCCTTCGCCGCGGGCTGTCCCATCTTTGAGGTACCCCACCTCGGATAGGTCCATGTCCAGCGGCGCAGTGTCGTCCGCAGGCCTCGCGCGAGACGCCACCGCCATGCGCATGTTGGCGAGGGTCTGGTTGCCCGCGACGTTGAGTGTCTGCGTCAGCTCCCACAGGGACGCCGGCCGCGCATGGCTCGCCGGGTCCACGCGCAGCCGCGACGGCAGGAGCAGGCTCTCCGCGGCGGTGGCGAGCAGCGCGGACGAGTGCCACGCCGAAGCGGCCTGGAGGGAGACGCCCGGCGGCGGACGGGCCGGGAGGGCGAGGGGCACGACCATGGAAGCGTGGGAGCAGGCGTGGCTGAGGGTCTGGGCGACGTTGGCGAGGCAAAGGCGGCGCTTGTCGCGGGGGATGCCCGGGGCGGGGGTCTGCAGGCCCCAGAGCCATATGCACGCCTTGGGGTGCTCGTCGCGCAGGGCCTCCACGTAGGAGCCGGCGAAGCCGCCCCAGGCGTCATCGAGGGTGGTGAAGACCTGGAAGCCCTGGACCTGGTCGCACTCCTCGACGAAGGGGCGGGCGTCGCGGTCGAGGATGTCGTCGTCGCGGTCGAGGGAGCGGAAGAGCTCTGCGCCCATGTCGAAGCGCTCGAAGGGCATGATGGCGGAGTGGACCTCGAAGTCGTAGAGCTGGACGAGGGAGCGCGGGTGGTAGTAGACGCGGGAGTAGTCGGACCAGTAGCGGACGGAGGAGGGGGTGAGGGCGGCGGGCGCGGTGCCGGAGTCGAGGCTCTTTTGGTAGCTGCCGAGCTCGAGGGGCGTTTGCTTGTGTACGGCTGGTTTGCCAGACCTGTGAGATGGTGTGAGAAGATGTGAGATGATGTCGTCGGAACCAAGAAGTGAGTGAAGTGAGTGTGTGAGCCAAAATTATCCATGACCATCTGCCCATCTGCCTGTCCGTGAAGCCGCACATGAGCTTCGCAGAGCCGTCACAACTCACAGCCGGCACCGCGTTTCACTCACCAGAGGGCATCGCCCGCGAAGTCGGCATTCGGCTTGGCCGGGCCGACGTCGTAGAGGGGGTTGATCTTGCGCAATGGCCCGAAGCCGCCCTTCAGGTCGTAGATGACGGTGCGGGGGAGGAAGGTGTCGGAGCCGTCGGCCCCGATCCCGGCGCGCCAGTGGACATCGTGGTCGACGAGGGACTGCTGCTCGTCGTCCGAGTATGTGAAGTAGGACTCCTGGGCGTTCCAGAAATGCGTGGCGACGTAGTTGCTGAAGTTGCCCAGCTGGAGGGTGATGATCTCACGCATGGTCCCGGAGGCGTGAGCAGCACCAAGGGG
>NQYQ01000030.1:99753-109767 GCA_003055925.1 Escovopsis sp. Ae720 | reverse complement strand
CCCCCCCCCCCTTCCAGATGGATCGATCAGTCGATGTGATGCAAGTTGATCCACAAAGGACACATCTAACGATCTGCATTGGTGGGCGGACACAAAGTAATGGAGGAAGGGAGAATATGGAAGAAATTTCGAAGAGAAATAAACCTCCAAAGAAAAGAGAGGAGAGATCAAGAAAGAAAGGAAGAAAGAGAGAAGGGAAGAGAAGAGACGTGGGAGTGCCAGATTGCCGTGGTTGGCGAAGACGTACGAGTATGCAGTACCTGTACGAGTATGCGAGAAGAGAAGGGGGACTCGGTCCCCAAGAAGGGCGCCCCAAATCTCCGATCGTGCGTCTTGTTTTGTCTCAAGCGCTCAACGAGCCAGTCCTGGTCTCGATCCGTGTCTCGTCTGGCCACGGCCACGCCCTGACGGGAAGCGGGACAGAGCAGAGGTTGTGTTCCTCAAAGAGAGCCCGAGGAGCGGCCTGCACAGACCTGAGCACAAGGCAGATACCTACTAGGCATGTATATAGAGAGGGGGAGGGGGGAGGGGAGGGAGGGGAGTGTGCGAGGCGAGCAATTGATTGAGCCTTGGGTGCTCGGCCGACCGGTCGCCCCGAGATCCACGCAGGGGGCGGGGCAGCCAGAGTACATGTAGTCGTCGTTGTCGTTGTCGTCGTCGTCGTCGCCGCCGCCGCCACCGCCGGATGCTGGATCAATGTCCTATTGCATCAACAGTACTAAGTAGATCAATTGTATGTACGAGTACAGAGTACGGGGTACGGAGCATGCAGTGGCGTGTTGCGTTGTGTCGTGTCGTTTCGTGTCGTGTCGTGAGCGCGGAAGGCCTCGTGCGACGTCAAATAGGGGCAGTCCGGAAGGCTGATCAAGTGACGCATCATATGTAGTAGGTAGTCGACGTTTTTTTTTTTTTTTTTTTTTTTTTTTTTTTTTTTTCCTCAACACATGATGTCCTTGATATCATTGATTGATGTTCTCTTGCTGTTTTCTCGCAGCACGCGACGTTGGGCTAGATCAGACCCTTTCTCGATTCCATTCAGCACGAGGGGAATTCCCCCAATATTCCCCTCATGACATGGCGTATCACTGGATCAGCAGAGGAGAATGATGGGGGTTTTCACTCAAGCCTGTCTCATATACGAGGAGTGGAGGATAAAGGGAACTGAAGATTGTGGCGCACGTAGATTTGTTTCCCACATATCACTACCCCCCTTTCCCTAGGACGGGAATCGACGTCGAGGGTTTCTACCTGTACATCGATACTACTGTAGTCGCTTCTTCCCGCAATTTCCTGTTCCTGTTCTCCCCTCGAATCAATGTTAATAAGGATTGATCCAATATAAACTCCGGGACCTGACCAGCTCATCTGGTTGGCTCATCTGCCCGTCGCCCGCAGCGTGTGACGACAGTTCATATGCGTTGAACCACCTCCTTCGGATCTATTAGCTGGCAATCTTCATTTCCTTTTGTTTTATGGCAGGGAAAAGGGGCATTCACCCTTTATAAGGACCATGCACGTATCGGTAATGAAGACATTGGGGGGGCAGGTAAAGGAAGCCGTCGGCCCGCAATTCTCGACTTTGCTCCGGCGAGGACCAATTCCAGTCATTGGCGGGCGGTACTATACGTGGTATCCTCATGTATATACGCACTCATTGGGATTGGCAGAGTAAAAAAAAAAACAATGATGGCAAAACTTCCAGAAGACATCACGGCTTGCTCCCCCTATACTTTGTCCCCAGCCCCGATCCCAACAGATATAATAGATCAACAAGAACACCAAGAAAATCAGAAAAGAAGAGACGGGAGGTATAATGAACAACAGAAAAGAAGGAAACAGCATTAGATGGAGCAAACCCTCATGTCCCGAGCCCGGCGGGCTCCATCGGCTTAAAGCATCCCAAAAGCCAACGCCAGTGAGGAAAAGGTCACAACGGCCGACCAACTCAGCGCGTTTCGAAGAGCCCCTGAATGCGAGTCGTCTCCACCCAGGAATTCTCCTCCCGAGCTTGCGTTGGTTGCCAGCACGTCCTGGACGAAGCACTTGCCGTCTCCGCTGCCCTTGAATGAGCCGCACCTCCTGGCATAGTCCGCCTGTCTCTTGGGATCCGTAGAGTTGAAGTAGGCCTTGACATAGTTGACGGTGAGGACAGCGTCCTGGGTGGGCGGTCCGCCCGACCACAAAGCGTTGCCGTTGCTCCAGTGCTGCAGGATCAGGTGGCCGGCGGTGTTGGGGATGGCACTGCCATTCATGGCGGCCAGCAGCTGGCTGTCGGCGTAGAAAAACACGCGGTTTTCGAAGAAGTCGAACCGATACTCGTGGAAATCCGCGCTAGGGTCAAAAGTGAGGTTGACTTGCTTGAAGGTGTTGGTGCCTGCCGCGTTGAATCCGGCTTCTGCAGATGCCCTAGACTGGATCACCAGATTCACGGGGTAGATGTCGTTCTCCCGGTCGAATTGCCGGGACAAGAACTCCATGTCGATTTCCTGAGTATCATTGAAATACTGGGTAAACGAGTCTCGTTAGCTGCATAGATCCTGAAAAATATTCTTCGTAAATGTGTGTGCCATGAGAGNNCCCCCCCCCCCCCCCTTCTTCCCCCCTTCCTCAAGTCTCTCTTTCTGGATGCTCCTCTTGCATCACAGCTCCTCACACCGCTTTTCGAAAAGTAACGATGTCTGCCAGAAGGACGAACGGCTGGAACAACACTCATTATTGACCAAGACTTACCCAGAAAAAGGCGGCGCAAGTGCCATTGACGTCCGTCATCTTCATGCCGGCGCGATACGAGCCGTAGAAGAGATCCTGGCGCGCAGAGTCGATCTCGGCCGTGGTGACCGCATCGTTGACGAGGCTGCCTCCCACGCGCATCTCCAGCCCTGCATTCGAGCTCCCGCCGTTCGCCGAGGCCTTGGCCGAGCTGATAATATCAATGTTGCTCGGCAGGAAGGACCTCCCGTACGGGCCGCGTCCCGCCTCCGCCGAGACATTGAACTGCTCGCGCTGCCATTCGCTGTCGGTCGCGATGTTCTTGACCTGCTTGAAGTTGCTCTCGATGGACTCTGTGAACAGCCACGGGTCGGGACCCTGGTCGGTGTTGTTCACCAGATACCCGCACTCGCACACGGCGCTGGCGAAGCGGGGCGCGAAGGCAAGCAGGAGGAGCAGCAATCCGCCCGCGCTCTTGCGATGTCCGGAATCTCTCGTGCCGAAAGCCATGGTGAGAACCAAACGGAGACCTCCGAAGATGTGCAGACCAGTGAGCCAGCCACGCTTCCTTCGTATATTAGTACGGAGTACGGAGTATGACAGAAAGCTACTCGTAAGCGAGGCCCAAAGGAGCCACAGAATGCCTGTCCTCGTCCTCTTTTCAGCGAAGTTTCGAAAGTTAATTTTTTCCCCCGCTTCACTTTAGCTCCTTTTTCCTTCTGACCCCGTCCGTGCTCAGATAGTCGAGAGGCGAAAAGCTGGAGAGGCACAACTAGCTCGTGGTCCGAGAGCAGCAGAAAGAGGTCCAAAATCGGCCAAGCAATCGATAGAGCAGTCCTCGTAGATCAGCTGGTGAGACACGCGAGAGCCGCCAAGAAGTGAGGGGACGGGGGGAGAGATGAAGGGCGAGGACCACTGCACGGAGCAGGAGGCGGGAAGTTGAGGAGAAAACGGTCGGAGCAGTTGAAGCCAGATGCGTGATTCTGAGTTGAGAGGCTCCAGAGAAGGAATGCCTCAATTGATGCCTCCTCGGGCTTGCTCTTTGCGTTGTGTTCGCAGCCGCGCCTTTTCCTCCGAGGAAATTGCTTCTGGCTCGTTGTGGGAGGACGAGATCTCCGATCACAGCCCCCAAAGCTCGAAGCAAGCACCGATACTCGTACTAGTACTATACTCTTCGAGGCAGAGTCAGTACAACATACTAGTAATTATGAAGGAAGGTCCTACTTAGTAGTAATGATTGATGGAAATGCGCGGAAAGTAGTAGTAGTAGTAGTAGTAGTAGTAGTAGTAGTAGTAGAATTACCTGTAGTAGAGTAGTAGTACCTGCGGAATAGAATGGAGGGACTCGTATGAGCAGAGATCGAAATCGTCGGGGGTCTTGAGAGAGGTTGGGGTCAAGACACAAGAGGTCATGCTGTGTCGACAGGATGCGCCGCCGAGCTTTATGAGCTTATGAGTACGGCGGCTCCTGGTACGAGTGCTCGTACCTTGTATGATTGATGGCTACCTCTACCTGTATATGTCTCATGTTAGTCGGACGTGGGCATTGATGCGAAGAGTCGGGCCTGTCAGAAGTAGGTAGCAGTAGCAGTAGGTTCGTGACTCGCACATACATACATCAATGGTGGAGAACTCAAATTCGAGTGGTACTTGCAGGTCGGGGAAGAAAAAAAAAAGAATGATCAATTGATGGATCAATGGATGGATCAATGGATGTGAGGCGCATCATCTGCACTGCACGAGCCTCCGAATGAAGATGCCCACACGAGGTCCGCTCCTGCCTCCAGACGGCCGTTTCGCTCCTGCCATATCCGGGCGGCAAGAAGGGAGGAGCCCGAGTTAGGAAGCCGCGGCAGGAGGGAGGGAGGGGGACGGGGAAGGGGGGAAGGCGCGACAGGTGACTTCCCCGGGAGGAAGGACGCAGCCCGGGCCACGAGATGCCCCTTCGTATTCGCCTCAAGACCCCATCGTGGACGAAGCGGGAGGACAGCACGACGTTTCCATTCAATCCCGACTGCTCTGATGCTCGGTCACCTGCCGGTCCCCCCAGCACCAACGGCTCGTGGCTTGGGGTATCAATCAATCAGTCAATCCATCAATTCACGAGCATGTATGACCCCTGGATGGCCCATTTGGATGGCCCAGCGTCATGGCCATTGGCAGGATGCCGGGATTCGTCATAGCCGGTGGATGCCTCGACAACGAATGGCCGTCCTGCGTCCAGGTTACGTTGCGGCGCTCTCCAGAATCTCGCTCGTACATACTCGTACGGAGTATGTATGTACATACAGTCGGCTTCCACCTCGCAATCGACATGGATCCATCCCCTCTATACGGAGTACTACGAGTAGGCACTCTGTATGTACGAGTTCGAGCCGGAGCATCCCGTTGGTATCAGTAACTACGTATGTGCGACTCAAGGGATCAATTCTCAAGGAGGGGCCGTCGGATACGCGATGACGCTTGCGCAATCCAAGCACGAGGACGTGCATGGTACCGATCAATATATGTAGAGTTCGCAAAGCTGTCAAGTCAAAAGTGCCACGGCCCCAGCATTACCAGTAACCTCCTTGCTGACGATGGATCCCGGGCGAATGGGAATTGCTGGCGAATACCAGTAAAGCCGTTAAAGGTCGAAATAAATCATCAGTTCATCCATCCATGCACCGATGCATCACAGCCATCGTCATCACAGGAATTCGAGACCAGCACCTTGTCCGGCTTACCCGAGGATCGACTTTCGGGCCGTACCGTATCTCATGATCCCAGGCAGGCATCGAAGTTTGGAACACCAGAGTCAACGAGGAGGACTGCATGGAGTACATACGCTGAGAAGCACGCCATTCCTGATCCTAGAGTTATACGGAAGGACGATGAGAGCAGGTGACGATTTAAGAAGAACAAGAAGCCGACGAAAAATATGTAGATTAGAGCTGGCCAAGAGAGGGATGAGAAGAAAAAAAACAAGGAAGACATCAGGACTCCGCCTCATCACCAGCCGGTGCTCGCTGAGGACCCGGGCAACTCGAACCCATTCAGTAGTATTTTTCACATCATCCTCCACATCCATCACGCCCCCTAGTAGAACAGGCCTTCTGGATGATCTGCATGGGGAAGAAGATGAACAAGAACTGTGAGGATGACGCAAAAGGAGAGCATCGATAAGAGGAGAATCAGAGAGTAAGCAATCTGTATATAGACAAGGTATCTGAAAAGATGACAACCAAATACAAGTTGGACCAGCACATTGAGGCATCGGAAGAGAGACGCAAAAACGTGAGAAAAAGTGCAACAATTAACCAATAAAGTTGGACATTAACAACAGAAAATCTCATCGGGCCTTGACGCAGACAGAGCGTGCGAAAGCAGACAGAAAAGGGACATCGAATAAGCAGACACGCAGACAAGCAAACTTAAGATAGAAATCAGCCATGGCCAACCCTGCCCGTTCTCCCGTTAAAAAAAAAGCAAAGAGGTGACATCTTCATCATGGGCCAGCCATAAACCTGCCTTCGCAGTCGTTCGCTTGCGCTACCGAGGAGTGCCATCGATGCATGCGTTAGGCCCAAGGAGCCGCCTTGAAGCATTCCGTCCGTATTTCCGCCAAAATCGATCCCCGACCCTCGGTGTCTATCTCCAAATCCTCGACCGAGGCGAACAAAGATGCAGATGCTAACCAAGAAAACGCAGAGAGGCAAAGGAAAACTGAAAAGAAAAGGGAAAAGGAAAGGTGAAAAAAAAGAATTATAAGGATTGAAGGAAGATGAGAGACTGCCTGCCTCTTCTCAAAAAAGAGTAAGAAGAAGAAATGGAGATGGAAATATTAGACCAAGGAAAATGCAATCAAAAAGGGGGCGCACTTAGCCCAACGCCTGTCCCACCCACGTAGTGCCATGAAGGACTCAATGATGAATGGAAATATCCCAACGAGCAGAGAAGAAGAAGAAGAATGAAAAGAAAAGAAAGCTGGAAAAAATAAGAAAGAGAGAGGAAAACAGATATGTCGCTTCGGAAAGACTCAGACCTTGAACAGTCTGTCATTAGAGATGGGGGGGAAGGAAATTCGTTTCATCGTCGCGTATTAGCATTAGTACACGCTATCCTCGTCGGCTCCCTGCGAGGTCATCGAGGGAGTCGATACATTTGAGGAAGCTTCGAGATCATCGACATAGCCGATGAGAGCTTGGGAATGGAGCTTGAAGGATTCGCCCATGAGGCGGGTGATTCTGCAAGCACAAGTCAGATTCGGTTTCGGATATCAAGCATGCGAGAGGAACAAGAGGGGAAACTGTACTGACCCCCACACCACGACCTCGTCAAGCATAGAGCCCCAGAGCTTTGCAACCACGGAGCTAACTTGGCAACTGTCGTCTGAGTCTTTGGCGAAGAGCTGTCGAACCTTGTAGTACATGGCTCCCTCTTCCGGCGTTGCCGGCTCCTCATCATGTTCCAGACGATAGAGCCACAAGGACAGGACGATCATGAGATCCATGCCACAGAGGGGATGCTCGACACTCCAGTTTGTTGGGGATGTACGTGCGACCCAACGGACTCCCTGGATGACAGCTGTCTCGATGCAGTCGTAGCATTCTTCAATGACCTTGATCATCTCGCTTGAGCGCTTGACCCGATCCCTGGCATTAGACATGGCGGCTGCAACCTCGTATGGGTCGTGATATCGAAGAGCCTCCTGCACGGGCTTCAGATCAACCTCGAGACGGGTACGAGCATTGCGGTACATAGCTCTCGCGTTGAAGATGAGGGGGTGACCTTTGTGAGGGGCGCTCAACGGCGCCGACACGGGCTCTGGCTCACAGAGACCGAGGGATTTCTCCCACGTCTCCAACGCAAGGCGAAGCTTGTACTCGGTGACGACATCTTGCAGAGCCTCTGGGCTGCGCTTGTGGTACCAGACTTCGAGGAACAGGGCATTGATCATGACGCGAGTGGCGAAGGAGCTGTACTTTATGGCCTCGCCCTGAAAGAGATTCTCGTGAGCCTCCAGGAAGACCACAGCAGGATACTTGCCCAGCTGCTCATGCCATGAGGCCTCGTCAGGGACCTGCAGATTCCAAAGAGCCTCGGTGGACGGGAGTTGCAAGTCCTCCAATTCATTGAATCCGAGGGCGGGAGTGTGGTTGTAGGTCATCGTCAACAGGCCAAAGAAGATGTAGACCGCATAGTACGTGCGTCGACAGCCTTCATCCTCGACCCATTCTGCGCGCGTGGGCTTGGCACTGCCACGCGCCTCCTGGCGAAGCTTGAGTTCGTATCGATTGCCGGCAACCATATTCGCGAGAAGACTCTTGATAGAACACGCCCACTCGAGACCCTTGGGATCGCCACTCCAGCTTGCAAAGATCATGTTGAGGAGAGAGCTCTGCATGGTCCACAGAGGACACTTGCGGGAGCTGAAGTTCTCCTTGTTCTGGAGGAATTGATTGACAAGAACTTTTGATCCGATGTGAAGCATATAGGCCTGATCTTGATCAAAGGCATACAACGCGCCAATACTCATCACGGCAAGCAACAGCGGTGGCGAGACCTGAGAAGGGATGAAGGAGGAAGGGTGTAAGAAGGGCAAGTGGTGATGGAAGAGCCCGAAGTAGGTTGAGAGATAGCGGTTCAAAGACCCAAGACCTGGCAGTCGAAAGCCATCAGGGATGGCGTGCTCACGATCGGAGTTGCGAATGTTGTCTAGGATGGAGTCTCGCTCATCGTCGCTGATGACCTGGGGAGCTCGGAAACCAGTCGGAGTTGGCTCGGTGAACGACGGGCTCTGGGGAACCGGCGTTGTGGTACCCGAGTTCGGAAGGGAGCTGATCATCGACTGAAGGGCGGGAATGGGGCCGCTGCGCGTTCGAGCGCCAATCGGGGGTAATTGATGCGGCTGTGCCTTGTTGCTGGTGGCGAATGATTGTTGAGAGTCGAGCGAGCCGGATGCGCTTGAGGCGATGGAGTGAGCCTTGGGTTCGGTTACTGACGAGCCGATGAAGTTATCCCATTGGACTTGTGGCAAGGCAATGGCACCGTTCGGGTACGTGACAGCAGGTTCCATCACGGAGTCTCGAGGGGAGTATGCAGCTGAGGGAGTGTCCTCCAGGGAACTGTCGTCCCCGCGCATAGCAGCCGTGGCCTTGTGATGCAGATCGGCAACAAGCATGGCAGCAGCCTCTACATCAAAGATCCCATCACTGCCAGCTTCCATCTGCTCCAGCGCCGAGGTGTCGAGGGGGATGGACGACTTGGAGGGCCCGCCGATCGCCCGGGTCTTGGGACCGGCGCGACGCTTTCCATCGCTATGCAGAGGCACACCACCGTCCTTGGCGTGGACGGTGCGGTCATGCCTGAGAAGAAGATCACGACGCACGAATGTACTCCTACACTTCATGCATTTGAAGGGGCGTTCTTTTGTGTCTTTGGCCGCCCCCCAAAAAGAGTCAGTACCGTGGCCACGACGAGAGCAGGGACAAGATGAAAAGCAGATTTTTTTTCTTCCTCGTGCAGAGGCTTGGTTCGATGGACAGAGCTTCCAATACTGCCATAAAGAAAGAAAGGATTGGGGGACAATGCGATCTTGAGATGGGGGCTGACAAAGGACGTACGTGATCGTTCATGGCGGCTTCGATGTTCACTTCTACTGAAAGCTCTGTTGCAGAACTGGCACTTGTACTTGCGCTCTGGTGCAAGAGAGGTCTTTCGAGAAGACGGTGTCGAGGCCGCCGGGGGAGGGAGAACTGCGACGCTGGCGCCAGGCATTTTGACGAGCGGAGTCGCGTCTTCACTTCTCACAGAACCAAGCAGATGCTTGATGAAGGAGGATGAGGCGATGGCGGCGACGACGACGACGACAATGGGCGGTGGCTCAGGTGGCCGGCGACGGGTGCAGACAGCACGATGGTTGAATATCGTCCGCGCGGTATCTCTCTTTCTTTTTCCCTTTTCTCTCTTATTTCTTTTTTCCTTTTCTTCACTTCCTCTCAGATCTCCGGCTTCCTAGCTCCTCGCTCGCGAGCGCTCCCGAAAGAGTTCAAAGTGTGTCTGCGGTGGACTCGGTCGTAGGTCTGATCATTGGAGGCGACGGTATGCTGGTCATGGAAAGGGTCTGCAATGTGTTTTTAAAAAAAAGGAAGCTCTGAAGGGCCTCGTGGACGTGTTATTGGGGGCAGATGCGCTGCAGACGGCGAAGATGCGATTGATGGGATGCAGGCGGTGGCGGGATGGGCAGAAGGTAATGAACAGACGCGGAGGGGAAAACGGGAGGCAAAGAGGAAAGATAGCAGTAGATGAAGTCCGCGAGAGGGG
>NQYQ01000030.1:81882-99728 GCA_003055925.1 Escovopsis sp. Ae720 | reverse complement strand
GATGCGACTAACGGGCACTGGGGGGGTAAGAATTTTGGGAGGGGGCGCGCGCGCAGAATGAGGGGGGAAGGCGGCACCACTAAAAAAGGGCGGGTTCAGTGAGCAGGTACCCCATAAGAAAGACAGCCCGAGGGGGAGGCAAGAAATTAAAATAAAAATGATAAAACGAGCGAGGTGGGACGGAGCACTGAGGCTAGCTGGAGGGATGAGGAAGGAACGGAGCGGAGGGTTGGACTGGCTTAATCCTACTCCGTAGATCCAGTGCAATTTAGTCCCAGTGATAGCACTTCGACGTACTCGTACAGCGCGCCTTCTCCTCCGTACCTACGAGTAGGTTACTCTGAGTAGCCTACCCTCGTCCATACTTAGTACGAGTAACTCGTACGAGTACGAGTACAGCTCCGGACGAAATCCAACTCTCACAGGTGGTATGGATCAATAGTAGCACCTGAGGTTCTAGGCAGGTGCAAGTCCACACGGCTCCCTTCGAGTACTTCTACTTCTAGAGTACCTCCCACCTCCGATTCTTACAGGTACCCACTACCTCTGCGACTCGGAGGGCTGGAGGGGAACTCGGTGCCAGAGAGAGGGGCATGGGAAGGACCGGGAGGAGGGGGGGACGGCAGGAGGTGACTTTTTACCTGAGAGACATCACCTTCACACCCAAATCCGATGCGTCTGGGGCCGCCACACTAGGAGCGGGGGAGTACCTACATACTCGTACTCCGTACACGCCGCTTGCTCGCTACATGTACAAAATTGATGGATGGATTGATGCTACGGAGTACTAGCTCGGAGTAGAGCTATCGACTCTGAGTGGCTCGGGTTGTCCTTCCTTCCGTTGCTCTTAGGCAGGGGAAAAGGGTGAGCGGGAAAGAGCAAGAGAGTGGGCACTGGAAACAAGAAGGAGGGACCAAGGGAAAGAGAGAAAGAGGGCAAGAAAAAAAGGAAAATCAGGAAGGGAAAAATTTAGGATAAAAAAAGAAGAAGAAAAAGGAAAGAAAAAGAAAATAGACAGGGTCGTGAGGACAAGCTGGGATCAGCCAGGCCTGGCGCTGAGAGCCCGGTCGACCCCAGCCAACTTGAACCCACCACGCACCCATCCCTCGCAATGGAGAATGGATCAATGGAACACGGATCAATTCTTCCTCGTCTTGTTGCGGATCCACGATCGAGGCGGCCCTGTACTCGTACGAGTTCGAGTACCCCATTTGAGTCCAGCACTGCCTGCCATACATACGAGTACGAGTCCATGGATCAGATACGGAGTTAGTGCGGAAAACCAGACTCCGTACCTGCACCGACGGCAGCATCAGCATCAGCAGCGGCGACAACAGCGAAGCTGCTGCGTTGGCCATCACACGCGCTGAGATGTGCCTGGGGCCCGGCGGGGAAGCCGCTCAAGCCGTCCGTCAGCAGAGGGAGGAGGCGAAGCTGGTGCCTCGATTGATCCAACAACAGGCAGGCAGGCCGGCCGTCCGTCGCTCACTTCAAGTTGCCCTGCTCGTCCGAGTCCTGACCGATGCGTCTCCACGGCGCGAGGTTGATCGCTCTGCACCAGTCGCAATGGATCAATCCCTACGAGTTCGCCTGCAGCTCCCATTGGCAGCTGGGATCATCCTTCACGCGGAGCAAGGCGAGAGTCGCGTTTCCACCTACTGGATTCAGCAACTTGCACGACTCAAACACATTGTCATGGCTACGAGGGCTAGCCCACCTTCGGATCGGAGTACTCCGTGCGGATGCCTGTACACGATGCACTAAAGGGAGGAGCACAACCATCATATGAACGAACAAAGATCCATTGATGCCTTCTGCTCTTCAGAAAATTTGAACGAGCCCGAAGCCCCCCAGACAGGTGCCACGTTCTGCTGTGAGTCCCAGCCCGTCCTTTCCCAGCTTCTCTTGAGCCCAAGAGTCCACTCCCGGGGGCAACAAGAAGCGTCAATTCTGGCGACTTTGCGAGAAAGCATGAGCATTTGACCCTGAGCTGATCAACGCCCGCCCTAGAGAGATTACCCTTTTCCTAGCGACGACGACGCCTCCGGTGCATCAGTACGGAGTCCTGGTAGGAATGGATGCTTCGGTCTCCTCGCTTCCTTCCTTCCTTCATTTAGCTCCTGGGGAGAACTTGAAGAGAGGGGGGACGCCACGGAGTATTTCAATCGGCGCTCGGTGTCCGTACAGAGCATCAATTTGCCTGCATATCTTTTGCGACTGGCACAGCAGCCCATGGCCCGCACGATGCTCAAGTCCTGGGTGAATACTCCGTACATAAGCCTGCATCCGGGTTACGAGACACATTGATTCAGCCAGGCACAATCCGACACACTGCCAGTGATCACGAGACCGCGTCGAACGAGCTGCACATGCCTCGGCCCCGCCATTTGCCTCCCTTTTGCTCGATCCTCCGGGACCTGATGCCTGAGCCATCACACAGCGCATCTTTCGATCTCGAACCGGCTGCAGAGGGGCCATCACTGTTTGTGCCTCGCGCTCGACAGACGGAGCACTTGATTGTTACTGAGGAATCAGGACCGACCAGCCACTGCGCACGTTTTTTCTCGAGAGCGCACGCGTTATAGCGTGCAGCAGGCGGGCAGCAAGGACTCAGTCACGTTGTACGAGAGAACATAGCCTGGCAAATTCCCACGCCTACCACACGCACACGCACACGCACCCCCCCCTTTCGCTTCCCCACCTCCCTATTACCTGTACCTTCGAGCACGAGTACGGAGTCCTCGTGCATACGGGCACCATACCGGTACGAGTACAACGAGTACCTGTACCTGGCAGCATACATAGCCTGCCTAGGACCCGAGCGAGTCGGTCAGCACGATTTGCTTCCCAGCGACTCGCTCAGGGATTCATGGGGCATGGCAACTAGGGAGGCATTGATGTGCTGGCTCCTCAGCATCACAGCATGGTGCCCCTCTAGTGCTTCGTCTTCCCCCCTCACTGCCACATCGAGGAAAGCTGAGCGCGGCAGGCGTGTCATTTTTCCTTTGAGTCGCACGAATCTGAACCAGACCCTCTGTGCTCGGAGCACGGGCTCTGCCTGGGTGGATGGGACAATGCGATGCGCGATCATCGTGATAAACTCACCCCTTACTCGTATGTATGTACGAGTAGGTTGCGCTCCACTACGGAGTACCACTCGCCCATTCATCCTCTTTTTCCGCGTCTCTGCACAGGCAAAACTTCCACAGGTACTCCGTACATAAGCAGCGCGGAGATGGCACTCAAATTCTGCGTCGCCGATGGAGGACTGATAGTGCATGATGCCCCTCTTGCCCCATCCGGCACATGTGTTCAAAGAGGAAAAAGGGGCGACCCACATTGAGGGGCGGAAACAGATTGCCTGTGCCTCGAAAGGCATCGTTCATTGAAGATGGGGAAGAAAATAAACAGAAGAGATGGCATCAAGAAAAAGAAGTGAGGAAGAAATGCTCGAAAGCGAAGATAGAGAGTGCGCGTGCCCGGTGCCCCTCCTTGCCTGGGAGAGACCAGGAAGATCGATCGTGAGGAGGGGCAGAAACAGCAAAGTAGCTGTACGAGTACGAGTATCGCCAACGCATTGCCTGGCCGGCTTGGCCACGGCCGTTACAACGCGCGAATCCTTGAGGGGCTCCCATAGCCTTGTTGACGGGAGATTGATGCTGATTCGGATCACAGAGCCCAACTTCAGGTCACATGCCTTCCTGTTGCGGGCTCGATGCCGAGCCTCTCACGCCTCTTACGAGTACTCAGGTCTTGCAACCACAACAGTCCGACCTCTTGAATTCCCAGGGTGTCATCAACGAGGCAGCCGGTGTGAGAGGAGCAATTACGGAGCAAGTAGGGCTACGAGTACTCGTATGTGCCCCTCCAGAGTCATCAATCTTTCTCCCAATGGCCAACCGCCCCTCCGCAACATACAACATGTACTCGTACATACACGTATACTCTCATGAACCCTCTTCGAGGACAGACAGTCCAGTACGAGTACGCACGTCATAACAGAGACATGCCCATAACGAATAGATGGGGAGGGGGGGGGGCAGGGAGGGACTCATACGGAGTACGGAATACGAATTCGCCCACCCAGTCTCCTCGATGCAGTTGCCATGGGCCAGCGCTCAAAGTCATCGGGCTCTCGCTCTCCGCAGCAACTGGCACACCATGGAGGTGATGACGATTTCGTACCTGTCTTGCAGGTCTTTCGACGACTCGTACGGTGTACAGGTACTCTGGATAGGTCCCGGAGAATCCCGGCCACCTTCAATCTCTCGATCCACTCTCAGCCCCATAAAGAGGGCGTCTTTAGTGCCAGCGGTCCAGCTGTCGCGAGAAGCAGCATTCAGGTACCCGCGAATGCACCAGAGGCCGTCGAGTTGGTCGTCTTCACGGAATGCGGAGCACCCGTGCCCCGTCATCCTCCAATGATAATGGGGGCTCGCATTATGGCACCTTGCCCGCATCGTCTTGGCGGTCAATCACCGCCTGTGGAGCCCAGGCTGGCAGTATCCCAGGGCACAGCCGGCCGCGCAGAATGCGCCGCACCTCATCCGGGCCACATCATTGCCTACCGGTACGAGCATAGATGTCTCTCGATGACGATGTAACTCAGAGCTCACTCACAGGCCCCTCAGTGCCTGATGATGGGCTCGCATCGGGGTGGGGGGAAAGTGCTTGAAAACGATCATCACTTTTGAAGTGGTTCTGGGGGCCGCCAGCATGTCTCCGGACACAGACGTTCATACTCCGTATGAGGACGAGTACAAGTCTGTGAAGGCGTCAACAAGCACTACGTCAAGCATGAAGGCTCTCCACGCTCTCATGTTGCACCAAAAGATGGGCTGATGCGGGCACCATCTTCAGCTGGATTCGCGGGCTGCAGGGCCCTGCCGGGTCCGTCCGCGGTTCGATGACCGGTTCCATCTCGATATGGAAAAGAGCCCTCGCGGCACAATCGACAATTCGCTTCCTCGAGGGCCGGCTTCTGGGTGCGAGCGCCATCGAGGAAGCATCAAGGTCACACGAAGGCTTTGAGCTGAGGCTTGTCGTTGCCGTTCTCGCAAAGGATCGACTGATGCCCAATACATTGAGGGTATCCTGTACGGAGATATTCCGTATAGTACAGCACAGTGCCAGCCTCAAGGTGACGGGGACTCATTCAACGTACGGAATACGGAGTACTAATACCCACGATCACGGAACAGACTCCGTATCTAGTTTTCGGGATACGAGAACGTACTTCGCGAGGCTTCGCCCCGCGTCTCCGTGTACTGCCACCGGTACTGAGTACGGCCGGCGGACTATCTGCCGACTTCAGACATGGAGATGAGGATGAGCAGACCCGACGCGGAGAGCTCCCTTCGGAGCATAAGAACGAACTCACGGCCGGAGGCGAGAGGTCTCGGATTGCTCCTCGCCGCGCCGCGCCGGTCGCACGGCACGGCACGGCACCACACCGCATTGCCTTGCCTTGACTTGCCTTGCTGGTGAGCTGCTCTCTACGGGATGGAGCAGTCGATCGCTCGCTGAGGAGGATTACCTGGCTAATCCAATCCCCTTCCACACTCACTCGCTCCCCATTTCAAGGTTGCCCCCCCCCCCTTTTTCTCCCTCGGCATGGGACGAGTGATCGCACTCGTCTTCCATCACCACTCCCACCTCAATGTGGCTGCTGCTCTCGCTGCGCCCAAGTGCAAGCGCGACAGGAGGGATATATGAGAACCAGAACGAGGCGTACACCGTGCGATTGTTCTCGAGCGCATCCGCCTGCCCCCCACAGGACTATCGCCAATCTCCGTTCGCAGAACAGGTTCGTCGCCTGGCCATCTCGCCCCGCGGGTCTGACAGAGCAGAATTGGCGCCGCTTACCTGAACTTTGTTTGCTCAGGGAATCGCGAATATGTGTGTGCGGAGCAGGGAGCAGGGACCACTGACTGTGCTCAGATGAGCCGAGGAACAAATGCTCGCCCACGACTACTACCAGGTTTGCTTTGTGTTTGCAGTCATCCTCTGTGTGGAATACGGAGTACGGAGTAGAGGTTTCGTATATGCACGGCACGAGCTTTTTTCAGCTTCATCACGATAACTTGAAGTTAATACTACTCGTATTACGGAGTACTACTACTACTAGTACCTTAGTACCTTAGTAGTAGTAGAGGTGGCACGGAGTAGTAGTACGGGACTATATTGAGAAGTTGTATTCCTGAAGGCAGCGAGATTGATGTCACTTCAGTACTAGTCGTCTCTGCGTACTACTAACTACGACTGTAATTACTAGTACATAACCTACTGCTACTACCACCTGTACTAAGGTAATTGGAGCTTCAAGTTGAAGCTCGTCGTTGAAGTCGGAGGGAGACTCGAGTCTCTCTAGGAGCTCCTTCCCATCGCTTTTAAAGAAATCATTTGCTCGTTCAAGGACGGATTTACCAATAGGAAGGAACGATCCTCATCCGTCAATTTATCTGGGGCACAGGTATTTGCAGGAACTCCTGGGGCTTTCCTACCTCGAGAAACGTTATTCAAACAGGCCATTGTGTGATAGATGTTGAGGGCAGGCGCCTCCCACTTCGCCTATCCTGTTTGGTACTAGGTACTATGTAGTACGCTCGAGTCAATACGTAACTTGTAGTTCTCCTTACAGTAGTTTGGAACCTTCTGTAGAAGTCACGATCGAGATTCCCGCAATCCTCGTGCCTCCAATAGGCCTCCTGACCAAGATGGACTCTCTACTACTACCCTCATGAAGCTCCGAGCAATCCGGCCCAGGTGGCATCACTCGATTAACGACAATTTATGGAGCAGTCCTCGTACGAATACATGAGCTGCCTCGCATCATCGGCTCTCGAGTCCGGGCACTGCGTGTGAGGCCTCGGTCTGTACCCCCAAATCTCCCCAGATACTCTGCATGCATGGCTATTTCTCACAGAGTGTCCGCAGCACCAGTTTGTGTAGCCAGACATCCGAGAATCCATTTGGTGGCCTTCGTCCCATCAACCACAGGCAACCAGGGCTCAACCTGGCCGACTCAGCGCGCTTTGGGGTCAGGCAAGCAGGCTACCGGTACGGAGCATCAGCCAAAGCAACCGACGACCGCTGCCCCTCGCATCAAAATCTGACCCGGCACGTTCTCACATGGCGACCTCGGGTGGTCGCTCGGCGTGCGGAGTATTTCATGCTCGTATGATCCAGGGCGGGCGCGATATCAGCACGGTGCCCCGTGCCCCGAACGCAGTCATGCATATACGGAGCACGGCTTGACAGAAAGCCTTGAAATCAGCAATGGAATCCCAGGGTCCGAAGCGCTTTATTTCCCGCACTAGCAGAATTCTCGATCGATGAAACCCGTAAGATTACGGAGTCCTCCTTCTTCGGGACTTGCATGCCCAGCCAGGAGGAGGCATTTCCCAAACAACATCCCGGACTGCACCACGGAGCTTTCCGTGTATTTCAGGCCCATAGGAAAGCTCAGATGCCACGGAATAGTACGGAGTACTCCGTGACATCAATGAGACGGTACTCGTACTCAGACTCCAGACGATGTCGGTACTCGACACACCAATCGAAGGAGGGTGGACACACATCCGCAACCCGGAGTCTACCTGGCGCCGACCTGTGCCTGTACTGGCCCTTTGGAGAC
Organism: Escovopsis sp. Ae720; assembly: GCA_003055925.1. Lineage (NCBI taxonomy): Eukaryota > Fungi > Ascomycota > Sordariomycetes > Hypocreales > Hypocreaceae > Escovopsis > Escovopsis sp. Ae720. Next base: position 92,092 of record NQYQ01000030.1, on the reverse strand, counting down.
ACAAGCTTCGAGCGCCCCAGGCATCCCCTGTATATCGACAGTGGGTCCGGAGCAGGCTCCGAAGATGAGCTGCGCTTCATCGATGTCTCTGGCCTTGCCCGCCTGAATCTTGGTGCGTGGCATGGCCCCTCCGCGAAGACGTCTCGTCGCTGGGCAACATGGCGCTTGGCCCAAGGCACGGCACTTAGCGGTTCAACAGAGAAGGCGATGCGAGTCCTCGCCCGGATTCCGAACGAGAGCGCAGGCTCATCGGAGGTGCTGGGGCCTGAGCCGCCCGCGTCAAAAAGTATGAGAGCTCCCATCTCATTCATGCCCCGTGAGATATCCTGGATATCAGCAACCCCACGCGCTCCTCCTTCCTCACAGAATACCGCGAATCTGGGATCCATATGCAATCCAGGCATCTTTGAAAAACGCGGCAGAGCGTTGGGGATTCCCGGACTTACCTCCCGGTACCTCGCTAGCAAGGGGGAAGGGGGGGCCACAAAGGGGAGTTCTTCTCACATCCACGATGCTTCGAAATCCGGGGAACAGCCCAACGGCCTTGTTGGTATGTACCGGTATTTCCGTGTCCATACTCCGTACCCGCAGATACATTCCGTTATCTGTACGAAAATCGAGGTCGGATCATGTGTCCTGCACTCCGTTCGGAGTACCAGTCTCTTCTGGGACTTGCTCAAATCAATGGAATCGAGCGGCAGGGCGGCATTATGCTGTGTGGAGGACGACGTCCGGAATCCAAGGGCGTGACGCGACTCCTCGGCTCCTAGTCTCGAGTTCGGAAAGCCCTCGTGCACAAGTATCAACTGGCAGGTATGAATTTGGCATCCTCACCACCTTCAAGACGGAACACAGGACAGCCACGGAGAACCACTAGTCGGCATGGAGGGCACCCGAAGTCTCATTCGGAACGCCGCTCAGGGGCGAGACATTTCCATATATACAAAGTCGGGGGAAGATTTCTGCATGGCAGTAGCCATTCCGGCCGGGAGGATTCTCGAAGTAACTTGCAGCCGCATCTGTCAAGATTTGCCGAAGCAAAGAACCGATCAGCTGGCCCCTCGCGGGCGAGATGCACTGGAGATACTCCGTATTGATGGAGTACTCGAAGGCGCTGCAGTCCTGTTGGTGCGCGGGCAGGTTAGTACTCGCATGCATTCACCCAACGTGCTGATCAGGTATGGATGCCGTCAAGCACGTGTCCTGCGGTGATAGAGACGAGGAATTATTCTGTTTCAGCTTCTACGGTACAAGTACAGGTATCGACGCGCGTCACCGAACTCTCCAATTCATGCATGCTTGAGAGCTCACAGGTGCAGCACAGGTGACCGTTGTCTGGCAGGGCAGTGGCTCCACGCAGACGAGACGCATCGGCCGCAACGGGCCCCCCCTGAAGATCCGCAAAGACGCTCAGTAGCAGGCACTGGAACCTATGAGGACGAAAAAATTGGCTCGCCCGAGACTCTCTGGGACAGATCAGGAGTTGTCAAGCCTTGAAGTCGCCTTTCCTCTTCCCTTGCTCTTTCTCCCCCCCCATTGGAGATGGCCGACAAGGAGTGTTCGATAGTCGCTTCTACCTGCATTGACTCAGAGACACCCTCCCTGACAGTGACGATACTCCGTCCTGACTGCGGAATTGCAATGGATCCCCTGCCTACCACGGAGAGCCCCTTTGTCCTACCTTATGGAGAGTTTGGCCAGAGGAAAAAGACATGGGGAGACGAGAGTCTCTGCCAGTACGAAGTACTCGTGCGGAGTACGAGTCCCACCTGAGCACCCGGATTACCGGTAGTGATGCCCTTTGACGCAGCATGTCGTCCGGAGGGTCGTCCTCCGAAGTGGCCAGGCCGGGCCCGGTTCCAGCCCTGGCATCACCAGATGCAGCAGCCGTCCAGCATCAAGTTCTCCATGCTCCGTGCTCCGTGCTCCATGGACACTACTTGTACGAGTACGAGTACCGGTATGGGTAGAAGCGAAACACCAGCGGCAGGGAGGGGTCGGATCGCTGATACCTGAGCTACCACATGCCGGCCCCCAGGGTTTCCGGGACGAGTGCTGTCTATCCATTGTTGATCCATCATCATTGTCTGTCCATCGATCCATCAATACCTCCTATTTGGTCGGGATTGGCGACATTCAGGAACCCGGAAATCCACATTGTATTCCTTCGCGCATCAATTCAGCTCCGACCCTGCAAAGCATCAATACTATGAGTAGGTACTTACTACTGCACCTGAAAGTACTCGCATCAAGTGATCCATTCCATCAATGGATCGTAGGAGCACAGGCGCGCGCTCGAGGCGAGTCTGTAACCGCTGCCTGCAGTGGGAACATGGATTCTTCAGCGCAGGCCAGCACCTGTACTTGTACTTGTACTCGTACTGTACTACTAGTCTTAGTAGAGAAGCTTGAGGTAATACATAACTGCGGGCCACAACTTTAACCCAGCAGTATTCCGTGGAGGGACCTACGAATGCCAGAGGCACCAGACTGCCATTTAGAGAGCTTGAGTAGAGTACGGAGTAGATATTTCGCAGTATGGAGTACGGAGAACTACGATGATTCGAAATGGCAGCAAGCTTTACGGCTCGTGCTCCATATGTACATCCTCTGTACTCCGTACTGCAAGCGATTTCTCCCTTTGACTACTACTACTAGTACTGTGCGATTAGAGTACTCGTAATCTGTAGGTCAGCCCATAACAGGCACCTCTGCAGTGCCTGTACTCGAAGACGCAGGCACGATACTATACTAGACACAAGTACTTCTACTGACTTGAAGGTACTACTACTAGTATAGTAGCAATGGGCACTAAGTGTCTCTCTTGTACTCGTACAGTACGAGTACGAGTAGTACTCAGTCGACCTGAGTACCTATCCATGCGAGAACTTGAAGTCACTGGCTGAATCTGAATCGCAGTGGATTCGAAGTGGTGTCCTCGCTAAGGCAGGCCCTTGTCCAATCAGAGATCGTCTGCTTCGAAGCTGCGGCCGCTGATTGGCCCCTCGCCTAAGCTCGCGGATGCTTGCCTGCGGAGGCTGGACACTGGCGGCGCTAGCCGAGACGGGCAAGGCGGGCCTTTTTGCGCTGCGCAGTTGCCGTCGCAGGCGAGCAGGCTCCCCCGCCCAATCAGAACAAGGGAAGAGGCGTCCCGGCACAATCAATTCAATCGATCAATGGATTTGATCAATTCGATCGATCAATTGATTGATCAATTGATTGATGGAGTCAAGAGAGCAGAGATCTTCCTCGAGTGTCCCGAGTCCCGGACTGGCGGTTGAATCCACAAGATTTTCGATCGTGACCTCACGCTCATACTTATCAATCATACAAACAGAGTGCCTTTACATACGAGTCATCGTACTCGTACGAGTACGAGTACAGGTACGGAGTACGCGGGAGAACCTCTGGGCAGAAGACTTCAAGTTGACATGGGAGGACTGAGACCCGCCGGCTCAGCTCGAATTGCAGCGGCAACTTCCAGCAATTTGCGGAAACACCTCTCAGTGCAAGCACGCCATTGAAATGGTTGATCTTACCGGGAGTACTCGTACCTTGGAGGTCCCCGGTGCGGGTAGCACTAGTCGGCCTATGTATCTAGGTTGGGTCAGGTTAGTAGTACGAGTACCTGGCCCCTACTAGGTACTACCGTACTCCGTACAACAGGTACTAGTACTAGTACCAGTAGTAGTACCTTGTGTTAAGGACCTTTTTGCTACCGGGAGTACCTAGTACCTGGATCGAGCCACCTTGGAAGTTTGAAAGACCTCCAGGTACTCATACGAGAGGAGGTACCTGCGGGTTCATGCTGGTACTCCGGGTCGTACCCGTACTCTCGTATCATGGATTGATGGATTGGATCGTACAGGTCGGACCTGCTGCTGCCAGGGCAGGCAATGCCAGATAGATCGAGTCCTCCACGGCCGCATCTCCGTTGACGACAGCTTTCCAATCCTGTCCGTCTATTCGATCCATTGATCCATCAAATCAATCAATTTGATCCATCCACCCATCCATCCACCCGTCGGCCTACTCGTACGATACGAGTACCCATCCATCCATCCATTCATCCATCCATCCATCCATCCATCCATCCATCCATCAATCAATCAATCCATCTACGAGTACGGAGTAGGAGGTATTGTCCATCTCCCAACTCCCTTCCCTTCGCCGCTCCTCCTCCTCCTCCTCGTTCGTCGTCGTCGCGCATCGCAGAGGAGGACCATTGTGCGGACCCCGTTGCCGAGTCCCAAAGGTGCTATCGGATGCTCCTTGGAGACAGCCAGACCATCTCTCTCTCTCTCTTCTCTCTCTCCGACTCTCTCTCTTCTCTTTTTTTTTCTCTCTTTTCTCTCTCGCCGCTGCCGCTGCCGCTGCCGCTGCCGCCGACAACGCCAACAACGCCAACACCCACGCCGCAGAACAGCATTCGCTGACTCCCACGCCTCTCGATTCGGTCAACCATGTCCTGAAGTGTTTGCCGCTCCAATACTCTTTGCATCCCACCCGCAATTATTCGTCTGCCTTTTCCCGCCGGCACGGTTCCTTGCATCGCAGTGCAACCCGCCGCCGCCCGGCTCAATTGGCGCGCTCCGCATAGCCTCCGTCTCCATCTGTCTCTGAGGTCTCTCAAGTCTCTCGGGGTTTCTTTCTCTTTCTCCATCTCTCTCCTCTCCTCTGTCTACGTCTACGTCTACGTCTACGTCTACGTCTCACTCTCACTCTCAATCTCACTCTCACTCACTCTCTCTCTCTCTCTCTCTCTCTCTTCTCACGACCCTCGCTCTCCGCCAAACTGTTCCACTCGCCCGAGAGCCCCTCCAACCTTCCGCGGATTTCTCCCCCCTCCTCCTCCACGGGTCTTTTCTCTCCCCACCACACACGCGCGCGCTTTCCATCATCACCATGGACGGCGTTGTCGGCACCGCGGCGCCCGGATCCATGTACGTACGCGCCCTCTACGACTACGAGGCCGACGACCGCACGAGTCTCAGTTTCCACGAAGGCGATGTCATCCAGGTCATCACACAGCTCGAAAGCGGTTGGTGGGACGGCGTAATCAACGGCGTCAGAGGATGGTTCCCCAGCAATTACTGCCAGATCATCACCAGCATCGACGACATTCCCGAGCCCGGTCGAAGCGGTCACCACGACGATGACGAAGCCGACGACGGCGAGGCGTACGACGACAGAAGCGACCAGGACGACGATGACTCCGAGGGCGACGCGCGCGGGGGGATCGCCATTGAGGGCGCCGATGCGGGTGACAAGTCGCGGGCCGATTTCTGGATACCTCAAGCAACCCCCGATGGCCGCCTCTTCTACTACAACATGATGACCGGCGATCACAGCATGGAGCTGCCGCTAGAGTCCCCCTCCTCATCGTCCGAGACAGGTCCGAGGGACCGCATGAGGATCTCAATGCCAGACAAGACACGGCCGCCCCCGGAGATGATGGCGCGGGGGCTCACGCAGGACGAAGACGACGATTCCGCTACCTCCGCTTCCGAGGCTGAGGGCGAATCCATCCGGCTTGCCTCCAGGAACACGCTGGTATGGCTCGCGAAATCTTTTGTTTTTGTCTTTCCCGTCTTCCTTCCTTCCTCCCTTCCTTTCCTTCTTCTCCCCTTCCCTCCTCCCATCTTCTCCGCCTCGATCGCCGCTAATCCTTGCACAAGCTCCGCGGCCGCGGCTCCTTCAGCGCTGTCCTGAGCCCGTCGACATCCATGGATTCCATCAATGGGACATCGCCGGCGCGCCAGAAACGAACCGATACCATGTCCAGCGGGCACGCAGGCCACGCGCGTCCCTTCCACCTGGCCTCCGCTACTTCCTTCACCGGCACATCGTATGATCTTCCCGTGGCAGCCGGCGTCCCCAAATCCTACTTCGACGATGGCTCGACCCCACCTCTGACTTGGCGCCTCCTCGTCTTCAACATGAAGCACGCAATCGATCGATACTGCGAGGCAATCAAGAACAACAATCGCTCCGAATACGTCGCCAGGGCCGAGGACATTTCTGATCATCTGCGGCTTCTCCTCGCTGCCGCCTCCGGGACGACGGACAACCACTCCGGCCAACCCTCCATCATATCCACAAACAAGGCGCTCTACCCTCACTTCCGCGACATGATGTCCAAGTTTTCCAAGCTCGTCATCTCCTCCCACATTGCGGCCGCGGATTGGCCCAACGCCGAATCTGTCCAGAAGTGCCTGCAGGAGGCCGACGGTGTCCTGCTGGGCGTCTTCAGCTACGTCGAGGTCGCCAGGCAGCAGAGGGGCGAAGACATCCCGCGACTGTTCCCGGGATTCGTCATTGGCAGTACGGCCGGTGGTAGCTGGCAGGGCAACGCTTTGGATCCACAGGACCCCATCGCGCCGGTCTTCGTCGAGGACGAGGAGGCCGTCCAAGAGCCCACCGCGATGCTCGACGACAAGCTTCTAGAGCTCCTCGAAGATCAGAAGCGCGCTCTCGTCGCGACGATCCGGGATCTGGAGGCGAGCCTCGTCACACCAGACAAGATCGTCACCCCGTACCGCCACGAAATTGTCAGCAGCGCGGTCTGTTCCCAGGGCGGTAAGGTCGTGGAAGCTTTCAGGCCCCTGATCGCCCTGATCGAGTCGATCGACCTATCTTGTCTGGGCAACAGCTTCCAGACCCCGCAGCTGATGGACTTCAGCGTCAACAAGCAATCGCTCTACGATAACATTGCCGATCTCCTGCTAGGGTGCCAGGCCGTCGCGGGCCCACTCGCCGACGAATGGTCCCAGGTCCGCGGAGAGTCGCTCGTGAATCGTCTCGACTACGTGCGGCAATGCGCCAGGGCTCTGGAAACGAACTCGTCCCACGCCGTCTTTTCGCTGCAGTTGCTGTCGGAGCAGGTCCAGACCAGCTTGCGACAGAACCAGGCGGAATCATGGTCCCACGGGGAGCACGCGTCACAGACCCAGCTCGGCAGAGGCGAGTCGGCGCCCTTCGAGCAGTCCCACAACCGGACAGACTCGAGGACGGCGCCCGTCAGACAACTCCATATGTCGATCCAGCCGTTCGCGGAAGGAGACTCCGCAACCGGCGCCTTCAGGAAGGGCGACTACTCCAAAGTCAAGAAGATCTTCGGCGAGGACCCGTCTCCTCAATCTGCGACGAGCGACGACGTTCCCGACTTCTTGCGTCTGGAGCATGAGCACGACATCTCTTGGGACACCAAGGCCTCGTCTCAGACCGTCAAGGGAGGCTCGCTCCTGGCGCTCGTCGAGCAGCTCACCCGGCACGACAAGCTGGACTCGAACTTCAATAATACGTTCCTGCTGACTTACAGATCCTTCACGACCGCCCGGGAGCTCTTCGAGCTCCTGGTGCAGCGCTTCAGTATTCAGCCTCCCGAAGGGCTCTCGCCGCAAGACTTCGAGTCGTGGCGGGATCGCAAGCAGAAGCTCATTCGGTTCCGCGTCGTCAACATCTTGAGGAGTTGGTTCGACGGCTTCTGGCATGAGGAGTACAATGAAGAGTCCAAACAGCTCATACAGGATGTCTACACCTTCGCGAGAGACACCGTCAAATCGACAGAGACGCCGGTCTACGGCCCCTTGATGGCGGTCCTGGATCAGAGGCTCTCCGGCAAAGAGGCCGGTGCCCGGCGCTTGATCCAAACAGTCAACCAGAGCACGCCAGCCGCGATCATGCCCAAGAACATGAAGAAGTTGAAGCTGCTCGACATTGACGCCACAGAGTTCGCTCGACAGCTGACCATCATCGAGTCCCGCCTGTATGCCAAGATCAAGGCGTCCGAGTGTCTGAACAAGACCTGGCAGAAGAAACTTGCTGATGGCGAGGCGGAACCGGCGCCAAACGTCAAGTCCCTGATCCTCCATTCCAACCAAATGACGAATTGGGTCGCGGAGATGATCTTGGCCCAGATGGATGTCAAGAAAAGAGTCGTGGTGATCAAGCATTTCGTTGCCGTTGCCGATGTATGCCGTGGCTCCCCCCTTGAACAAAGCTCTGATGTCTTGAAAGCTAAAACCCTTTCTAGAAATGCCGCAGCCTCAACAACTTCTCAACGCTAACGTCCATCATCTCTGCGCTGGGGACTGCTCCCATTGCGCGCCTGAAGCGCACGTGGGATCAGGTTCCCCAACGAACTCACATGGTCCTCGAGACCATGCGGCGTCTCATGGCGAGCACGAAAAACTTTGGCGAATACCGTGAAGCGTTGCACGTCGCAAACCCACCCTGCATTCCCTTTTTCGGTGAGTAACAGAAAGGGGGCGAGAGAGCGAGCGAGCGATGGAGGAGCCCGGTTCCATCTGACCTGTCATAGGTGTTTACTTGACCGACCTCACTTTCATCGAGGACGGCATACCCTCGGTGATCAAGAAAACCAACTTGATCAACTTTGCCAAACGAGCAAAGACAGCCGAGGTAATTCGTGACATTCAGCAGTACCAAAACGTGGGCTACTCGTTGCAGCCAGTCCCAGAGCTTCACGATTACATCCTGGGCAACATGCAGGCCGCTGGAGACGTACACGAGATGTACGACAAGAGTTTGCAGATCGAGCCTCGCGAAAGAGAGGACGAGAAGATTGTTAGGTATGTTCAGCTATACTGAGCACGTACTGGTAATAAAATTAAGAGATGCCGGGCACAGATGATTGCAAGCTCGGGCGGTGTGCGATTCAACGATTGGCAGCATGTCCGATCACAATAGCGCTAATGCATCGGACAGAGTCCTTGCCGAGTCAGGATTCCTATAGACGATTCCATGTTCGAGCACGTCATCGACAAGACAAGGGTCTCAGCGGGTCTGTCGAGCCTCTCATGGGTTCCTCCACATCTCACTCGATGGGCGCGATCATGCAGCCCGCAAACGGTCCCGCCCTGGTCGGAGATTTTCCTCGATTTGTCACCCCATGGGGATTCCCAGGTCCATCCGAGATGCGACTAGGAAAGGAGGACCAAGTTGTCCTTCGCCAATGGACGCGCTCGGTTTCTGCGAATTCGGCAAAAGAGACTGACTGGCTGGGACTGAACAACCGACCACCGAATTTAGCCGGGATTGTGGAACCCAGTTCTCGACTGGGCCCCATCGAGTCCACGGCCTGCCTCAGCCTGCCTCGGAGGCACAAGGTTCGGACGAGGATACAAGGATTCCGACACTACCACGATCATTCCCGAGACCAGACTGAGTCTGGGGCAATCTACGGCATGACACGATATGATGTGAAACGTTTTCTTATTCTTCTTTCTCTTCCTCTTTCTCTTCCTCTTCCTCTTCCTCTTCTCATTCCTCCCCTTCTTTTTCTTCTTCTTCTGCTTTTCTTTTTGATTAATGTTTCTTCCCGTCCTTCGCTTGTTCCATTGCCCCTCTTCTTTCTAATGCGTTTCCTCTTCTTTTTTTTTTTTTTTTGATATCTGCTTGGTCGCATGTGATGATTTTACCGAAAGAGAGATACAACGTTCATCTCGATGAATATGAAGGGCAACCGATGCTGGTGGATATTGCGGTTTTTTTTATACCTCCAGCCAGAGGGGCGAGGAGTCCTGGGACATGGTTCGAGAAATGGATATCGTTGCTGTATCTGCAAGGGTACTGTTTGGATGTCTCTTGGAGGGAATGCCACTACTAGATGGAGAAGGCTGAAAGGGAGAGGAGCAAAATGTCTGTCTACATATATCGGGGAGCACCCACGCTTGCTTTACTGAGAGGACGGTCTGCAACACGGGATGAGCGGCATATACAGGCTGGGCACTAGATAGGTTTCTTTGACGGCATCGAAGCTTTCTGCACGGCATAGCGAAATAAAAACAATTCGGACCATGAACGACGACGCGAGTCTTTTCTTCTTTTCCTCGCAATCTCCTCCCTGGCCTCTGAACTGATTGCCCTGAACAGCCACGACGCGATGGTTACAGTTGCAACGGATTGAGGCCATCAGTTGTGCTTGTGCAGCTTGTGTTTGATGCGCTCTCCGAGGCTGGGCTTGCCCTTGCCGTGGCCGTGAGAATCTCCCTGACCGCTGGCCTTCTTGGCCTCCTCCTCGGCATGCTTCATCCCCTTTTCTTCCATGAGGCCTAGCAATCCCATTCCGTCAGCCAACATCCTCCCATCATGTATATATTATTTCAAAAAAAAAAAAAAAAAAAAGGGGGGGGGGGGGGGGGGGGCAAACAAGGGGGGAAAGGAATGAACCCCCGGCGGGCCTCCC
>NQYQ01000030.1:49505-79754 GCA_003055925.1 Escovopsis sp. Ae720 | reverse complement strand
CCCCCCCCCCCCCCCCTTTTTTTTTTTTTCCCGATGCCTAATGCCATTTGTGAGATGGACTCCTCCTTGTTCAAACAACTTGACAAGGCCCCGGGGCGGGGCGATTTGCGATGACTTTTGCGTGTCAAGATTGTCGATGTGCCCATGCTCAGGATTTGAGCGTCGAGCATGAGCATCGTCTCCTTGGGGACAGCCCGCGCAAGCGAGTTGCCATCGTGAACTGGGAGGCCACCCGCCAACCCGCAACATATTCCCCGTTCGCTGCCCGCGGGTGAATGTTCCTAAATTGTATGGAATTCAGCCAGGCTATTGTCGTGGTTAAAGACCAGTCATGCTTGAAAAAATGGTCGAAAGCCAGCCGAGGCCGAGCTCCCAGCAGATGTGGTGTGAAGAACCAACGGCAAAGGTCATGACCCTTTCCTTAGGCTTCAGGTGTTTTCCCCCTTGATCTTTGTTCTTGCATCTCTTGCGTTGGTTGTTTCTGACCATGTCTCCTCCAGGAAAGATTCAAAACTGGCGTGGGTCTGGACTGTCGCCAGTTGAGCTTCCTGTGTGATACCGCGGTGCTGCTTGATCACACCCAGCGGACGTTACGGCCCGGTCGATTTGTTCTGGTTCACCAATCAAGCATCTACGGCCATCCCACGCTGGATTTAGAGGACTTCGACAATCTACAACAGAAACCACAACGTCGAGGTGACTGCAAAGGCGTCGTCTCCCGGACATTCTCCTATCGAGGATCCCCTCCTCGATGGCATGCTTTCCATGACGTGCTCTGTGGCGCTTTGCTTGGCCCGGATCGCTGTTGACCGTCGTCTCGTGAATTGGCGGCAAGGAGTTGGTTTTCTTCGAGATCATCGACAGCTGCATCTTTCTCTGAACTTCTGCTGTGGCGCCTACTAATGTAGCGAAGAATTCAACCGAGGAGCCTGCCGGCCCGAAGTTGGAGCTATGTTTGCCTCGTCATTATGGAAGCCCCTGACCACGTTGGTTTGGGGAGCAGCCATCAGTGACCTTTCCCTTCAAGGGCTATGTCCGTGGTACTGATCTTTCCTACTCCGCACTGCTTGATGGCTCAATACTTTTCTGATATCAGTACTGCATTTACAAGTACATGTCATCAGCATGCTGATCATCCGATCCGTTTGTAATCTGCACTCTGCGAAGATGAGGCCAATGTCAGACTGATTGGAAATATTGCCTCGTTCTGGTTTTGAAGGCGGAGCTTGGTGACGAGCCTCCATTGTTCCATGACAAAATGCCATGATGTTGCCCCCTGAATACCTTGGTTCACACGAATGCGCTCCTTAGGGCGGATGACTCTGATACCAACCCTAACCCTGATCCTAACCCTTACCCAACGAAGCACGATCTTGACGGCTCAAGCAAGCTTCAGAAGGAGCATTCCGGGAATGCGACACCTGCCAGATGAGAAACCCAGGGTCTTCCATTTTCCAAAAGGAAAGAACTCCCCAACCTTGAACTTCAATTGATGCCGCGACTTCAACTTTGAAGAAGTTTGAAGTGGAAGTGGGAATCGGGCAGTCATGAACAGGTCTCCGCTAGGTAGACTAGCGTTGAAGGCATGCGAAAAGGTACTTCCACGGAACCTACCCGCGGGGTGCCGAGCAGCTTGAGTTACAGTGTACAGGTAGGTACTCCGTAGTATGTACTCCATACCGGTACGAGTAACAGAGAAGCAACGACTCGGAGTCGCTCAGACTGTCGCTGATTCGCTGATCCGCCCAAATTGGATGACTAAGGCTTGATGGCTGACCTGCTTCCATTTCGGGCATCTCGCATCCATGATTGATCCTCCAAGTCATTCCATCATTCATTGATTCATTCAATCGATCAATCATCCATTCCTCGAATTAATCCATCAATCATTCATCCTTCACGCGAACCTGCATCAAGCTTCCATCGACCCGACGACGACGACGAACCTCCAACGCCCGAATCCTACAGAGTACAACACATAGACATCTTCGACCGCGTCGCAAGCGCTATTGATCTCCATCCGACCCTAATTGATCGCCACTGTCGTCGAGCGCATCCTCCATTTCGACTCCCGTTCCCAGCCCGATCCTGACAATCCCTAATCGCTGAAGGCGCCCACCGGTCGCTCCTCGTGCCCACATCAGCAGTCCGAGGGCCCTGCAAGCAACATCATATCGACGAACACTCTCGGAGCGCCTCGCGCGCACGCACGTTGGCATCATGGAGGCTCGCAAAGGTGCGCGTTTTGTGACGGGCATTGCGCTGGACGGAGCAGCATTGGCTAAATCATCAAATCTCTAGGCGACGAGCAATCCACCATAAGAGTCGCTTCCACGTCATCATCGAAGAAGGATAGTAAAACAGGGGCGATCAAGTTGAGAAAGCCGCCACCCAAGATCGTCAAAGCAGGAAATTGGAAAGACGGGACCGTCATCGATAGTACGCCTCTCCCCCCCCCCCTCCCCCCACTCTACCCCCTGCTCTCTCCCTCCGATCCCTCAATAGGGACCATCACGGCCCATTTAAGCGCAATACTGATTCCTCGGGCCGCAGAAGATGAGCAGAAGAAGAGCACAAATAATACCCCCTCCATGCCGTCGTCGCCGGGCCCAATGGTGAGTCTGCTAGACGACGGCGCCCGCGACACCTTTGCGACCGGCCGACCATTAGAAGACAGCCCCGACTTGCTACAATGCAAGTACTGCAAGAAGAGCGTATTGAAGACAGCTGTCAAGGCGCATATCACGCAATGCCTCAGGGTGAAGAGGGAGAAGGCACAGCGCAAGAAAGAGGCGAGAGAGGCGCGCGAGAGAGCCAAGGAGATACAGCGGGAGGAAGAAGCTCGGAGGCAGGAGGAGGAGAACGGCGACGCCAAGGACGAAGACAGCGAAGTCGAGGAGGAGAAAAAGGTCGCGCCCGCGAAGAAAGTCGCCGGGAAGAAGCCCGGCGACGACAAGGGAGGCAAAAAGCGCAAGGCGGATGGCGATGCCGAGAAGGCCCCCAAGGCGAAGAAGAAGAAGGACGAACCCAAGGCCAAAGTTCCGAAGCCTAAAGGTACGCTCTTCCCCAATGATCGAGCAGCAGGAGGACAAGGATGGGAAAACCACAAGATCTCTAGGAGTCACCCTTCTGGTTGTCTTGCTCACCTGGAATGCCATATTTAGGTCCGGTCGATGTTGAACGGCAATGCGGTGTCATCCTACCAAACGGTCAGCCTTGCGCGCGGTCTCTGACCTGCAAGAGCCACAGTATGGGGGCCAAACGAGCCGTTGTGGGAAGGTCTCTGCCTTATGATATGCTTCTTGCGGCTTACCAGAAGAAGAACCAAGCCAAGCAACAAAGTAAGCCTAATCAGCTCATGCTTCTCTGAACGAAATCACGAGTCACACGTCGATGCATCGTTACTGACTGGAATTCCTTCCGCCGCCATTCAGAGGCAGCATTGGATGCGAACGCGCCCCTTGAGGACGACGACGAGATGAACAACGGTCCCGTCGATTCGGACGAAGAGACCGCTGCCGTCATGAACTCGCTCGCCCAGTGGAAACCACAACCCGTGGTGCCGAACCCAACATTCGTCCCCATCAGGCGCCAGTATCAGCTTGCCAGACTACACGAACAATTACAAATGGCCACCAACGGCGGCCGCACGAACATCTTTGCAGTCACAGGATTTGGGGCGCAGAGATTTCCGGAGAGCCATCCCGGCCATCCCGGACACTCCAACCACAATGTCCAGGCCGACATGGAGGATGCGCCGGGCGAGCCTGAGCCTGCGGGGCATCCAGCGCCATCGAGGTCCGCTAGTTTTGGCATGCCAGCGCCACCTCCGAGGTCTATATCGGTGTCAAGCAGGGCATAGGATACCGATGGTGCAGACCAAGTGATCGACCCAGCGCGAGACGCCGATTACATGGAAGAAGACGACGACGAAGAAGAAGAAGAAGAAGAAGAAGCAGAAGAAGAGCTCAGCCAGCAAGCAGAGACCTGTCGGCGCAACCACAGAACAGACCAGGTGGAACAGACGAGTTCTACGCTGCGCGCTGACATAAGAGAGATTATCGGCAATGAGACAACAGCAACGTCAGAAGAAGGCACTGCCCTGGCTGAGACTTCAACGTCAGAAGAGAAGGCCCCCGCAGCTCTTCCGGCACAATGGTTCAGGAAATCGAGGTATTGTCCTGAGATACGCGAGTATATCTATCGTCCCATCGAGTGGGGGAAAGTCGGGGGAACGGCGATGGCTGCAAGCTGTCCTTTCGAACAGGTCTAGTGCCTTCCTTGATTTTTTTGAGCGAGGCGTTTGGGCTTGGTTCTTCATGAACCCATTTGTTCCGATTGGAATCCATTATTCACCTGTCCTTTGATTTTTCTTTTGCGCATCATTCTTTCCGGCTCTGGCGTATCCCATCAGCATCAAGACGGTCAATGAGTTGGATGGCCCCCTTTTCAAATCATGGGTCTTGAAGTTTTGACTCGATATCAAGTCTTTCTGGATGTCTACAGGGAACTACCGGGCTGGTGCGAGCCTATCAATTTTCGGGTGAAGAAGGTGGTGGGGAGGCCATTGGTGATTTTTGTCATCAGGGTGATTTTTTCTTAGGCGGATGCTCTACTGCAAATATACCCCCCCTGTAGCGCAAATTGAGGTCTTGATGCATTCTGTTGCGTCTCCCGGTGATGCTCGTGATGATTGGGAATTGCATGATCGTCTCCGCGGCTTCAGCGCCAAAGGAGAGGAGACTATCTGCGTGAACAAAGCAGTATGTACGGGAGCAAGGAGTTGTGCTGGTATCTTTTTTTCCCAGCAGAGATTGACGAGATGGGCCAACCGGGCTGGTGTGGTCTCGATGCATCAATGCCAAGTATCCGTTGTATTTGTATTGAGAAAGGCTGATGGTGGAGGTGGGATTGAGATTTGAGATCAATCAATTGATGATTGTTGTCTACCAACTGCCGGGTGGTACTACATACTAGCTGGATGGCACGTGGGCCGAGGCTCTTTGGCCGCCGCCCAGCGAATCCCGACCTCGAGCTCTCGTGTGTTGCCGGCAGAGCTGCAACCACCTTTCATGACGTCGCGCGCCACCCAGCAGTCGCTCGCTCAAGCAGGCGAGCGGGAACTTGGATTTCTATATTTACACGCATATCTTTATCTTCATCTCAAATCTTCATATTGAACGGAAAAACGACACCCGAGCCCGTCTTGTCCCTCTCCTCCGCTGAGCTTGTTGGGCAATTGATCCGTCAAACCGTCCTCGAGCGCTGCAGATGGCGCCGGCACCGGCGCTGGTCGCAATCGGCCACGCCACGTCGGGATGCATTGGCACGGCCATCTCGACCGCCGCCCTCGCGCCGCTTGACCTCGTCACGACCCGTCTCAAGGCGCAGCAGCACCTACGCGGGGGAGGCAGTAGTAGCGGCGGCGGCAGCAGCAGCAGCAGCAGCAGTAGTAGGAGAGGCAGTAGCCCCGGCTCGGCGGTGCCCCCCCGGTACGACGGCATCCTCGACGCCTTCCGGGCCATCGTGGCGAATGAGGGGGGCGTGTCGGCGCTGTACAGCGGACTGGGGTCGGACGTCGCCAAGTCCATCATCGACAGCTTCCTCTTCTTCGGCATCTACAACTACCTGACGCGGCGGCGGCGCAGCAGGCGGCCCGGCGTGGCGCAGGAGCTCGCGACGGGCGCCTTCGCGGGGGCGTGCGCGCGGGCGCTGACGACGCCGCTGAGCAACGCGGTCACGCGGAAGCAGGTGCTGGGCGGCGGGGAGTCGCTGTGGGCGACGTTTGCGAGCATCGTGCGCGAGAGCGGCGTGCGGGGCCTGTGGTCCGGGTACTCGGCGACGGCGGTGCTCTCGCTGAACCCGGGCATCACGTTCCTGATCAACGGGCGGCTCGCGGCGCGCATCCTGCCGGCGCTGGAGGAAGAGGACGTGCCGATCGCGTGGGTGGCCTTTTTGCTGGCCGCGACGAGCAAGGCGGCCGCTGTGGCGTTGACGTACCCCTTCCAGGCGGCCAAGACGCGGCTGCAGATGCCGCCGGCCAGTGTGTCGCAGACGCTGCCGCGGGCGGTGATGTCTGATCTGGAGAAAGGCCAAGGAGGCCAGGGGGCGGGCGGCGTCGACGATGATGATGATGACGACGACGACGACGACGACGACGACGGGGACAAGGAGAAGCGGAGACGAAGATCTCGATTGGCGAGGGTTTGGAACATGACGATTTTCAGCGTTGTCTATGAAATGATGAGGAGCGAAGGCGTGGCCACTCTCTACGGCGGCCTTCGGGGGGAGCTCCTGAAGAGCTTCTTCGCCCATGGTCTCACGATGCTCACCAAGGGTCTGATCCACCGCTGGGTGATCCGCTGCTGGTACTTCTTGGTGCCCTACCTGCGCGAGATGCGCAGGATGAGGGCGGCGCCGAAATGAAAGCGCTTTCGCATCAGCACTGGAAGACGGTCCCGGATTTCTCGACGGTGCTGGATCCCCGCGCGGAAAAGCCTGTCCCCTCGGACTTGAGCTTGACGAGCCCCGTGGGGAGCGCGTCCTTTGCGTCCGGGTTCTTGGAGGACATGACGGCCGCCGGCGCCTCGCAGACGAAACAGTGGATCGGCTGGCCGGCGTCCTCGGCCGCGTCCTTGTTTGCCTTGGCCGGGGCCGGGAGGAGGAACTGCTTGACGCAGCTGAGGCAGAGGACGTGGCCGCACTTGTCGGCCATGACGGGGCTCGACGCATTGGAGAGCGACTTTCGGCAGGAGGGGCATATCCGCTTGGACCCGCCGCCGGCGCTCTTCTCCTCCTCGAAGTTGATGGTGATGACCTTGTGGAGGGAGAGGGAGTGCGGGTCGTTGGCCATCGAGGCCGGGCACATTGGTTTCGTTTTGACTTGTTTGGCCACGGGCGGCAGCTTGCTGTCCTGGGCGCTGGGCGTGAGGGACGGTGTCCAGAAGGAAGGGAGCAGCGCTTTGGAAGACTTTGCGCATCCTCTCTGTCAGTCCACGGCGTTTTGGAATTAGAAAGGGGGAGGGGGATGAATGTAGAGAAGCCGTCGGTGGCTGGCGGAACAACAGTACTTCTGGTATGTTGCATAGCATAGCAAATAGCAAATCATGGCAACAGGGGCGCGCGCGCTCTTGCTCTCACCTTTTCGCTCTCAATCGCTTTCCGAGCTCTGGCCCTGTCCTCGTCCGCGAGTCTCTTCATCTCATCCTCGTCCAGCGCAAACTTGCGCTTCGTCCCGCCGCGTGCCGTCGCAGCGCCATCGTCTATTTGGCGGGCCGCATCGTCCTCTGCAGCGCGCTTCTTCGCCTTATTGTTCGCGGTGGAATCCGTTGTCGTTGTCGTCTTGGAGAGCCCGGCCTGCGTCAGCTCGAAGTCCCGCACGGCCCTCGCGTGCTCCTCGTCGTGCTCGAGGGCGCGGAGCCGGGCCTCCTCCTGCTCTGCGTTCTGGCGCGCCTTTCCCGCGCGCTTGAGCTCCTGCTTCTGCGCGACGAGGTTCGCGAGGGCGCACTCGCGGCAGAAGATGTCTCCGCGTTGGCAGCAGACGGGATCGCGGGCGATTTCGAGGCAGAGGCCGCAGGAGCCGAAGGGGAGGAAGGACTCGCGGTTGAGGCGGGCGGAGCTGGAGGCCCAGTTGGACTTGGCGAGGGCGCGTTCGTATGAGGTGAAGACGGGCCTTGTGGTGTTTCGTTTGCCTGGAGGAGGAGGAGGAGGAGGGTGGATGGGTATGTTAGCCTGGGCTCTTGCTCTCCGTTGCAGGATCAACCGTGTCGAGGATGAGACGGCGTGCTGGACTGGCTTACTGTGCGACATTGTGCTGATGCGAGCGAGCTTGACTTGGGGGATGGAGATCAATGGCTTCCTGTGCCTGAACAGAATGAGAGTGAAAAGTGGGATGAAGGACAAGATGGGCGTCACGATGTCCCGATGCAAGCGGCAGAGCGAAGGGATCTCGATCCACAGTCGAGGCTCGCGATGACGCTCGAAAGTTGAGACGGTGATGAACATCAAATCCGTTGATCTCCAAGTTCTTGAAGTTGATGAGGTTCAATAGTACATGAAGTGTGGCTGATGCCAATCAAATTGATCAATTGATGACGTGGCTGACGGTGGCTGATGCCCTTACAGGCACCAGAAACCCCTGAAGCGCCCCAAAAGGTCCCTATCGGCCCCTAAAGCCCTACCCTATACTCCGTAACAGGAGAATGAGCTGAGGGCTCACCTGAATATGTCATCCACTGGCCGCCGTCATTCGCAGCACGTGTGCCTGGGCCAATGGCTTCTATTCCGATCCCACTTGATGGGAATTGCGTACCGGTAGGATTGATGATCGGGATGTTCTCGAAATGCATTGATCAATGATCAATGATAAGAGTACACAGTGGAATTGAAGGCTGTATGTTGGTTCCCATTCAAGTCAGGCAGCCAATCGAGCGCCGCGGATCACGTCGTGCGCAACGGATTGTTAGCGCACACTCAATCGATGGGGATGCCTGCGGATGCCCCCCCCCCCCCCTCCTTGATTTTCTCAACCAAACGCGGACCGATCTATCGCTCTGGATGGATCTCTCCGATTCCACTCTCTCGACCGACTTGCCCACCTCTCTAACTAAACTAATCTGATTGATGGCTGCCGCCTTGGCTTCCACGATCATGATCTCACGCTCGCCGCTGGCCCAATCCCCCAGCAAGACACGAGCCCGAGTGCCGCGAGCGCACCCATAGGATCTCGACATCGATCCAGATCCAGATCCATCGCTATCATGTCCGGTCCGGCCACGCCCTCACACCCAGGCCTTCCCTGGCGGCTCGGCTCCATGGCCGTCATGGGCAGCGTCGGCGCCATATCCCGGGGCTTCCTCTACGCCTTCAACAGCGTCGAGGTCACCGGCCTCTCCAACCTCCTCGGCGTCCTCGACCGGCGGAAATCACAGCCCAAGGAGCGCGGCCTCCTGACCGTCTGCAACCATGTCGCCGTGTAATGCTCTCCTCCCCCGGCGGGCACATTCACGCAAATCAATTTGCTTGGGCTGACATCCTTTTTCTCAGGGTTGACGACCCATTGATCTGGGGCATCCTGCCGCTGCGATACGCCTTCGATGTCGAGAACCTGCGCTGGGGCCTCGGCGCCCACGACATCTGCTTCACGAACAAGTGCGCCTCCTCCTCCTCCACACCCAATTCCACACACACCCTCTCGCCCGCGTCGCGGGGCAGCCCGGCGCATAACCCGCTGCCCGTGCCCAAATCGAAAGAAGCCTCTACTGACTCCGAGACTCCACACACAGCTTCACATCCACCTTCTTCAGCCTCGGCCAGGTCCTCCCCACCCACCGCCTCTGGCACTCCCCCCAGGGCGGCCTCTACCAGCCCACCATCGCCCAGGCCGTCAAGCTCCTCTCAGACCCGGGCCTGCTCAAGACCCCCGCCGAGCTGACCTTCTCCACCAACGGCACCGACCGCTTCCCCTCCCCGGCCGCCTACTCCGCCAACCGCCACGCCTGGGTCCACGTCTTCCCCGAGGCCTGCTGCCACCAGAACGAGCAGAACAGCCTGCGCTACTTCAAGTGGGGGGTCTCCCGCCTCATCCTCGAGAGCGAGCCCGCCCCGGAGTTCATCCCCATGTTCATCCACGGCACCCAGGACATCATGCCCGAGGAGCGCGGCTTCCCGCGCTTCCTGCCCCGCGTCGGCAACCGCGTCCGCATCGTCATCGGCGAGCCCACCGACGCCGACCGCCTCTTCGGCCGCTACAGGGCCGCGTGGAGGAAGCTCGTCGAGAACACCGCCGACCCGGAGCACCTCAGGACGGGGCCCGAGGCCGTCCAGCTGAGGATCGACGTCGCGAGGGCCGTCAGGGACGAGGTCCAGAAGCTGAGGCTGTCCCTCGGCTTCCCCGCAGACAAGGACGACTCGGCCGCCTTGGCGGAGACGTGGGCCAACGAGCCCAACATCAAGAAGTTCAAGAGCTCCGTCGACGGCAGCCTTGTGAATAGACGCTGAGTCCTTACTACATTACCCATAGTACAAAGACTCAACCCATCCTATAGAGCGCATCATGCCATTCCATGCAATCAATACGAAAATGTACAATACCAATAATGGACCATATTACCTCGCCCGCCGTCCGCCTTTCCTGGCCTTATCGTTTTGGCCCACGATTCGCTTCATCCACGTGTTGCTTTTGTCCGGACAGGAGCTTGAACCCTCACCATGTTGCATACTCATCATCTTGTTTTTCTTTTGGAGATGCAGTCAAAATTTCATCATAGCCAGTTTTGTACCAAATCTAATCAATAGGCCATGCTCCCTGAAAACGCTTTATCCGAATAAACAATCAAAAATTGTCCTTCCCACTACCGAATATCACATCGCAATTACTCAAAAGAGATAACAAGCAGGGAAGGATGAGAAGGGAGAGAAACGAAAAGTCAAGAATACAAGAAGACGCGTAAGACGAACAAAGACGTAAACGTGAGACGGTAGACGGACCAGCGCCGCATCGACCGCTGCATGCACGGAGAAGCCATTCCAGCAACACCCAACCCGTCATCATTCTGCATCGACCCGTGCCGGCGAGGAGCATCCAAAAGGGCTACGGCTAGTATCCCTCGTAGGGGGCGGGGACCGACGGTTGGTAGGGCCGCGCCTGCGCCTGCAGGACTTGCTGCTGGTGCTGCTGGTGCTGGTGCATGATCAGGTCGTTGAACCAGGGGTGCTGGAGGGCATCGTGGGCGCTGATGCGGAGTTCGGGCCTCAGCAGGAGCATCCGCTGCAGGAGATCGATTCCGGTCGGATCGATGGCGGGGAGGATGGTCCGCAGGTCCTGCGTCGCGTACATCTGGAAAGTCGGCTTGTACTCGGGCAGCTGGGTGATGCCCGGCCAGGAGCGCTCCGTCGGGGTCCCCATGATGCGGAATATCCTGACGATCTGGTCCTCGTTCGTGGTGCCGGGGAACAGGGGCCGACCGGTGTACATCTCGGCCATGATGCAGCCCGCGGACCAGATGTCGATGCTGGTGTTGTAGGTCCTGCTGCCCAGCAGGACGTCCGGCGCTCGGTACCACAGCGTGACGACCTCGTTCGAGAATGTGTTGACGGGGATGCCAAAGGCGCGGGCCAGGCCGAAGTCGCCGAGCTTCAAGACGCCCTTGTTGTTGATGAGGAGGTTCTGCGGCTTCAGGTCTCGGTGGAGGACGCGGTTCTGGTGGCAGAAGTCGATGCCCTTGAGCAGCTGGTACATGAAGGACTTGATCGTCGTCGGCTTCAGGGCTCCGCGCTCGCCGTGCGTGTCCATATATCTCTTGAGGTCGCCGTCCATGAACTCAAACACAAGCATGAGCTTGTTCTCGGTGTGGATGACATCGTGCAGGCCAACAATGTTCTCGTGCTTGAGCTCCTTCATAAGCGAAATCTCTCGGATCGCGGTCGATGGCGTTCCCTCCTCGGAATCGAGGTGAATCTCCTTGAGAGCGACAAGCTCCCCGGTCTGGCGGTTCCTGCCTTTGAACACCTAAGACAGGCCCCCAAGGGCCAGGCGTCAGCGCACGATGTCGCTCGAGATTGGGGGAGAACGGCGCCTCGATGGAGGATATGACTCACAGTGGCATACGTGCCCTCTCCAAGCTTCTCCAGCTGCTGGAACGAACTGTGGTGCCGCTTCCCGTCCATGGCAACAATGAGGGTGATGACGATGACTTCGTTCTTGCGGTCGTACTGTCTGTTGTAGACCGAGGCCTCGGCTCGCTCTGAAATGAATGCAAATTCCCCAGCAGATCGTTTCTCGGCGTAGCGACGACTCGATGTGTCGGATGGCTGGTTGATGCTGGATGGTACCTGTGCCGAACGAATGCCTGGGTGTGATGTCTCGTGTGGTGTGATACTTGTGTGCGCAAGGTTGTGAGTCTGAGAAGCGACGGCGTGATGGTCTCGATTGGCTCTGGACTCGGTCAGTCGATCGCTCTGAATTTCCAGTAGATGCATAAGTGCCCCACTGGCCGTTGCGCATATCGGATAATGCAGAAGAGGAGCATAAGGTAAGATCATATCCTACAAAGAAAGTTATGCATGAAACGAGGCCCTTGCGCAGTCGGACCTAGTGCCAACCGCGTGGGGGACGTGCGCATGCAGGTTGCTTCGAGGCCACCCCAACAACGCCCCCCCAGAGTTTGATGAGAAATTACTGTGCAAATGATCGTTGAGGATGATATCAGTATGCATATACTCGTACGCGGTGAAAACACATTGCAACCCAGCAAACAAACAATGATATTAGCAAAATAGTAGCTGTCCTGATCTCTCAGCCAGCCTCTCCGGATACACGGCCCCTAGTAATGCGACAACTCTTTTAATTGTACTGTATATATTAGTCAGTGTTAGTAGACGCGCGGATAGTACCTCGATTGATGCGTGGCCATCGAGCCTAGGACGAATAGCGACAATTACCCCACCACCTGCTGCAGGTGCGACCACCTAGCACATGCAAGAGCTGCCCCAGGTCCTTGCTGAACCTAAGCAGGAGCTACGGAGTACGAGGATCTGCCTGGTGTGACCGGCCCGGGGAAATACTCCGCACTGTAAAAGTTGCCCCCAAAGAGGCTCCAGCTTGGTCCGAGTACGAGTACAGTCCAGCAGGAAGGCAACTCGCACCTGCCGCAACCAGGAAGCCTTTGGAGGGCAGCTGCCACCTGCAAGTTACGCTCCTTCCCGGCACAACCGCATTGGATCGCACCTCCTACACTCCCCTAAATCACCTGCTTTCCCCCAAACCGCGACCTGCGTCGTTCACCGTCATCTTCCTCCTGCGCAGAAGAGGCGAGCGCTTCGAAGAAATCCCATCACTTCTCTCGAAAGACGGCAGACGGATCGAGCCGCTGCCATCCGCTGCCCTGCGACCGTCCGCCGGTCCGCGCTTCCCAGCAATTACCCACTCCACCCGTCGGCCGCCGGATACGATGAGGTCAG
Source organism: Escovopsis sp. Ae720 (assembly GCA_003055925.1). Classification (NCBI taxonomy): domain Eukaryota; kingdom Fungi; phylum Ascomycota; class Sordariomycetes; order Hypocreales; family Hypocreaceae; genus Escovopsis; species Escovopsis sp. Ae720. The sequence goes on along the minus strand of NQYQ01000030.1, from coordinate 66,794 downwards.
GTCCAGACACTGGCAATGCCGCTAGCCGCGGCGCCTCTCGTTCCGGGTCCGATGACATGCCTTCGACCTCAACCCTCCAGCCCATGACTTATTTCATGGCGACCGAAGAGACGCTCGATCGCATCGACGCGAGAGGCTCGCAGCCTCACTCGTCGCATCCTTACGCGCATTCGCATCGGCATATGCAGAAATATGGCGTCGACCTTGGGTCTCGTGCCCACAAAGCGCTTCGCCAAGCACCGCCCTCCATGTCCGAATGCACTTCCATCTCGTGGCCCTCGCCGTCCTTGGCCTCTCAGCCAGGCCTCGATACCCCCCCGGATTTGTCGAGGCCCATTACGCCCGTGCTCATAGACCACTGCCCGACCGAGTCCGCCTCGAGTTTTCTCTCGTCGCCTCGAAGCTCGATGCCTGCCTCACCCATCTTCCCCATGCGGGATGTCTCTGCCAGAAGCGTGTCGCAAACCCCGCAGAGCGGCGCCGGCCAACGCCTGCTTGAAGAGGGTCTCCGAGATACCGTCGTTCCCCAGTTCATCATGCCAAGTGTACCCATCCCTCGGCGCCGACCGTTTTCGGATGCGGGCAAGTCTCTAGGGAAGCTCAAGGTGTTAGTAGCTGGCCAAGCTGGTATGTCGAGGTTCTGATCGCCCACTTTCGTGTCCCCCATCATCAAGCTCACCAGGTTCATTCAGGTCTTGGCAAGTCGTCCCTGATTTCATCTTTTGCTCACACCTGCAAACACATTGTGCACATGGACTCCCTGATCCCAGCACAGCAGCATTTCGGAGCTACGGAATCATTTGCAAGCACGCGTCCTTGTCCTTGGTGGCAAGCGGAGTCGGAGCCCTCGAGCTCATCCATGAGAAGGAGATCTTTAGCACCAGATGAGATTCTGGATAGGAACCTCTGTTTCGTTGAGTGCTCGACATCTTCAAGGTCAGGTGGGAAGAACGCAGCGGCGGGCTACGTCGAGGCACAATTGTCTTTACTGTCGGCTCGACCGATGAATGACGAAGACCTGAGGAAACTCATCACAAGCGGATCAGAGCCGGTTGTTGATGTCGTGCTCTACATGCTTCCTCACACAGGTTTGTCGATCTTTACGGCATGAGAATTTAGGCGTATGAGAGCGAAAATGTGGCTAATAATTGTTACCGGAGAAACAGGTCCTGGGCCCGCAGATATCGCGGAACTGAAAGCCCTGCAAAGCAAAACCAACATCATTCCACTACTCGCCCGTGTGGATGAAGTGAAGGCGGACCACGTCCGGAAATCCTTGTTGAAAATCAAGAAAGCCTTGGACAGTCAAAGCATCGAATACTTCTCCTTCGCCACTCCCAGCACCGAGTCCGATGTACCAGACGTATACGCTGTTTCAAACTCGGTCGCACCAGATGAAGACGTCATGGATGCGAGTATCTTGATGAACTCTGAATATGAACGCCCCTTGATCTCGACGGATCTCCAGAGGCTTGTGGAGGACATATTCTCTGCGGACGGTTGCGCTAGGCTGCGGCATTCTGCTTCACTGAAGTGCGTGAGCTGGAGAAGGCAAAATGGCCAAAGTCTCTCTTCCGCCCTGACAAGGGTCGGTCTCGAGGGGACCGGTCTTTCGCCGTCCCCACTCGCGGGAAACCTGATGGTGAAGCAGCAGTACTGGAGACGCATCGAGATGGGCAGTTGGTCCGAAAGCCTGCGGCAGAGCCTTGCCGCCCAGAGACGTGGTGAGACGCCGCTACTCCTCGAGTCTGGCGAGATGGTTTCCGATATGCTTCTGGCAAGAATCGAGCCGCACGAGGGACACGGGAGTCGTGGCGAGCGCAGGCGACGCGACAAGATACCAAAACACCAAGACCCCCTTGGACTTCTTGGGCTTGCGGGTCAGCTCAAGTGCAATGGCAAGCAGACCATTGAGCTGCTTAGCAGCGCGGGCGTTGTCGGATATCTTGCGGCCCAGTTCAGCGGCAATCGGGATATACTGCCAAAATGGTAACAACCGAAAGAGGTGGCCCCCTCTCGATTCCGGAGATGATTGGCCTCACCATTAAATACGCCAAAATGTTTTGTGCTTTCTGTTCTGGTCATACCCCTCATGTTTCTTCGCCTTGGAGAAGAGTCTAATATGATTAACGATAACGATTTTATGATGAGTGCGAAGCATTTTCAACTCCTCAAACTTTCTCTGCCTATTCCAACAAATACAACTTCTCGCAACTCTCCTCAAACTCTGCCTGAGTCTGCCAGCTCGTCATGAATGATGAGATGCCTCACTTTTGAAATCCGAACCCATGTGACACCTGTCGAGCACGCACCTACTCCTTCAACGGCTCAATGACCACTGATTGTTGCGCCCCTTTTGCCTTCGTGAACGAAACCAAGCCATCAAGCATCTGCGACATCTCCGCCGAATCCGACAGGACGCCGCCGGCCATCGTTCTCCGGCACAATTGCCAAGGCCTTGTAGACCTTGCCCATACCACTCGGTCCCTTGTCCACGAGCCGCTTCCATGCCTTCTCGGCGTCGGTGACTGCGGCCTCCGTGGCGCCCGGCGCCTGTGCGAGCGCGGCGGCGCGCTCGCGGATGCCCATCAGCATGAGGAAGTCGCCCTGGGGCACGGGCCCGTGGACCTCAACGCCCTGGCTGGCGAGGGTGGCGGCCTCGGCGATGGCGGTGAAGTCGACGTCGGCGCTGAGGTCGACCTGGCCCGGGGCGCTGAAGGGGCTGACGATGCGGTGGTGGCGGATGCCGCGGAGGGAGTTGATGGGCACGGTGTCGGAGGTACCGTAGTCGAGGATGAGGGCGGCGCCGGAGGGCGTGGCCTTGGGGTGGGTGGGAGAGCCGCCGATGCGAGCGGCGAAGTCGGAGGCGTAGAGGGAAGCGTCGGGGCAGACCTCGATGATGGAGCCGGGGGACGCCTTGAGCTTGCGGTAGCGTGGGGAGGACTCGGGGAGGTAGCGGGAGTGCCTGGTCGTGCTTGAAGAGAGGACGAGCTGGAACTCGGGGGCGAGTTCTTGCGGGGAAGAAGAAGGCGAAGATGGGGGTGATTCTAGGTCTGGGGGCGGGGTTGTGCAGACCATCATTTCCCGCCATTCCATTGCTGCGGCGGGTGATGCCGTTGTCGTTTCTGTTGTTGTTGTTGTTGATGATGATGATGATGATGATGATGATGATGAAGTCTTCGTCGTTTCTGCCGCAGTGTGGGAAGAGGCGGCTGACGGACCTGAGGATGCCGGCTGCGGCGACTCGACAGGGGCAGACTGGAAGGTGTGGATGGGGAGGGCGTCAAAGAACTCGTGGGCGATGATGAAGGGGACCTTGTCTGGCTCGATGGGGATGGACTTGATGCTGTCTGTCCAGACAATGGGGTACTCGCCGTACTTGCTGGCGGAGTGGTTGCCGACTTTGGACTCGACGCCCTGCGCATCTGGGCCGCAGAGGCGAGTCTTCTGGGTGTCTCTGAGCTCGCGGCTCGCCTCGACCATGAAGACGGCCTCGATGCTATTGGACATTGCCGGAAACCGGCGGATGGTCTGTGAAAATCGTCAGTGGATTTTCTTCATTCACCATGAGCACGGGACCTGGTCTCCGGTCTCCATCCTCGCAAGACCTCTTGCTCGACTCACCCTCAGCATGTCGTCCATGAGAGTCCCCCTGCCTGGGCCAACCTCGATGAGCTGGACCCCTTTGCCGGGCCTGCCCTGATTGATCCATTCGGCGATGAACCAGATCCCGATCAGCTCGCCAAAGATCTGCGAGATCTCAGGGGACGTGACAAAGTCTCCCTTGGCGCCAAACTGGTCGCGGTCGCCCGTTATCGAACCTGTGTAGTAGCCTCCCAGATCACCCGTGAGGCACATGCGCATGTAGCTTGCCAGGGGAACAGAGCCTGTTGTCTGGAGCGGGTATCATCAGTACATCGTTCCAGACATCGTCATATTTTTTTTTTTTTTCGGAAAATGGACGGGCGACTCAACGGATATGGCTTCATGGAGCCGCTGCGCGAGAGGGGTGGACCATTGTCTCTTCTTCTCCTCCTCGGGCCGCCGACATGTCAGCGACAAGCGGCGGGTCTGGCGAAGAGCGGGCAATCGCTGTGTCGCAAATGATAGCGGGGGACGGGGGATCGCGATGGGCCTTCTCAGGATCGAGGCTGAGAATGAGGTTGAGGGTAGTTTCATCTTGAGCTTTCACAGGCGTGAGAATGAAGCAGCCGAAGCTCGAAATGTTCCAGTGAAGCCCCTTCCACATGGAGAAATAGGGCCCATTGGGTCCAAGAAATTTGATTGGTTGAATTCAATGCTACTACTGGTACGAGTAGTCGTACTCCGTACTCGTACTCCGTAGGACCCCACATTGCATATTGTACAGGTATTGGCGTACTCCGTATTGCAGGCAGGTGTCCTCGTATTGAGAACTCCAGCGCTCCGAGATGAACCAATGCAGCGGCAAAGCTATTTCAAAACTCCAGCCATCCTCCTGCCCGCCATCTCGACCCCGTTGGCAAGCTTCAAACATGGTCAGGCTTCTCGCTGATGATCCAGATGAAGGCATCTACAGGCGTCCCTTGAGAATTCCCCTTGGGCCTGGTTCATTATGTAATCCATATGTCAAAAGTTCGACTCACGGGATCGCGCCTGCCGAGGGAGCGGAAGGGAGGAACCGGCTCCTTCCCCCAGATTTTGGCACAGTCTCGAGAAATAAAAAAACAAAAGAACTCCGGCGAGATTACGTAATCGTTCAACCACCTTCCTGCAGGAACCGTCAAACGACGCAGAACATTTTCGAGAGCCGTCGCGGCATTGAGGTTGAAGAGGGCAGCGCTGAGGACTCCTCAGCGTGCTGATGCTGAGGCCGGCATGTCAGACGTGGCTTCGAGACCGGCAGCAAGTCCGAACCTTGTGGGTCCGCTCCGTACGGAGTGCCGGGAGTGGAGTTAACCGGCACTGGCATCAATCGATAGCCGTTTTCAGGTGACGGTGATTCAATAAGGAGCCGGCACTGGCTCTTTGCATTGATCCCATCAAATTGGAAAAGTCGTACTCGTAGCAGACCACTGCACACTAAGCTCTGCCAAATGGATCTGGTCATTCTTGTACGAGTACTCGTGCTCCTACTCCGAACGTACGAGTACACACTCCGTGCTATGTCTGTTTCGTTGGTATCCTCTGACTGGCATGCTGCAGCTTCAAAGAGGCTCCGTAGATCTTACTAGACGAGTCACTGTGTTCATTCCAGAGCGATTCCTGAACCGTGGAGGCCAGCCACAGAGCCCACTTCCCGGTAGCCTCGACTGGATGCAGATGCGGTGGGGCAAGCCTACCTGTACCTGTACACTTTTTTGTTGGCTCCAATTCAATGTTGGCTGCCCTCATGTATCCTCCGAAGCCCGTGGCCTCCGTTCCGACTGGCGTGAGTGTGTCGACTGATCTTTTGGAATGGAGGCAGGCGCGGGGCTGCAGATGGTACCTGTAGTGGCAGAGCGCTAAAAATAGAGCTCGGTAGCGTGGAAGGGCAGGCAGGATGCAACGAACCTTCACAGGTCTCCAGTGGGAATACGAAGTCGGAACACGAGATGGTCTGCTGTTCTCGATGGGGAAAGTGCTGCGGGGCCGGGCACGATGCTGCCTACCGGTACCTTACGGAGTGGTCCTCGTACGAGTATGTATTGATTGATGTATGGATGCTCGTTTTTTTCTCAGAGGACGAACACCGAATTGCTTCCCTGAGTACTGGCAATCACGTCTTCCGAGTGAGTGCAAATCTACAGATTAAAGAAGTGGTGGCACTCGTACTCCGTACTGTACGGAGAGGAGCAGGAGCAGCAGCAGGTGAACACAATTTCGAGACGGAGAACGCCGTCGAGGAACAGCCGGAGCTGAATTTGTGCGGCCCCAGCTAGCAGCCGGCAGGGTGGAGCCATCTCTCATTTCAGGAGCATCCCGTCCCCTGTGCCTGCTCAGATTTCACAGCGTCCTGCTGCGATTCCCTGCGAGTAGTAGTCATGCTCTTTGCGAACTCGTGAGAGCCCTTAGAGGCACCTCGACCCTGCTATCAATATACTACTAGTAGGTGCATTTCATGGAATGCCCAAGCAGGCGGCCTTGACACAGTCCTCCCGTTCGACTGCTCGTCCCAAGGTCAAGGTCTAGCCGATGAGCCGCGAATCGAAGGGAGGAGACTCGCCTCGGATAGATGTCTGATGTGACATGCGCCCGACTCCGCAAACGGGCTTCTGGATCGGATTGATGACATCTTCATACGAGTACGAGCGCCTGAAGTAAATGCCCGCTCGTCTTTCTTTCCAAACTGAATGGCGCCGCTGCGCCACACCCTTGCGGGCTAGGCGCGTTTAGGCCCGACCACCTGCTCTGCTGAACTCGTACTCCGTACCTGTACTCCGTGCTTCTTTCCCCGTACCTCATTAATCTGCTGGAAGCAAGAGCGATAGCAACTTCCTCGCGAGTGGCATTCCGATTTTTTTGAAGCAAAATAGCCACTGGTGTCCCACTGCCCGCGTTCGTCCTCCGGTCACGGTACTCGTACTACAGGTACTACCTAAGCACTGGCAGGACCTACTCGTAGCGGGTACCTGGGCTATTGAAGGTGCTACCGGTACTCTATTCCGTACTACTACGAGTACTACTAGGGGGCTAATGGCGCACACCGCGCTGCTGTCACCGGACCCACCAGCTGTACCTGTCGCGTCAGGCACCCCAACGCTAAATCAACAGGTACCCGTGGGCCCCGTTCCGAAAATTCAATTCAACCCTTCCCGAGTCCCGCCTCGGCCGCGGCTGTGACGCTTTTCGCAAGTACCTATACTGCTACCTTGAAGTACCAGTGCTACGAGTACGATACGAAGAAGCATCAGTGGCACGCAGCGATCTTTCCCACCCGAGTCAGGCCCTGAGAGTACACAAGCAGCAGTGGCAGGTGAAGTCCCTGGCAGGCCCTGCCAAAGTCCATCCATTCCTTCCCTTGCCTCTCTTCGCTCTCATTTCATTCGCTCCACCCCCTTTTCCCGCACATTCTCTTTCTCCTCTCTTTCTCTCTCTCTTCTCTCTCTCTTTCTCTCTCTCTCTCTCTCTCTCTCCCCCCCCTCCCATCCTCCTCCTCTTCGCTTCAGCACGTCCGCCTATTCGGCTCAAATTTTCTCGCCCTCCCGCCTGCTCCCCCTTGGCCGCTTTGACTCGTCCGGCCCTTAATATCGTCTCTCGCTTTTTTCTTCGCTTCCGCATCTCGGCGTTCGCTCCTCCCCTTCCCTGTCACGGGTTCAGCAATCATCAATCCATACAGTACCTCAGCTACTACTAGTAGTACTACTATCTTTCCCTTGCACGGAGCACCTAGCATTCCGAGTCGATTCGTGATCTCGCTCAACCCTCATCGCTTCCCGTCCTTCGCTTCTATCCGCTGTCGCGTCCGCGCTCCCTGCCTTGCTCGATCTAGTCCCGTCGTGTTTGCGTCAAATCTTCAGCGATCCGTCCCGCCTGTTGTACAGAGGGTGCATTCACAGACCAGCGGCCAGAGGTACATTGCATAGGCGCACGAGACGCAGATTCACGCCTGCATCGCACGAGGGTCACCGATTCCCATCTCCAACGGCCACCCGTTGTCCTGGCGCGATCGTCACATCCGTCTCTCCACTTTAAGCTTAATCGACCGGGAGTCACCATCGATTTGGAGTTGCTCGCTCGATCTTGTAGTCCTTTGCTGAAGGTCTCAGGGTCTTTGACGACCTGCGGGTTCCCTTAATCTTTGGGTTTCTTTTTGCATCTTTTTCCTACTTCGCGGAAGCTCTCTCCATCTCGACGACACGATGCGTTTCGGTCAGCTCGCCGTCTTCGCCCTCTCCATCTCCCCACTGCGGGCAGTTGCAGACTCTTCGCCCAGTGGCAGCGATTCTCTTGTTGTCCGGGCTCACTACGAGAGAGCCGCGCCCGCCGCCTCACCATCCGGTATGTACTTGCAAGGCTGATCTGTTCCTCGGCCAAATCACGAAGAAGCGGCACAAATGCTCATTTCCCTCTCAGATAGCTCTGCCAGTGCAACCGCGGATGCCCCTGCCCCTTCGAACACAGATTCTTCCGATTCCTCTTCCGATTCTTCCTCCAACTCGTCTTCGGGCTCCTCATCCCCGACTGATAGCTCTGACAACTCGTCGAACACGGCCACGGATGGGCCCACGAAGACCGGCTCGTCCAAGTCCTCATCGCAGACGGGCAAGTCCAGCGGCAAATCGAGCGACAGGGGAAAGAACAGCACAGCCACCGATGATGGAAGCGACGACGCCGAGCCTACGCACACGAGCTTCAACGTTCTCGACCCCGCTGCTGCCGTGGTCATGCAGACACCTGTCACAAACGTTCCCATCGGTACCGCTCTCTACAAGATTGGTGACTACATCTCCTTCGGCTGGAACTACACCAACTTGCAGGGCACCCCGACGGCCATTGACGTTCTTGTCACCTGCTCTTCCATGACCTCACTTTGGACCCTGACCTCGAACATGACATTCCAAACGTCCGTGAACTTTGTATGGGACACTCAAGAGCAAGCGGAGGACATCAACAAGCCCCTGCTCACGAACGTTTATACCCTCATCATCAAGGACTCGGATGTCGGCATCACCGCCAGGCCCGAGCCCGGCTACCTGGGTTCATTTTCCACCTTTACATTCGGACTATACAAGAAGCAGCCCTACGTCCCCTACAACGAATACAAGTGCCTTGACTGCAACGGCGGCCCCGGCGGTTTCGACTCTGGTGCTCTTCGATTGGCCATGACCATGGGTGCCGTCTCTGTTCTCAGCTTCACGTGGTTTACCGGCGGCTTGGGTCTGATCTAAGTTCTTGGTTATGCTTTTTTTTCTTTCAATTTGGAAGATTACTAGTTTGGAAGCTGCATTGCACTCTCGGAGTAGTGATGGGTCCCCACTTGAATTTTGCCCCCCTTCCCCGTTAATGACTAGTTTTTGGGGGGAAGAACCGGGGCGATATTTCATCGGGTAACATGTGGAGGCGGCGGTGGATGCTGTGGCGGTTCAACGTGGGATGATTTCGGGGCGTTTCTCGCTGGCATTGCCCCTCTTGTGCATGATTTGGTCGGGATGGATGATTATGGCGTTGATGCCAGCTCAAATGATATTTGATGAGGAGATGATGGGTCTGAGGAAAAGAATTTGGCTACCGCACACTTATGACATACAGAATTTTAATCGGCTGTCGGGCGCCCTTTGTGTAATAGAAACCAAAGAAACAGGATGGTGCATAACATATGATGACATGGAATTTGGGTCTTGCAACGCTGGCTCCGGTGTTCATTTGACGGCTTGTGGCTGCTACTGGTCTTTGAGACGATGCATTGGCATGGAAGGCATGAACAAGGCGACCCTCGTCTACATCATTCGCAAGGTGAAGCCAGCACCTCTCTCCTCCTTGTCCCGGCCCTGGAAGATGCCGCTAAAATCCGCGTCGCCGAGGGAGGCGGCCTGGCCGCGCGCCGGGGCATGAGGCTCGCGCCTCCTCCTCCTCTCCTGCCCGGCCTTGCTCGGGAACGTGGGGAAGATGCTCTCGGGCTTTGGCTTTGGGTCCTGCTGGAAGTACTCGTGCTCGAGCATCTGGGCGGCCGAGGGCCTTCGGTCCGGGTCGAGGGACAGCAGGCCGGCGAGCAGGCCGACGCCGGCGGCCGTGAGGCCCGGGAAGCGGGCGCGTACGAGGGATCCCGAAGCCGGGGGCGACTTGGGCAGGCGCAGGGAATGGGCGTTGGGCAGGCGGCGGAAGCCCGGCCAGGACTCCTCCGTGGGGACGCCGCAGAGCTCGAGGATCTTGGACATCTGGTCGACCTCGTTTGACCCCTGGAGGAGGGGCTCGCGGGCGATGAGCTCGCCGAAAATGCAGCCGACGCTCCACATGTCGACGGCGGCGCCGTAGGCGCGCTCGCCGAGGAGCAGCTCGGGGGCGCGGTACCACAGGGTGACGACGAGCTGGGTGAGGCGGGGCGGGGGGTCGCCGACGTAGCGGGCCATGCCGAAGTCTGCGATCTTGAGCTGGCCGCGGTTGTTGAGCAGGAGGTTGGAGGTCTTGAGATCGCGGTGGAGGATCCAGTTGGTGTGGAGGTAGGCGACGCCGGAGGCGAGCTGGAGGAGGAGGCGCTTGACTTCGGAGGAGAGGAAGGGCTCGGGCATGTCGTCGAGGATAGTCTTGAGATCGTGCTCGACGAACTCGAAGACGAGGTATATCGAGCTGCGGCAGCACAACCCATGCGTCAGCACACTTGCATTTAAGAGAATGGGGCTTAAGGTTGGGGTTTAAGGGGGGGGGCGAAGGGGCGGAAGGTCGGAGGGGGGGATGGAAGGCCATACTTGTCAGCTTTGGAGAGCTCGGAGCCGACGACGACTTCCTGCATCGTGACGATGTTTCTATGCCGACAGTCGCGGAGGATCTGTATCTCGCGGAGCCCCGTCACGGGCAGGCCGTTTGGATCTGCGGGCTCGAGCTTTAACCTCTTGAGGGCGACGATCTTGCCCGTCGCCAGCTCCGTCGCGCGCGCTACCCAGCCGTACGTGCCCTCCTCAATGTCATTGAGCTTATCGTAGTTTTCGACGCTGCGGCTCGGGGCCCACGGGTCGACCTCGAAGCGCAGCAGCTTGGCCGACCGGCGCTGCTCGTCGTCGTCATCGTCGTCGTCGTCGTCGTCGTCGTCGTTGTTGTTGTTGTTGTTGTTACCGTGATGATTGTCGTCTCTGCGGTTGAGCTCTTCCCTGGAGCGCGTTTCGGGCGTGAGCTTCTGCCGTTTTGATGGCCGGTCAGTCTGATTCACGGCGGCGGCGGCGGCGGCGAGAGATGCCTCCTCCGCGGCCTTGAGCTTACGCGCCTTCTCGGCTTTCCTGCGGCGCTTCTCTTCCTTTTCTTTTTTGAGCCTGGCGGCCTCCTCCTGGTCTTCTTGTGTGTCCGCCCACCTGGACCTGGGATTGCTGGACATTGCCGGCCGATGTGGGTTCTCCCTGTGGCAGGTTTCGATGTATTTGGCTCTCTGGTGGGTTTAGCACAAAGGGACGGCCCGGAAGACAGGCAGACTGGGGGACAATGGATAGAGGCGGGACGGGTTGGTCGTGATCGGATCGAGTCTCGAATCTGGATCTCGGGCGTGATGACGGAACTTGTCTGCGGGAAGTGGGTCCCCCGACATGAGTGGCCCACCCCGTGCCGCTTCAGATTATGTAAGCGGCCCTCGACTTACACCTCCTGGCTGTAATGGGGGGATTTGGAACTACCAGTAGCAATATTGAACTCTGCGGATATCGAGGTGAATCTTGCGAGAATGCTTTGAGGTAGTAGTGTTTCTTGAAAGCACTGTGAATTATTGTCTTACTATCAGGGCACTTGACAATCCCCTCGGGGTGATGACGATCTCGACATGCGCCAGAGTCTCGAGAGGAGATATGAAATCAAAAGGGGGGCTCTCGATGCCAAACCAGGAACATGATGACGATTGCATCAATCATTCTCAGTCGATTTATGCAACGCATTGATTGGTTCTAGGTACTTACTACTAATCACTACTATTACTGTGTAATTAGTATTGTATTAATACCCAGAATCACGGTGCATCTCCAGTGACTGTCCACCGTCGCCTTCCTCACCTGCCATGCGTGACGATACTCCCAAGGGGCAGGATCGATTGAGGGAGGGATCCTTCCTCGAGAGCCGATTGACGGTCAGGGGAAGGCACGACTCCGACAACGTGTCTTCAGAGCAAGAGCAAGGAAGGCACGTCCTATACCATCAGTTCCCCTCTCCTTCCTCTTCGACTCCTCGTCTCCATGGCAACAAATCCAACGACCCATCAGTCGCTTCCCTCGACCTCGCGCTTCTCCCAAGACTCAACACGAAGATCACACCTCGATGCCCCCTCCACTGCCAGTGCTATATCTGTTTCCTCTTCCAAGATACATTGATTGCTTCACCTCTCTTTTTTGGGTCGACATTTTTGGGTTCGCTTACCTCTTGGTCAACTTCTCGGGCGAACGACAAGCCTTGTTGAGCTCTCCTTTGACGAGCCATTTGAAAAGTCCTCTCACAGCTATCAAGTACCAATTCCATGTCGTTATTCTCGCCGGCGTCTAGCCCATGATCGAGCAACATGTTCTTCAAGATATCGCGTCCCAAGAATGGGGCGGCGGGCCAGGGAAGCTCCTCCGGATCTCAGAAACTTCACTCCAGCAGCTAGAGGCTGTGGAAGACCCAATCTCGCTCTGGCCGCTCGGTCAGTAGTCAGAGCACCCCTGAGGCGCGTTCCGGCGAAGGATTCAATAGCCGCTCGTTCAATTGGCTTCGCTCCATGAGGCCTAGCTTGACTCTCTCGAGACAGCTCTCCACGGAATCAAGGGACGGCTCCTCGGAGGGACAGGATGACAGTTTCGACCTGCTTGAACAAAAAGGTGCGTCGTGATGCTCCTCGCCCTCCTGGAATAACCTCCTTGCCTCGTAGACCGCAATCAGGTGCCATCAGCCCCGAAGCCCCGCTTGACTTGTTGCTAACGGCCCCTTTCGAGTAGCCCGAGCCGAGAAGGTTCGTCGACGCCGGAGCATCGGCACCGTGTTCCAGACCGTCAAAGCGAAATGCTCGCGAGACCGACTCAATCATGCCGGTGGCAGTGCGGACTCTCCCGCATTTGGACATCCCGTGACATTGCAAAGAAAGCCCGCAGGAGAGATGAACACCAACCCTCCACCCCAAGTCAAACGAAGTAATCCCCCGCGCCTCGACGTTCTGAAAGGACTGCACAAGGACGGGCTGCACAGGTCCTCCACCTTCCGTGCCAGTATCGAGAAAGCAGTCGACACCATCAACGATAAATACAGCAGACCTCCATCCACGACCATTGAAGGCCAGTGCCCAAAGATTGGAGAACGCCAGCACCACAGCCGCGCAAGGTCGCCTCTGAGCCCCTTTGCGAACCGCAACAGCCACTCATGGGCCCACCGTTCGTCCAACTCCATGGCCTGCGAAGCAGGGAGCAGAGGGCTGTCTAAGAAAGGATCCCGAAGCAGTCAGGGGCAGCACGCCTCAACTTCCCCTCACCCTCGGCCAGAATTGAGATTCGCCAGATCTCCAGCAAAACAAATCCAGAAGCAGACGGTCTCTTGGCTGGATGATTTGGTGAGGACGCACGATCCTGTGGTGCATGCCGGAAAACCCAGGATCGACCCATCCAGGATTCAATACGACGTGGCTCTGTGTCCTCTTCCAGAGCTTGATGGCACACCGGCAGTGCCCACTGAGTGCCAGGCGGCTCTCGAAGTTGGCAGACCTGTCGAACCCGGTGAGCCTATGAACGCCGCGGAGGCTGAAGACCATTCTCATCCCATTGATTCGGTCGCGGGAGATCCAATGAAATGCCAAGTTCATGAGACACACGAAATTTCGAAACCCCTTGGAGTTGAAGAGACCAAGGATCCTGGGGAACCCAAAGACCATGAACAGCCCGATCAGCGTGAGGACCTCAAAGAGCATGAGGAAATCGACAAGCTTGCACAGTCGATCGAGACAATGACGGCCAACGAAACAAGTGAGACGGATGACACCGAAGCATCTGCCAAAGAGAATGAGGAGATCCATATCAAGATATCTGGTGAAGATAATGAAGTCGACGACATTGATGAGATGGAGAATACCACCCAAGCCGAAAATCCTCCTTACTCAGGCGAACTCGGCGACGGTCCTCAAATAAAGTCTAGCCTTTTGCTTCAGACAACGCTTCTGGGAGCCCATTTAGAGTCAGACGCCATCCCCAATGCACAGACAATGCACAAGCACGACGAAGCAGATGCTGGCCACATCGTCAGCCAAGCTGACCATCAGAACCAACTCAATATGGACAGTGTCGCCTCCAGGAGGACAGTGTCTGTCGGCTCTGTGGATTCTTCACTCCCCTCAGTTTCTGAGCTGGTCTCCAAATTCCGTCGTCTGGAGGAAGACCCTCCCACTGGGCGTCACACGCTTCCCAGAGTCAGGCCCGAGGACTGTCTAATCTCGAGGGGCATGTCGAGACGGTTGAGAGGATATCCGACGGCTCGAGACTTCTCCGGACAATCCTCTGACAGCCAAAGCAACACCACCTCGGACCTAGACGGGACATATGCGCCACTGATCCCCTCTACCAAGCTGCGAAGCATCTCCCACAATGACTCTATCGATCTCACGCGCCAGACCTACTGGCAGGCAGATTGATTATGATCATGATGGTGATGGTGACGACGACGACGACGACGACGACGGTGATATGAAAGGTAATGTTATCATCATCATTCTCTTTGTTTGGACTTATCTTTCTCCTCACTGCATAGATGTCCTCATTTCAGGGGCATGACCAGTGAGGGCATGGGTGTGGTTATTTCTAGGATCGTCTATGTCTTTTTTTTCTTGGTAACGGAATAGCTTTCACGGCGCAGGATAGTGTCGGCTCGGCCTGTAATGATTGGGAACCAAGGGGGGGAAAGAGACACCTCGACGAGGACGGATAGCAATTATCCTGTTGGAATCAAGCTCATCAATTCATCAGTCCTGTATAAACACTGGCATAACCACTCGATCGTCTGACATGGCTCCCAACGTCGGTATTGTTGAAACGTGAGTAAATCTGTGCACTGGAGTATTGTATTGGCCTGGGGGAAGCAAGGCTCATGATGCATTGATGTATGAAATTCGACTCTAGGAACAAAAAGGGCTTATGTGGCTATCTTCTCGTCCTTGGACCTCGAGCTGAGTTGTCATCCCTGTGCTTCCGTGAGCTGGCCCATCCCTCTGTTTCTTTCCGACGCCGCTCCCGCCTTGTGATAATCTCTACCGGTTTGGTCGTGTTCCAGATGAAATCCGCGCCATGCCTAATACCCGATTCAGCGTCGGGATCCCCTTCCTTGGCTGCGAACCTCGCCTCTTCCTCCCCGACGGTCAGTTCCGCCTCGTTTGCCTCTTCTGTGCCTTCCCTCCCGGAATCTCCTCTTCCTCTTCTGGTCATTGACGGGAGGCTGGGCTCCATGGCCTCGCGATCTGAGAAGAAGGCCTGGATCTCGCGGTTGATTTTGGCGTAGCGGGGTCTGTATTTGTGAGTCTCGGCGTCGGGGAGCATGCGCTCGTTCTGGACCTTGTTGAAGGCGCTGAACATGAGCCGCGCGAGGGCGACGACCTCCCTCTTGCCGTTGTATGTCTCCCCGAGGGGCGCGCCGCCGCGGCCGCCCTTTTCGGGGGCCCGGGCGGAGGGTGAGGAGGAAGATGTGGATGAGGGGGTGGAGGATGGGGAGGAGCCCTTGAAGTAGTGGTAGTAGGTGCGCTTGTAGGGCTCCCAGAGGCGGTCGAGGGCGGCGAGGATCTGCGCGCCGTACTGACGCTTGGCGGCGGCCTCGTCCCCGGCCTGCGCCTTCTCGCGCAGCTGGTAGTGGCTGACGAGTGCGACGCGGAGGTAGAGGCGCAGGGCGTGCAGGTCAGCCACGGGGAGGCGGGCGAGCATGGCGTCGAGGACGCGGTCGGCGTTTGCGACGGCGTGAGCGTTGACGTTGTCGCGGACGCAGGCCTCCATGGCGATGCGGTATGGCAGGGGGTGTGTGAGGGCTGCGGGGAGGATGTCGAGGGTGGAGGCTGCGTGTGCGCTGGCGCGGGCGACCTTGAGCATGCCGAAGAGGCGGAGCCAGTTGTCGCTGTCCGGGACGATGCCGTAGTGCTGGACCATGAGGTTCCAGTACTTGACGCCGCAGGTTGTGAGCTTTGCGGAGGCGAGGATGGTGAGGACGAGGGCGAGGGTGTTGCGCCCGGGGACGGCGTAGACGGCGGAGGAGCTAGCGAGTGCGGGGACGGGGACGGGCGTGGAGGAGGAGGAGGGGGAGGACGAGGACGAGGACGAGGACGAGGCGCTGGGGGCGGCGATGTTGTGCATGTGCGGGTCGGCGAGGGCGTCGGCGTGCTGGTCCGGGGAGGCGGCGACGAGGTTGGGGATGTTCATGGTCTGGTGGATGAGGTCGAGGATGCCGCGCTTCTCGTCGCGGGAGCGGGAGAGGAGGAGCAGGCGGCCCATTGCGCAGACGAGCTCCTCGTCGATGAGGAGCCTGCCGCGGCGCCACTTGTCGACGACCTCTGTCCAGATGCTCTTGGCGCGGTCGATGGCCTTTTGGACGTTGCGCTGCTGCTGCTCGGGCGAGACGTCGCGCACGCCGGCGAGGGCGTGGTGGCGCAGGGCGTTGAAGATGGTGGCGTAGGTGTATGCGGTGGGGGCGCGGGTGGACTCGTTGATGGACTCGGCGGCGAGGAAGAGCGAGTCGAGGTCGCCGGCGCGGGCGCACACGTTGAGGACGGCGTTGAGGTGCGTCGAGTTGGGCTGGAGGCGGGAGTCGCTGAGGAGAATGTTGTAGTGCTTCATGGCCTCTGCGATGGCGAGCTTGGGGTGCTTGGACCGCGCGCAGCCGCGGAAGATGATGGTGAAGGTCTGGACGTTGGGGAGCTGGCCCCTCTTCTTCATCTTGAGGGATTCAAAGCATGGTCAGTAACCCGGAAAAAAGCACGGATGCAGGGACGTTGGTGTTCTCGCTGCTTTGCTCACTTCGTTGAACAGCTTGACGGCCTGCTTGATGTTGTCTTTGCCGAGCTGGTAGTTGATGAGGTGGTTCCAGGAGACGACGACCTGGCCGTCCTTGCTGGCCTTTTGCGTGAGGAGCAGGGCCTCGTCGAAGCGATCCTTGGAGAGGGCGTCATCGACGTATTGCGCAATCTTCCAGGGATCGGACATGTGCTCGAGATGCCTCCGGACGATCCTCCCCAGCCGCTCCCTCGACTTCTTCTCCGCGAGGGAGGAGTCGACGATTTCTGCGCTCAGGCTCTGGGGCGCGTCGGCTGTCACGATTGATGTCGCTGCCGCGACGGCTGCTGATGTGGCATATTGCCTGCTCGCGTGGGCTGGGAGCTGCGTCGGAAGAAGCAGGCCAGTTGCGCCATTGTGCCGCAGTGCTTGCGCCGGAGTCGCAATAAGGGACCTGGTGGTGGTGGTGGTGGTGGAGGAGGAGGAGGTGGTGGTGGTGGCTCGCAGGGCGCCCCTCAAGCACAGATTGCCTGACATGCTTGGCAGAGGAAGAGAAAGACAAAAGAAGAAAGTGGGAGAAGAGGAGAAAGATGAGGAAGAGAGAGAGGACGAGGGGCTTCGATCAAGCCATGATGCGCCGCGGTGCGTTGAGTCGCTGGACGGCGTCGACGATGGAAATTCGGTTCGCGATAGAGTCACTTCTCCATCTTATCTTATC
>NQYQ01000030.1:7417-26518 GCA_003055925.1 Escovopsis sp. Ae720 | reverse complement strand
ATCCATTGATCCATGACTTTTGAGCACCCACCTCTGGTCAATCCACCTCGAGCTCGATCAAATCAAATAGCACATGATGATACTAGTAGTAGTAGTAGTAGTAGTGAGGAGCACGGAGTACGGAGTAGTACGGAGGGCCCCGTCAAATCTCGTGCGCGACCGCCCCGCCTAACGCCACACCGACAATTATATAATCATATGCGGCCATAAAAAGCCACGTGATTTGGACCCACTTTTTTAGCTCTATTAGCTAATTAGAAAATCTATAGCTAGCGCGATTTACCTAGGCCTTAATTCCTTCCTTTCCTAGCAGCTAACCTCTTTTTTTTCTCTTTTTCTTTAACCTTCCTTCTTTAACCTCTTTAATAGCTCCTAGCAGCCCGATTTTAGCGATTTTTATAGCTTTAAATATAGCTTCTTTAAGGCTTCAATTACGGCTTTAAATATGGCTTTTTTACGGCTTTAAATACGGCTTTTTTACGGCTTTAAATACGGCTTTAAATATGGCTTTTTTTACGGCTTTTTCTAGCTTTAAATATAGCTTTTTACGGCTTTAATTAGGGCTTTAATTATAGCTTTTTTCAGCCTTTAATTACAATCTCTATCTATAGGTTATTTTTCTCTTTTTCTAATCTCTCTTTTTCTAATCCCTCTCTTTCTAATCCCTCTCTTCCTAATCCCTCTCTTCCTAATCCCTCTCTTTCTAATCCCTCTCTTCCTAATCCCTCTCTTTCTAATCCCTCTTTTTCTAATCCCTCTTTTCCTAATCCCTCTCTTTCTAATCCCTCTCTTTTCTAATCCCTTTCTTTCTAATCCCTCTTTTTCTAATCTCTCTTTTTCTAATCCCTCTTTTCCTAATCCCTCTTTTCCTAATCCCTTTCTTTTTAATCTCTTTTTTTTTAATCTTTTAATTTAAGTAATCCCTTCTTTCCTTATATTTATTTTTACTATCTAACTTAATAACCTTCTTTATATATATAAAGATCCTTTTAATCTAAGCCTAGATTTTCTTTTATAATATCTCTTTTTAAGCTATCTTTTATATCTAAAGAGCTTCCTTTTAACTTTTTAAAGTACCTTTCTTTATAGTCTCTCTCTTTAAATATACCTAAGCTAACTTAATTATATTTAAATCTAGTAAATTCTTATACTATACTATTTATAAAATATTATAAAGGTTATATATATATTACTAAGCCTAATAATAATATATTAATACCTTATCCTTTTAAATAATAATATTAGGCTAAGTTTTAAGGTATTTCTTTATAAATAGAATTAACTTTAGTAATATAATTATTTATTAATATTATTACTAATTAATCCTACTAGCTTTACTACTCTAGCTTAATTTCCTTATCTTAGTAATCTACTTTTACTAAGGCCTTATCCTTAAAAGGTTCTAAAGGGCTAGGTAATATATACTATTAGTTATCTTTTACTTTTCCTTTAAAATTAGCTTAAGCTTTAAATTAATTTTTATAATAGCTTCCTTTATAGCCTACCTCTTTATTATAATCTTTAGCTTTTAGTAATAGGCTAGGCCTTTATTATTATATAAGAATAATCCTTAGAATATAAACTTATAAGCGCTTTTTTATTAAGGTTAAATATAGCTTCTATTATACTATTTAACTAACTATCTTTAGACCTAGTAGCTACTATACTAGTAGCCTAGAATAATAGAGGTCTTATTAGTCTAGATAATATTTTTCTAATTATTAAGAGTGTTATGATTGGCTGGATTGAGGCTATGCAAAGCCATAGATACGGTGGCTAACGCTATAATGAAGGTGGCTTAAGCTATAGGTAAAGTGGTAATATTTCTAAAGGATTAGGAAGGCTTACTATTAGCTATAGAATAAATATAATAGCATTTAATAGAAATAGCCTAATTTTACTATATATTTCTTACCTTTTATAATAATAAGTAATAGTATAGATTTTAGGCTATAAGAATAGCCCTTAGCCCCTTTTAGTTAGCTTTTTCTTTTTCTCTTTAGATTAATTTAATTAAGTTAATTAGTAATCCTAATCTTACCTATCTTATAAAATAGTATTATCTTTTTATTAGGTTTATATAAGCCTATTTCCTTTATAGCTATATTTTAATAGGTTATAAGCCTATAAGGTATAACTTTATAGGTTATTTTTTTTCCTTTAGTTATATAATCTAACTAAGAGCTTAGTTAGGTAATTACTTAGGTAGTAATTAACTAATTATAAGATATTATTTTTAGCTAAAAAAATTACTTATATAAGTATATAAAATATTAGATAGACTATGTACCTGCTAGCACTAAAAATAAGGGAGTTATTTACCTTTTTAAAGACCTACTTTTAGACCTACTTTTTGGCCTAATCTACTAATTATGTCTATAGAAAGCTAGGAATTAGGCCTAAAGGGTACTAATTAGCTAGCCACTATTATCTAAAGTTATTAAACTAACCTAGGTAACTTAGTCGCTAAAATAGGCTAATTAAAGGTTACCTTTATAATCTATAGTAAAGATACCTAATAATAGGCTAATTAGATAAGCGCTATTTAAGGTTAGCTAACTACTATTAGTAATTAAATAAGCGCTTTATTACTAGCCCTAGATAAAGGTAATAAGGATTCTAAGGATTCTAATATTAACTTTAGCCTTATCTATAAGGTATTATATAAAGCTTTAGCCTTCTTTAATTTATTTAAATTAGTAAAGCTAAAGAATTATAATTAATAAAAGTAAACTTTAATAATTATATTATAAGCTATTAAATTTAAAGGCTTTATTAGTAACCTAGCCTTATCTAATAACCTATTAGCCTTAAAAAAAGCTATCCTTTTAATACTTATTTAGGATAGCCTTTCTTTAGTTCTAGCTAGTAATATAGCCTAGATTATATACCTAGCTAAGGCTTATCTAAAACTTAAATACTAATTTACTTATTTAATAAGGCTATAGTAAGAAAGCCTTTATAAAAGCTTTTATATATTAGCCTATTTAAGTTATTAAGGTAGCTTTATTAAATTTAATATAGCCTTTAATAATTAATTAGCTTAGCTTATATTAATATATATAGTTATAGCTTTTAAAAACTAAGTAAATTAATATTTTATAGCTATAAAGCAAAGCTTTTTATAATAGGTAAAATAAATCTATAGCTTTATCTAAACCCTAACTACTATAGGTTAACCCTTAGACTAAATTAACTTATAATTCCTAATAATAGATATCCTTAAAAAGACCTACTTATTAGCCTTATTAGCCTATTAAAGCACTTAATCTAAGCCCTATAAATTATATAGTAGGTTACCTATTAAAAAGCCTCTATTCTACTAAGATAAATAAAAGGTTAAACCCTTAGTAAAAAAGCTAGGCCTTTAGCCTAAACCTAGATATAGATCTACCTAATAAGGCTATAAAAACCCTAAGGCTTACCCTAAACCTTAGTTTAAGTTACCTTATAAGCTATAAAAGGTTTATTCTAAAGATAGAAAATCTAAAGATAAAGAAAGCCTACCCTAAAGGATCTAAATCCCTATACTAAGTAAAATACCTAAGTATATAAGCTTTAAAACGCTAAGCTTAGCTTTTAGCACCTATATAACCTTTAACTTTAATATAAAGATTATAAAGCCCTTTAACTAATTAAAAAATAGTATAATTTACTAGGCTAACTATATTTATAAAAATAACCTCTTATATAATATAAAGGTATTA
The DNA here is from genome assembly GCA_003055925.1 of Escovopsis sp. Ae720. Taxonomy (NCBI): domain Eukaryota; kingdom Fungi; phylum Ascomycota; class Sordariomycetes; order Hypocreales; family Hypocreaceae; genus Escovopsis; species Escovopsis sp. Ae720. The sequence goes on along the minus strand of NQYQ01000030.1, from coordinate 22,811 downwards.
GTATATATAGTTAATAACTAATCTTAGTTTATTAATTATAAGGCTAATAATAGTACTCTTAGTTATATAATAATAAAGGGAGGACTAGTAAAGCTAGTTAGATCTAATATAGCTATTTTTTTTATTTTAGTTAATTAAGACCTTATTATTTATAAAGAAATCTACCTATTAAAGGCTCTCTTTTACCCTAATATAGGTCTAAACCTTATAAGTAAGCTCTAATATTACTAATTAAAAGGCTTTTTTATTAAAAATAAACTAATAAATAGCTAAGGAGTTACTTTAAGGCTATTTAATTTTAAAGGATTAGGCTTTTTTCTTACTATTAAAGGGGTACCTTTACCTTTAAATATAATTTACCTAAGGCTTTATACCTACCTTACTAATATTTACTAACCTAAGACTTAATTAACTAATTAAAAGCCTAGGACCTAAATTAAGATCTACCTTTTTAGCCTATTAAAAGATAAGGCTAAGGAATATATTACTATTTTATTACCCTCTAATTTACTACTAAATTAGAAATTATATAACTTACTAGCTACCCTAAACTATTAATCTTTAAATATTATATATTAAAAAGATCTAAATAAGCTTATTAGTAATAAGGTTAATAGCCTTAAGCTAAGCGAATTTTAATATATATAATAATATAAAAAGCTTATTAAGTAAGCTTATTTATAATATAACTAATTAAGGTATATTAGTCTTAGGCTAATAAAAAAGATTATAACTATAGCCTTAAGTATATTTAATTTTTAAAGTATTAAAAATAAAGATTTTATATATTTACTTTATATTAAGGGTAAAGCTATAAAATAATTAATTATAAACCCTATTACTAGCCCTTTAAAGGCCTTTAATATTATTAAAGGAAATATATTTACTATTAAGCTAATACCTTATAATAAAAAGCCTTTTAGGCTTTTATTAGTAAATAAAAAAACCTATTATAAGTAGATTTTCTTATTAGCTAATAAAAGTAAGCTTATATTTATTATAATAGTCTAAAGGCATTTTAAAGCCCTAAAGCTTAAATATAATTATTACTTTAAAAGGTTTTATTATAATAAAGGTAAAGAAGTTATACTTACCTTATAAGGCTAGCTATAGGAAAAAGGTATAGCCTTTTCTATTAGCACGCCCTATACCTATAAGTAAAACAGTCTAGCTAAAAGATCTATATAGGTTATTCTAGATAGGCTTAGAGTAATTATAATAGAGTTATAGCTATCTTATAGGCTATAGAATTATATTATTATAAATATAATCTAACTAATAAATACTATAGCTATAACTAACTAAGATAATATAGCCTAAAAGAAGCTTTATATTAATATTATTAAACTAAATAAAACCTATAAACCTAATTTATTAATTTTTAAGGTCCTAAAGGCTTACTATAAGGCCCTTATATTTAAAAAAAAGTAAGTCTAAGGCTATAAATTAGCCTCCTATACTAAATTAGATTAGCTTATATTAGTTATTAGTACTAATTCCTATCTAGTTTACTTACCTAAGAATAGCTTAGTAATTTATATTAGCTATATATACTTATTTAAGACCTAGTTTTTTAGGCCTAGTAAGCTAATTATAGGCTAGGAATCTCTAAAGTAAGGCTAAAAGAGAGAGTTATTAGCCTTAGTAAATATCCCTAATCTAGCCCTAATACTAAGCCCTATTATAATTAGTAACTTAAGTACTAAGGAAATAATAAGCCCTACTTTTAGTAAAGAAATATTATATAAAAAGTTATATAAATCTACTACTAGTAAACCTAACTATATATTTACTAATTATATAAACCTTAATAACCTTAACTATATCCTAATAGCTATAAATAATTAAATAGCTACCTTAAACAGAGACCTATATACCTTAGCTAAGGCTATAAGAGCCTCTAATATTAGCTAATAATAAAAGGCTATTTTTACTAAATTTACTTAGCTTTTAAATAAATATATAATCTTCTTTTATAAATAGGATAGCCTTTTAAAAGGCTATTAGCTAATTATAAGTAAGTTTATTTTTAAATAGAAAAAGGATTAGTTTAGTTATATAATTAAGTATAAGGTTTAGCTAATAGCTAAAGGCTTTAAATAAATAAAAGGGCTAGATTATTTTAAAACCTTTACTTTTATAGTTATATTAGCTATATAATAGATTATCTTAGCCTTAGCTATAGCTAAGGGCTAAAAAATAAAGTAGATTAACTTTATAAGGGCCTTTTTTAATAAATAGCTAAAGGAAGATATATTTATTTACTTTTTAAAGGCTTTTAATACCTTTATTTATTAGGCTAATAAAGATACCCTTATTAAGCTAGTATAATAGAGGTATAACCTTACCTTAGAGCTCTTAGATTATATAATTAAGCTTAATAAAACCTTTTATAAACTTAAGTAAGTATTATATAAATAATAATAAGCTTTAAATAAGCTAGCCTTAACTTTAGGGCTAGAACCTTTAATATTAGACTTAGCTATACTTTTTAGCTATATAATAAGAATTTTTATAATTATTTATATTAATAACTATCTTTTTATTAATCTAGATTTACTTTAAATAAATAAGTTAAAAAGAGCCCTTAATAAGGTTTATAAGATAAAGGATAAAGGCCTAGCTATTTTATTTTTAAGGGTTTATATTATCTAGGATATAAAAAAAGGTATTCTTTAGCTTTTATAGGAATGCTTTATTAATAAAACTATTAAAAGGTTTAGCCTAAAAGAACCTTAGCCTATTAAAACCTTTATTATCTTAAGCTTAGTTAATAGTAGCCTTATTAAATAAGGTTTAATACTACTTACTTTAAAGAAGATTAGGCTCTATTAAGCTATAGTAGATATAGCTATATATCTCTTTATATAGATTAGGCCTAATATAGCCTTTATAATCTAATTTCTTATTTATTATTTTTAGCTACCTTATAAAGCCTACTTTAGGGCTGCCTATAGGCTATTAGCCTATTTAAGGGTTATTAAGTTATAAAGTATTAAATATATTATAAATAGAGATATAGCCTTTTAAGCCTATTATAATAATAACTTTATAAGTAATAAGAATACTAGCTAATTAACTTATAGTTATATTATTAAGCTTTATAATAGACTAATTAGCTAAAAAAGTAAAAGAGCTAGCATTATAGCCTTATCTACCTTAAAGGCTAAATATATAGCTATTATAAAGGCTACCTAAGAACTTAAATAGCTCTCTAATCTCTTTAAAAAGGTTTATATATCTCTAAAGATACTATTTACTTTATATAATAATAATTAATAGGCTATTTTAACCTTAAATAACCTTACCTTATATAACTATACTAAGTATATATTAGTAAAATTTAGCTATATATAAGAGAGGGTCTAATAAGGCCTAATTAGGCTAAAGTAAATCCTTATATAAGGAAATATAGCTAATAGCTTAACTAAGCTACTTACTAAGCTACTAATAAATTATTTTAAGACTAGCCTTTTTAAAGCCCTAGTAATATAGCCCTACTTTTTAGTATAACTAACTAATTAAAAAGCCTATTTAGTAAATTAGGCTTATTTAGCTTAGCTATTTATTAGTAATAACTCTAATAAATTTAGCTTTAATAATAGGTAAGAGCTATCTAAGATCCCTAATATACTTATACTAACTTACTTAGCTATATAAGGCTTAGCCCTAGAAGCTAGCCCTAGGCCTCCTATAGCTAGTTCCTCTAATAGCTATATTATAATAGAGAACCTACTAAAGGCACTATAGCCCCCTAGGGGTTCTCTTATTTATACTAGCTATAAGGCTCTAACCCTAAGTATTTATAAATACTCTAAATTACTTAACCTAACCTTTATAAGCTTACTATATAACTAATAGTTTAAAGAAAATTATTACTATAATTAGTTACCTAATTAATTACCTAACTAAGGATATAATTAGGATATAGTAGTTATCTATTTAGCTACTATTTAGAATTAAGGAAGCTATATACTCTACTTTTCTAATAAATTAGAAAGCTATTTAGCCCTTTTAGTAACTATGAATTAGAAAGAAAGTAAGTAACTAACACTTACCTTATAATCCCCTTTAGTAGATAGTATCTTAGTTACTAATATAGCTATAGGCACTAAATTTAGTGCCTATGATAATACTTATTGTTATGATTGGCTGGATTAAGGCTGTGCAAAGCCATAGATATAGTAGCTGACGCTATAATAAAGGTGGCTTAAGCTATAGGTAAAGTAGTAATATTTCTAAAGGATTAGGAAGGCCTATTATTAGCTATAGAATAGATATAATAGTATTTAATAAGAATAGCCTAATTTTACTATATATTTCTTACCTTTTATAATAATAAGCAATAATATAGATTTTAGGCTATAAAAATAGCCCTTAGCCCCTTTTAGTTAGCTTTTTCTTTTTTTCCTTAGATTAATTTAATTAAGTTAATTAGTAGTCCTAATCTTACCTACCCTATAAGATAATATTATCTTCCTATTAGGCTTATATAAGCCTATTTCCTTTATAGCTATATTTTAATAGGTTATAAGCCTATAAGGCATAACCTTATAGGTTATTTTTTTTCCTTTAATTATATAACCTAACTAAGAGCTTAGTTAAGTAATTACTTAGGTAGTAATTAACTAATTATAAGATATTATTTTTAGCTAAAAAAATTACTTATATAAGTATATAAAACGCTAGATAGACTATATACCTATTAGTACTAAAAAATAAGGGAGTTATTTACCTTTCCTCTAATTACTAAAGACCTACTTTTAGACCTACTTCTTGGCCTTATCTATCAATTATATCTATAGAAAGCTAAGAACTAGGCCTAAAGAGCACTAATTAGCTAGCTACTATTATCTAAAGTTACTAAACTAACCTAGGTAACTTAGCCACTAAAATAGGCTAATTAAAGGTTACCTTTATAACCTATAGTAAGGATACCTAATAATAGGCTAATTAGATAAGTATTATCTAAGGTTAGCTAACTACTATTAATAACTAAATAAGCGCCTTATTACTAGCCCTAGATAAAGGTAATAAGGATTTTAAGAATCCTAATATTAACTCTAGCCTTATCTATAAGGTATTATATAAAGCTTTAGCCTTTTTTAATTTATTTAAATTAATAAAGCTAAAAAATTATAATTAATAAAAGTAAACCCTAATAATTATATTATAAGCTATTAAATTTAAAGGCTTTATTAATAACCTAGCCTTATCTAATAACCTATTAGCCTTAAAAAAAGCTATCCTTTTAATACTTATTTAGAATAGCCTTTCTCTAATTCTAGCTAATAGTATAGCCTAGATTATATACCTAGCTAAGGCTTATCTAGAACTTAAACGCTAATTTACTTATTTAATAAGGCTATAGTAAAAAAGCCTTTATAAAAGCTTTTATATATTAGCCTATTTAAGTTATTAAGGTAATCTTATTAAATTTAATATAGCCTTTAATAACTAATTAATTTAGCTTATATTAATATATATAGTTATAGCTTTTAAAAACTAAGTAAATTAATATCTTATAGCTATAAAATAAAGCTTTTTATAGTAAGTAAAATAGATCTATAGCTCTATCTAAACCCTAACTACTATAAGTTAACCCTTAGACTAGATTAACCTATAATTCCTAATAGTAAATATTCTTAAAAAGACCCACTTACTAGCCTTATTAGCCTATTAAAGCACTTAATCTAAGCCCTATAAATTATATAGTAGGTTACCTATTAGAAAGCCCTTATTCTACTAAGATAAATAGAAGGTTAAACTCTTAGTAAAGAAGCTAGGCCCTTAGCCTAAACCTAGATATAGATCTACCTAGTAAGGCTATAAAAACCCTAAGGCTTACCCTAGACCTTAGTCTAAGTTACCTTATAAGCTATAAAGGGTTTATTCTAAAGATAGAAAATCTAAAAATAAAAAAAGCTTACTCTAAAGGACCTAAATCCTTATACTAAGTAAAATACCTAAGCATATAAGCTTTAAAACGCTAAGCTTAGCTTTTAGCACCTATATAACCTTTAACCTTAATATAAAGGTTATAAAGCCCTTTAACTAATTAAAGAATAATATAATTTACTAGGCTAACTATATCTATAAAAATAACCTCCTATATAATATAAAGGTATTAGTATATATAGTTAATAACTAATCTTAGTTTATTAATTATAAGGCTAATAATAATACCCTTAGTTATATAATAATAAAGGAAAGACTAATAAAGCTAATTAAATCTAATATAGCTATTTTTTTTATTTTAATTAATTAAGACCTTACTATTTATAAGGAAATCTACCTATTAAAGGCTCTCTTTTACCTTAATATAGGTCTAAACCTTATAAGTAAGCTCTAATACTACTAATTAGAAGGCTTTCTTACTAAAAATAAACTAATAAATAGCTAAGGAGCTATCTTAGGGCTATTTAATTTTAAAGGGTTAGGCTTTTTTTTTATTATTAAAGGGATATTACTGCCCTTAAATATAATTTACCTAAGGCTTTATACCTACCTTACTAGCATTTATTAACCTAGGACTTAATTAATTAATTAGAAGCCTAAGACCTAAATTAAGATCTACCTTTTTAGCCTATTAGAAAATAAGGCTAAGGAATATATTACTATTTTATTACCCTTTAATTTACTATTAAATTAAAAATTATATAACTTATTAACTACTTTAAATTATTAGTCTTTAAATATTATATATTAAGAAAACCTAAATAAGCTTACTAATAATAAAGTTAATAGCTTTAAGCTAAGTAAATCTTAATATATATAATAATATAAAAAGCTTATTAGGCAGGCTTATTTATAATATAACTAATTAAGGTATATTAGCCTTAAGCTAATAAAAAAGACTATAATTATAGCCCTAAATATACCTAATTTTTAAAGTATTAAAAATAAAGATTTTATATACTTACCTTATATTAAGAGTAAAGCTATAAAATAATTAGTTATAAACCTTATTACTAGCCCTTTAAAAGCCCTTAATATTATTAAAGGAAATATATTTACTATTAAGCTAATACCTTATAATAAAAAGCCTTTTAGGCTTTTATTAATAGATAGAAAAACCTACTATAAATAGATTTTTTTATTAGCTAATAAAAGTAAGCCTATATTTATTATAATAGTCTAAGGGTATTTTAAAGCCTTAAAGCTTAAATATAGCTATTACCTTAAAAGGTTTTATTATAATAAAAGTAAGAAAGTTATACTTACCTTATAAGGCTAGCTATAGGAAAAAGGTATAGCCTTTTCTATTAGTATACCTTATATCTATAAGTAAAATAGTCTAGCTAAAAGGTCTATATAGGTTATCCTAGATAGGCTTAAGGTAATTATAATAAAGTTATAACTACCCTATAGGCTATAAAATTATATTATTATAAATATAGTCTAGCTAATAAACGCTATAGCTATAACTAATTAAGATAATATAGCTTAGAAAGAGCTTTATACTAATATTATTAAACTAAATAAAACCTATAAATCTAATTTATTAATTTTTAAGGTCCTAAGGGCTTACTATAAGGCCCTTATACCTAAAGAAAAGCGGGTCTAAGGCTATAAATTAGCCCCTTATATTAAATTAAATTAGCTTATATTAGTTATTAGTACTAATTCCTATCTAGTTTATTTACCTAAGAATAGCTAAGTAATTTACATTAGCTATATATATCTATTTAAGATCTAGTTTTTTAGGCCTAGTAAGCTAATTATAGGCTAGGAACCCCTAAAGTAAGGCTTAAGGGAAGAGTTACTAGCCTTAATAAATACCCTTAGTCTAGCCCTAATACTAAGCCCTATTATAATTAGTAACTTAAATACTAAGAAAATAATAAGCCCTATTTCTAATAAAGAAATATTATATAAAAAGTTATATAAATCTACTACTAATAAATCTAATTATATATTTACTAATTATATAAACCTTAATAACCTTAACTATATCCTAATAGCTATAAATAATTAAATAGCTACCCTAAACAAAGACCTATATACCTTAGCTAAGGCTATAAAAGCCTCTAATACTAGCTAATAGTAAGAGGCTATTTTTACTAAATTTACTTAGCTTTTAAATAAGTATATAATCTCTTTCTATAAATAAAATAGCCTTTTAAAAGGCTATTAGCTAATTATAAGCAAGTTTATCTTTAAATAAAAAAAAGATTAATTTAGTTATATAATTAAATATAAGGTTTAGCTAATAGCTAGAGGCTTTAAATAAATAAAAGGGCTAGATTATTCTAAAACCTTTACCTTTATAGTTATACTAGTTATATAATAGGTTATCCTAGCCTTAGCTATAGCTAAAGGCTAGGAAATAAAGTAAATTAACTTTATAAAGGCCTTTCTTAATAAATAGCTAAAGGAAGATATATTTATCCGCTTTCTAAAGGCTTTTAATGCCTTTATTTACTAGGCTAATAAAGATACCCTTATTAAGCTAATATAGCAGGGGTATAACCTTACCCTAAAGCCCTTAGATTATATAATTAAGCTTAATAAAACCCTCTATAGACTTAAGTAGGTATTATATAAATAGTAATAAGCCTTAAATAAGCTAGCCCTAACCCTAAGGCTAGAACCCTTAATATTAGACTTAGCTATACTTTTTAGCTATATAATAGGAATTTTTATAATTACTTATATTAATAACTATCTTCTTATTAGTCTAGATTTACTTTAGATAAATAAGCTAAAAAGAGCCCTTAATAAGGTTTATAAGATAAAGAATAAAGGCCTAGCTACCCTATTTTTAAAGGTTTATATTATTTAAAATATAAAAAAAGGTATCCTTTAGCTTTTATAAAAATACTTTATTAATAAAACTATTAAAAGATTTAGCCTAAAAAAACCTTAGCCTATTAAAACCCTTATTATCCTAAGCTTAATTAATAGCAGCCTTATTAGATAAGGTTTAATACTACTTACCTTAAAGAAAACTAGGCTTTATTAAGCTATAGTAGGTATAGCTATATATCTCTCTATATAAACTAGGCCTAATATAGCCTTTATAGTCTAATTCCTTACTTACTATTTTTAGCTACCTTATAAGGCCTACCTTAAGGCTACCTATAGGCTATTAGCTTATTTAAAGGTTACTAAATTATAAGGTATTAAATATACTATAGATAAGAATATAGCCCTTTAAGCCTATTATAATAATAACTTTATAAGTAATAAGAATATTAGCTAATTAACCTATAGTTATATTATTAAGTTTTATAGTAAACTAATTAATTAAAAGAGTAAAAGAGCTAGCACTATAGCCTTATCTACTCTAAAGGCTAAATATATAGCTATTATAAAAGCTACCTAAAAACTTAAATAACTCTCTAACCTCTTTAAAGAGGTTTATATATCTCTAAAGATACTATTTACCTTATATAATAATAATTAACAGGCTATTTTAACCTTAAATAACCCTACCTTATATAACTATACTAAGTATATACTAATAAAATTTAACTATATATAAAAGAGGGTCTAATAAGGCCTAATTAGGCTAAAGTAGATCCCTATATAAGGAAATATAGCTAATAGCTTAATTAAGTCACTTACTAAGCTACTAATAAATCATTTTAGGACTAGCCTCTTCAAAGCCTTAATAATATAGCCCCACTTTTTAGCATAACTAACTAATTAAAGAGCCTATCTAATAAATTAGGCTTATTTAGCTTAGCTATTTACTAGTAATAACCTTAATAAATTTAGCTTTAATAATAAATAAGAGCTATCTAAGATCCCTAGTATATTTATACTAACTCGCTTAGCTATATAAAGCTTAGCCCTAAAAGCTAGCCCTAGGCCTCCTATAGCCAGTTCCTCTAGTAGCTATACTATAATAAAGAACCTATTAAGGGCGCTATAGCCCCTTAGGGGTCCTCTTATCTATACTAGCTATAGGGCTCTAACCCTAAGCATTTATAAATACCCTAAATCACTTAACCTAACCCCTATGTCAGGTGACCAAGTGTCAGAAGCATAGGTCTAGCGGTTTAACATTAAACTAACGTTAAATAGCCTATAAAAGAATAGTAAACTATATATAAAGATAGTTCCTTAGAAATTTAAAAGAAAGCTAGAGATTAATATTTTATTATATATACCCCTACCTTTAACTTACCTAGTCTCTATTATAATATCTCTTAATAATACTTACTATAACCTCTTTATAAACTACCTTTAACCTTATATTATACCCTATTACTCTTCTTTTTACTTAGTCTCTAATAGTTTAATCTCTCTTTATACTTTCCCTTTTAAGGTAAAGTAAACTATTAAAAAGTAATATAAATAATAAAAAGTTTATTTAAAGTAACTATAATCTCTTATAAAAATAATTTAAAAATACCTTAAATTTAAAATATAAAAGGTCTATAAAATAACTAAAATAATAACTCCTAAACCTAAAGGCACTCTTAAGATTAGGTCCTAGAAATATAGATCTAAAAAGTAGCCTTAAACCTTAATAGCCTTACTAAAGAAGAGCTAAATACTTATATTTAAATTACCTTATAAAAGATATAACTTTAATAAAAAAGAGAATATTTAATTATATTTTATTAAGGGAAAGTACTTATTTTAAATATTTCCCTAACCCTATTAATATAAAATAAACTATTAACTAATAAGTAATTAAAAAGTAAGTTAGCTTTAAAGCTTAACCTTCCCTTAATCTCTTAATATAAAGAAAAAATATATACTAACTTTTAATCCTTTCTTATAATCCTAAGAACTTATTTTTATATTTAGCCTAAAACCTTTAAAAAAGAAACTATATAAGTTCTTTATATAATTATTACCCTTTTACTATAAATTTAATAAAAATAAAAAATATATTTTATAACTAGCTTTAATAGTAAAATTATAAAGGTTACCTTTAAGGAATTTAAGTAATAGCTTAAAAATAATATTAATAATAGCCTTACTAGGTACCTTAATATAAGTACTAAGCTTATTAGTATCTTATAAAGGCTTTACTAAAAGTTTATAATATTTTTAAAGTATTATAAGAATATTAAAGTAAAGCTTCTAAAACCCTTACTACCTCTTTATTAAGTTTATAACTTTTTACTTTAACTCTGCCTTAAACTCTAAAACTAAATACTTTATAATAAAGTCTTAGTAAACTAAGTAAAGATAAAAAAAGCTAGAATTATTACTAAAACTATTATTAATAAAAAAACTAATCTAAAGCTACTAATAATATATAGTTAGAATTAAAAGCAGCTACTAATATTAGTAATAAATAATTAATAATATAATAATAATACTATTAACTTACTAAGCCCTTATAACTACTTATAAAAGCTAGTAATATATTTTAAATATTAGAACCTAGGTTACTATAAGTTAAGGTATAGCGCCCTTAACTATAAAAAATACTTAGTATTATTATATATTATAAAGTTCTATAGCTAACCCTTATATTAGTAAAACAAAGGGTTAGGCCTTATAGACCTATTATAAGCCTATAGTAATATAAATAAAGAACCTTTAGGTAAGCCTAATTAAAGATAGGGATATATAGACCTTAAAGCTACTATAATTAGGCTAGTATATATCTAGTTTAATAGCAGATAGGTTACTTTAAAAGCACTCTTTAACTTAAGAAGTAAATTAAATCTTATTAGCAAGAAGATTATAAAAGATATACCCCTACTCCTAGGTCCTTATATTAATACTATTATAAAGAACTCCCCTTTTAAGGTCTTTAAAAGAACTATAAAGCTATTTAAAATAATAAATAACTAAAGAATTATAAAGAGATATTTACTAAACTATATAGTTATAAATATTAAGAAAGATATAATTTTAAAGATATCTTAGTTTAAAAAGATAGCCTTTTATATTTATTAAAAATATAATAAATAGAATTACTTATTATTAAAGAAAAGTCTTTTATTAATTCCTACTTTTTTAAAGCTAATTTACTTTATAAAGTTTTATAAAATATTAAAGATTATTACTATTTTAAACTTATTTAACTAAGAAAAGTAAAAGAAACCTACTAAAAAAACTATACTAATATTACCCTTAGAATATACTAAGTATTTAAAGGTTTTTAATAAAAAGAAAGTAGCTAAGCCTAAGTAACTAATAGGGTATATATATATAATTAACCTTATTAAAGGACTAGTAATACCTTAAGAACCTATTTATATACTTATAAATATAGAACTATAGGTTCTATATAAATATCTTTAAAATACTATAAATAAAGGATAAATCTAAAGATTAATAAGCCCTTATAGTACCCTAATATTATTTATCTTAAAAAAAGAGAGAAAGCTATAACTTTATATTAATTACTAGGCATTAAACTAGATTACTTATAAAAATAAAGTACCTTTGCTCTTAATCCTTAAGATCCTAAATTAACTATAAAGAGTAATAGTCTTTACTAAGCTAAATCTAAAGGATATATATTACTAAATATATATTTATAAAGGGGATAAGTAAAAGATAGCGTTTTAATATAAATATAGGCACTTTAAGTACTATATAATACCCTTTAGCCTAATAAATACTCTAATAACCTTCTAGGAATATATTAATAATATACTATATAAATTAATTAATTATATTTATATTATTTATTTAAATAATATCCTAATTTATAATAAGGATTATATTACTTATATACTTTATATTTATAAAGTCTTTAAAAGACTTTAAACTAAAGGCCTTTTTATAAACCTATTAAAATATAAATTTAAAGTTAATATTATATTATATCTTAGCTTTATAATATCTTTAAAGAGAATTTAAATAAAAAAAGATAAAGTAAAGGCTATTATAAAGTAGCTATAACTAAAGAGTATATATAATATAATATTATTTTTAAGATTTATAGGATTTTATTAATAATTTATCTAGAACTATAGTAAGATTATAGCCTTATTAATAGATATTCTAAAAGGAGGCAGATAAGGCACTATCTAGCTAAGTCCTAATAAACTTATAGTATTTAAAAACCTAAAACAGGCATTTCTTAAAAAACCTATCCTAACGCATTTTAACCTAGCTTAACCTATATAAATCTAAATAAATATATTATAATTTGCTATAAAAGCTATCCTCTTATAAAAGATATAAGGAGGTTACTAATACCCTATAGCCTATCTTTTAAAAAAGCTTATAAAACCTAAGATCTAGTATTTAACGCTAAATATAAAGATACTAGTAATCCTTAAAGCATTTATAATATAATACTATTACCTTATATATATTAAATAAAAGATCTAGGTTATTATAGATTACCTAAATTATAGCTACCTTACTAAAAAGGCAAAGCTAGCCTTTAAATAAATTATAGCTATAAAAAAGCTATCTCCCTTTAACTTTAGGATTAAGTACTAGCTAGGGAATATTAACCTAGTAAACAGTCTCTTAAAAAGACCTAATTATAAAGATAAAAAAGAAATATAGTTATAATATAAAAGTATACTTTTAAGGTTTCTAAAGCGATTCTATAGTAAGGTAAAATAAGCTTATAAAATAAAGACTAAGCTAAAGAGTAATAAAAGGACTAAAGTAAAACCTTTAGCTTTACTATAAAGTAAAGAAGTTATTATAAGCTTATATAGTTTATAATTATTAAGTATCCTACTTACTAAATAAAGTATACTTTTAATATAAGTAGCCTATTTTAAGTAAAGGCTTTAAAGAGGTAAACTTAAAGATTCTAAAGAATTAGACTTAAGGTTACCTAAACCTTAAAAGGACTTAGCTATAACGTTAAATATAGACCTAATCTCCTTAAAGGAGGCGCTTTTTTATATATAAAAAAAGGATACTTTTCTTAGCTTTAATAAAGTTATAAGAAAAGCAGAAAATAATATAAAGGGAGTTTAAAGCTAGGTTAAAGGCTAAGATTAGCTTTTTTATTTTTAAGAAAAGATTTATATTCCCCTTATAATAAAACTTAAGATTCTAATACTATTTTATAATAACCCTATAAGTAAGTATTAAGGAGTTAGCTATATACTTATAAAGATTATAAGGTTATATTACTAACATAGCCTAAAAAGGGATATTAAAAAATATATTACTATATATATAAAGTATTAGCTTATAAAGCTAAGATACTATTAACCTTATAGTAAGTTAGTAGTATTACTAACCCTAGTAAAGCCTTAAAAAGAAATCTTTATAGATTTTATTACTAACCTTTTAAAAATAAAAGGCTAGTATTACACTTATAATTTAATTTTAATAGTTATTAACTAATATACTTAATACACTCTTTATATTTTAATCTATAAGCAAATTACTAATAATAGCCTAATAAACCTCTTTTTTAATAATATATTTAAGTTTTTTAGGATCTTTATTAAGATTATAATAGATAAAGGTTTTATCTTTATAAGTTAGTTCTAGTAAGGATTTTACTACCTCCTTTTAATTAAATAGTAATTTAATACTACTTTCTATCTATAGACTAATAGCTAAATAGAATAATAGAATTAGTTAATTAAACACTACCTTTAAACCTTCTATATAAAAGACTAAGTTAATTAAGTAAATAACCTTATAATAATATAGTTTATATATAATAACACTATCTATTTAGCTACTAGTAAGTTACTAGTATACTTACTTTTAAAAATCTAACCTTAGTTACTAAAAGAAACACTAGAGTAAGCTATATTATCTAGGGATACTAAGACCTAGGTAAAGAAAATAAAAGCTACCTATAAACTTATAGTAACCTTTATAAAAAAAGCTAAAAAGAAATACTAAAAATAGTATAATAAAAAAAGAGAGAAATCTAACCTTAAGGTTAGCAACTAGGTCCTAATCTTAACAAAACACTTAAACCTTTAGCAACCTAGTAAAAAGCTTATATAAAAGTATACTAGGCTATACTAAATTAAATATTAGATAGGCATAAGCAGCCTAGCTTTTTAGCTTTATTTCCTATTATTAGTTAAAATTTATAATATATTTAATACTATAAACCTTAAACTATTTTATAGCTATAAAAGCAAACTAATAAAGCTAATAAATTACCCCTTCTTTATAAATAAAATATTTAAAATTAAGCAAATATTAGGATATAAGTATAAAGGCTAATAGTATTAGTACCTTATTAAATAAAAGGACTACCTAAATAATAATAACTCTTAATATATAAAAAGTAACTTTATAGTAACTAACCTAATAAAGAACTATAAAGTAGCGCTCTTAGAGAATAAATATATTAAGGTACTAATAAGAAGCTAAAAAAGAAAAAGAATTTAAAAAAAAAAATAAAAAAAAAGAAGAAATAAAAAGTAAAATTATTAACTATAACCTATAGAATAATAATAGTTAACCTCCCTATAATACTAATAAACTATAGTCCTATATAAAATATAAAAAAAAAAAAAAAAAAAAA
>NQYQ01000029.1:263833-284481 GCA_003055925.1 Escovopsis sp. Ae720 | reverse complement strand
CTTGGGGTCAAATTTCATCCTTTCTTACGCTTAGACTTACCTTGGTTTTCTGAACCCTTTAAAACGAGACCTTATAGAATTATTTTATATGTGAGGTCTATCGCTTTCTCCTTAGTAGATTTATAGAGCAGGCTCTACTTATATTCGGACCTCTGGGTTTTAAGTTGTATTAATTGTATTCTTATACGGATTACATTGTCGTATCTTTTGGATCACGTGGATGCCCGGGTCACCTTCGTGCCCGCCTGTTATCCTCTAAGGGAAATCCCCTGCCTTTGTATGAGGATGTCGTCTGCCCTATGTGATACCTTTAACTTGGCCCATAACAATAACAGTCTACGAACCTTATGGGAGAAGACCCTTAGAAAATTATTATTATTTCAACCCTTATAAGCCAAGCCCCTTATCTATTCACGTGGCCCTTGTTACATTTAGCTTATATAATTATTCATTTTTTTAGTTATACTCTCGCTAAGCTTGATTTTATTCTTCTTATCTTTATATCTAAACTGAACCTAATACCTTTCTTTATAAGATATCTTGGCTATAGTCTATTATATTACCTCTTGTAAGTATATAATCCTTTAGGATTATATAAACACTCCCTTATATCTCTATAACTAGCTACCCTATATATATATATTTATTTATTTATTTATTAAAATACTCTAGCTAGCTCCCTAAGCCCTAGTACGTCTATAGTATATTGTCGCGGTAGAACCTTTAAAGGAATAAACCACTGCGCATATATCCTAGCTATATTACTATCTTAGGTTCATATTAGCCCCCTTATAGCGTTATCTTTCTAAGTTTATAAGATAGCTTCTCTATATATCTTACCTTCTTATTCTAGCCTTAGGGGAGGGGGATATATATACCTTTTATCTAGTATATATTCTCTATAAAGGTAGCCTATAGCCGCCTTTCTTTTATTATCCTTTACTATTATATAAGAGGGAAATAGGGCGCAGCCTATCTAATTATAGTTAATTAACTAATATCCCTTTATAAAATACTTTCTAGGTTAGCGCTAATATGCCTCTAGGCTTATTACTAGCCTCTTAACTATAAAGCCTTTATATTAGGAGTTTAGTTTAGGTATATAATTTATAGCCTAAACTGCGATTACCCTTTAGCGTCCCTCTTATAGGCTTTCTTAGGTAGCTATCCCTTACACTTTAGTCCTAGTATAGGCCTAGCGCTAAACTATAGTATTAGTAATAATATTATTATTATTTATAATATATTTTTCTTTATTATAGTAAATCGCTATAGTTTATAAAAGTAATGCTTTTATATCTTATTCTATACCTTTTATATAATAAGGTAGGATTAGGCCTAAGCTAGATATACTCCTTTATATAGGCTATATTTTATCTAAACCCTTTACTTTATAATAATTAAATATTTCTTTTCTCTATTCTAATAAGTATTAGCCTTATACTAGCTATATATTGCCTATATTATATAATACTTAGTAATATAACCTATTTTATAATATTAATAATATTAGTAAGGTAAAGCTGCTTTAAAGTAAGGCTTAATAATATAGATCTATAAGTTTAATATTAGGCCTCTGTTATAAAGTTAATTTATATCCTTTACTCTCTTAATCCTTAGGATTAGGATAGTCCTATATATATCCTTATACTAGGGCTACTTTATAGCTACTTTAATAGCTAAGATATTATTTTCCTTAATTACTTTCTTTATAATCTTTACCTTATCCTTACTAATAATATTATAAATATTAATATCCTTAGTAATAACTTATTATACCCTTTAATATATAACTATATTAGGCCTAAAGGCAGCCCTAACTTATATCTCCTTTATAAATATCTTTTTAATATTTTCTTTAAATATAATAATAATATCCTCGCTTTATAGCTAATATAGAGCTATTATAACTAGGCTCTTTAGCGCTTAGTTAACTGCCTTTTTAATCTATATTAGTAAGTATTAGTAGAATTCTTTATATATAGTTAGACCTTTAATTAGGACCTTCTGCTTAAGGCAGGTAAGTACTTATTTAGCTACTGTTAGACAGTCACGGCACCGATGGGTATCGAATATAGTATATAAGGTCTAGTTATATATAGATTAAAGCTATTATAAAGGCTTATAAAGGCTAACCGCTATTATCTAGTAGGTTATGCCTAAGGCTACTTAATTACCTTTTAGGACTAGGTTATTATTATTCTAACCTTAGATCTTATAATCTTAGCCTTAGCCTTAAGGTATAGTCTATTACTTTAAATTTAATAATAAAGGTATCTTTTATAATATACTCTTTAAATAGTAAAAGTATTTATACTTTTTATTTATATTAAGTATTCTTTTTATATTAAATTTAATAATATAAAGGTTTAAAATACTTTTATAATATTTATTACTTTTAAATTATTTATTTTTTTAGCTTAATAAGGCTAATAATACTATTAACTTTAATACTTTTAATATATAATTATATTTTAATTTCTATTAAAAATAAAAGAAATATACCTTTTAATAGTATTTTACTCTTCTTTTACCTTTAGAGTATAGGCTTAATTTAAAATTATTCCTTAATCTTATATACTTACTTACTTAGGCTTTCTTTTTTATCTTTATTTTTATATATTAATGTTTATTATTTTTATTTTTTAAAAGAAATCTAAATATATTAGAATATATAGGCTTTTACCTTTTAATTTATAGTAATCTTTATTATTAGAATTAAATACTAATTAATATAATTATTTATTTTTATAGTTTATTTATTATATTTTATAATCTTTAGTTTAAATATAAAAATCTATTTTTATTATATTTTCTAATAATTTCCTTAATAGTTTAAAAAATTAAAAAAAATAACTACTTATTACCTTTTATAATAGGTTTTATCTTATTTTTTTTAAGTACCTTTTTACTAATATTAAATAAACCTTTATATTTTAAATATAGATTAATTCCTTTTTATAAGCTTAGCTTATATAAATTTACTTTTTACTTTTTAAAGTTATTAGCGCTTTTATATTTTCTTATAAAGTACTATCTTTTAAGGTATTTAAGTTTTTTAATAATAAGTTTATTTTAATTTTAGCTATAGTTTATTTTTTTCTTTTTATACTTTTTTTTTAAAGCGTTTTTTATTAATAATTTTATTCTTAATTTTTAATCTAAGAAATAGAGTTCCTTAGCTAGTCTACTTTAAGGTTATAAACGCGCTACTTTTACCTCTCTTATCCCTAAAGATAAAATACCTTTAAAGGTTAAGTATAATTATTTATAAAAGTCCCTAGCTAATATTATTATAAGTCTTATAATAAAATTAAAGTATAGGCGCCTTCTAAAGAATAAGTCTTTACTTAGTTTTATTAATAATATAGCTAGAGCTAGCGCTATAGGTACTATATTAGGTAATAATAATAATAGTAATAATAATATAAGTCTTTTTTACCTTTAATATAGTTATTTATATAATATAGCTATTATTATAAAGGCTATTACTAATATTATTATAAAGGCTATTACTAATATTATTATAAAGGCTATTATTAATATAGCTATAAAGGCTACTATTAATACTATTATTATTATTATTTAGGACTATTAAAAGAATTAGTAGTCTATTAATTAGAAGGCCTTTATAAGGCATTAGAACCTAAGTAACCTACTTTTATATCTATATATTAGATATTTTCTTTTTTTATAGCTAGAAATTATATAAACCTATTATACTATAAAGCCTTTAGCTAGCGCTTTAAGCGCTATATAGAATACCTTAAGGGTATTTATTATAATATATAAGTTTATTTTTTTTTATTTTAGGTTTATAATACTATCTTTTATTAATATAAATAATCCTTTAAATTTAAAGTTCTAAACTATAAATATATTTAAAGCTTTTATTATTTAGAACTTTTTAGTAAGCTTTTTTAGTTATAATTTTTATTTTTATTTTTTTTAATTATAATTATATTTTAATTAATTTTAATTTTTTAATTAGCTTAAATATAAGCTAAATACTTTAAAAAAAATAAAAGGATAAATAATAGTATTACTTTTTTATTTTTCCTTTTAAGTATACTTTTTTAATATTTTAATAAAAGTTATTATTAAAAGGTATTATTTTTATTTAGTATTTTTAAAAAAGTAAAAAAGGCTTTTTAAGCTAGGCTAATAGCCTTAATTTCTTTATATTTTTTATTTAAATTTATACTTTCTTTTTATATAATATATTTAGTTTATTTTAACTTAAATTTTAATTTTATTTAATTCTTTTATTCTTAGGCTTTAACCTTAATAGTCTTACCTAATATATCCTTTATTTTTAAAAGTACTTAGAAGTTCTTAAATTACTAATATAATAAGGCTTTTATTAATTTATTAGCTAATATATCCTTTAAAGGTATAAATTTAAAATTAAATCTACCTTTTTAATATTCCTATTAAGCCTATGTGACGCCGCACACCAGACGGGTGCGTGGTCACGTGAGGCTGAGTTATCTAGCCTGGGTATATCTATGGCTTGGGTTGCGCCACTTGAACTTATATAATCTAAGCCTTAGTCCTATTATAATACTTACCCTAAGGTTACTTGTAAATTAAATATAATTTAGTATAGTATAACTGTCAGGGGTCAAGGTGGCCGGAACGGCCGGATCGGCCGGAACGGCCGGATTAAGGTCAGGATTAGGATAAAAGCCGTGTATAGCCCAGCCTGTTAGGGAGGGCCAAGGGATCAATTTCATTATCTATAATACCTATATTTAAATTAGCTATAAGATCTCTGCATACTACCTTCGCTATAGCTTTAAGATCTCTTTATAATACCTTTAACCTTATACTTCCTACTAACCTTTACTTAGCCTATAAAACCCTAATATATTAATCCTTTCCCCTAATCTCTTACTAATACTAAGTTAGGCTAACTGTTGGTTATAGGGAGTGTACTATTAAGGCATTTCTAACTAACTGCAAATTCGCAGTAATCTCGCAATAACCTTATAGCCTTCTTATAGTCTCCTTATAATTGTCTCATAACCTTAATATCTAATTAACTGTATTATCTTAAGGGCTTTATCTCTTATACCCTTTTCGCAGTATTTTTACAATATTCTTATAGTTTCCTCGCAGTTATCTTAACCCTAATATCTATTAACCATATTATCTTAAGGGTCTTATCTCTTATAGTATTATTATAACTATCTTACAGTTATCTCGCAGCTATGCTGCCTTATATAAAAGATAAAAGAAAAGAAACTAAGAAATAACTTCCTAAGGGCATCTTAACCTTTTATCCTTACCCTTACTATAACCTTATAGCTAGCTTATAGACTTAATTAATCTATTTTATTAACCCTGCCTTAATTAACTCTTATTAGTACTACTAACCGTATCTTATATGCGCTACTATATGCATTAACTCGCAGGTTCTTCGCAGGTTCCTCGCTACTATTATCACTTAAGGCTTAAGAAGTAAAGATAATAAAGTTAAGGGTATTGCAAATGTATACTACTATAGAAGTTAGACTATGCAACTAAGGGCATAAAAGGGCAAGGAGGGAACCTTATCTGCTCTATCGCAGAATATTCATAGTAGGCACGCATAGGTCGCGCCTATTATTACTCCCTGCCTATAAGCTAGGCTATCTTAGAAAAGAAGTTTACCTTTAGCAAAGATCCTAAGGCTAAGCTATATAAGATATTAAAGGAAGATACTGTAACATTGCTAATATACTGCTGTAAGATAGGAAGGTCTCCTACGTAAAAGCAATACTATAGATAGAAGCTTTATATAAGCTTTATATAAGCTATAAGCTATATATAAGCTATAAGCTATATAAGGTATAAGCTATAAGCTATATATAAGCTATAAGCTATATATAAGCTATATATAAGCTTTATAAAAATAAGAAGATATATCTAGCCGCTACTATTATAGATAGGTAAGCTAAAAAGCCTTTTAAAAAGATTATATTACTATTACTATTATAAATAAGCTATATATAAAGATATTATAATATCTTAGTAACGCTATTATATTAAAGCTAAGGATAAATTTAATATAAACTATATTACTATTACTATTATAGATAAGATAAAAGAGCCTATAAAGGCATTGCAATCTAATCTAAACTATATTACTACTGCTATTATAGATAAGATAAAAGAGCCTATAAAAGCAAAATTTTTTCTCTCCTTTATAACTTCTTATAACCTTATAGGCCCTTCGCAGCTTCCTCGTAAGCTTAGAAGCTACTTTGAGCCCTCTTGATCGCTTAAAGCCGTGTGTATTATTTTAAGGTTAAAGAGAAGCTAAAGGGAAGTTAAAGAGAAGTCAAAGAGAAGTCGAAGAGAAGTCAAAGGAAGGAAGCTACCTAGACCTCTGTTGGGAAGTCAAAGGAAGGAAGCTGTGGACCTATACTAAGAGATTTGCGAGTTCCCGGCGAGATCCCTTCGAGCCTTATTCGAAGCCTCTCCCTAGGAAGGGGGGGAAGGGGGGCCTACGGTTGGCCCCGGGTCGGGGCCGTGGAAGGGGGGCTTTATGTGGCCCCAGGACGTGGCCACCGCAGGGGGGTCGCCCTGTCAGGGGTCAAGGTGGCCGGAACGGCCGGATCGGCCGGAACGGCCGGATTAAGGTCAGGATTGGGATAAAAGCCGCGTACGGCCCAGCCTGTCAGGGAGGGCCAAGGGATCAATTTCATCATCTGCAATACCTACGTTTGAATTGGCTACGAGATCTCTGCGTACCACCTTCGCTACAGCTTCGAGATCTCTTCGTGATGCCTTTGACCTCGCACTTCCTACTAACCTTCACTCGGCCCGCAAAACCCTGACAATAACTTACCTAGTAATTTATATTCTTTTAAGGTATTTTATAGTTTTTAAGGCTTTTATTTTTATTACCTAAGTTTAAGATACTTACTATATAATTAGGTTATAAATCCTCTGTAAGATTATAAGGATCTCCTATAATTACTAAGGGTAGCGAATCTTTTAGGCAGGGTAGCAAAACTCTTACTCTATACCTAGTTACTAATATAATAGAAGATAATTAGACCTAGAAGTATTATAAAGAGAAGATATAATAATTATAAATTTAGATTATAGGAATAAGAAAAGAAATTCTTAACTTAGGTACTAAATATATTAGTATAAAGTTAGATAATAAGTTAGACTAAGATAAGGTTAAAGTGGAATAGTTTATAGAGTTTACTTTAAGTAGATTATTTTATAAGTAAGATAATTAGTTAAATAACTTATAATAAGCCTTTAAAGAGGCTAAAAGATAATATTATAAGGACTTAAAGAAGATTTTTCTTACTTTAAATTATATAAATTCTAACTATAAAGTAAGATAAGATTACTATCTAATTAAAT
The DNA here is from genome assembly GCA_003055925.1 of Escovopsis sp. Ae720. Classification (NCBI taxonomy): domain Eukaryota; kingdom Fungi; phylum Ascomycota; class Sordariomycetes; order Hypocreales; family Hypocreaceae; genus Escovopsis; species Escovopsis sp. Ae720. The sequence goes on along the minus strand of NQYQ01000029.1, from coordinate 277,113 downwards.
AAGATTTAGATAAGTTTTATATTATATTAAAAAATAATTAGTCCTAATTTAAAAAATAGACTTTATTATTGCTTAAAGACTTTAAAATTAAGGAACTATTAGTTATAATTTAATTAAATATAGTAAAATAGAGAGAAAACTAATTATTATAGGATTTTTATATTTATTTTAATTTCTTAAAGAAGAATTTTTAATAAAAACTTAAAAAAGAAAGAGCCTTATACTTTTTTAATAAATTATAGCCTAACTTATAAAATTAGCTACTTACCTATTAATTTTATCCTTCTTTAGATAAAGAAAAAATAGTTACCTTAGCTAATAGATTTTAGGAGATGTCTAATATTACTAAGAAAAGAAAGGATAAGTTAACTTTTAATTTAACTATAAAGAAACTATAAAATAACTAATTAGAGGTAATATCCTTAGAATAAAAGAAGTCTAATAGTAAAAAAAGGGAGTTATAGGGTAATTATAACCTAATTAGAAATAATAGTTAAGTCCTTAAGTATTTTTTATATTAAAGTAAGATATATCTTAAGAATTATTATTTATAAAAGAAAATAAAAGAGATAAAGGGAAAATCTAAAGAGTTAAGCTAAAATCCCCTAGCTTAGCTTAGTTTTTTAGAGTTACCTCTTATTTCTTTATTTTAGTTATATTACTTTATACCTATAAAATCGCTATAAAAGCCGATTTTAATAGCAGTGTAAAGATTAATATAATTAGTATTAATTTTATAAAATAATAAAATCTTAAAAAAATTAATAAAAATCTACTATATCTTTATAATATTTTAAATTAAGATTTATAGATATTTAAAATATAGGAAGTGCCCCTTAGATTAATAGATTTATAGGGTATTATTTAAATAATTTTAAGAAAATATATTAGAATTAAGTAAGATTTATATATAAGTTTAATTTTACTTTTAATAGCTATAATAAATAATAAATTAATTTATTTATATTTATATAATTAAAGCTAATAGTTTAAATAAGATTTTACTAAAGTAGAGATTATCTTAGAGTTATAATTTAAAAAGGAGTGCAAATTAGCTATAATAATTTTAATAATTATTATTAATCTAGACCTAATTTTACTTCTTAATAAAGATAATACTATTATTATAGCTATAAATAAATAAAGTTAATTATATAAATTAGCTAAGTTTAATAATATCTTTTTTATAGAAAATTCTCAAATTTTACCCTATATTAAAGGTATAGATTACTTAATTAAGTTAATTAAGGGAGGAGTTTCTCCTTATAGACCGATTTATTTATTATCTTTAGCTAAGTTAATTACTTTATAGTAATATCTTAAAAAAAACCTTATAAATAAATATATATACCCTTCTAAAAGTCTTATAAATATACTAATTTTATTTATATTAAAAAAGGATAGAAATTTATAACTTATTATTAACTATTAAGGGTTAAATAAGATTACTATTAAGAATTAATATCTATTACTATTAATTTTAGAATTAATAGATTAAATATAAGGATATTAATAGTTTATTAAAATTAATATTAAAGATATATATTATTATATATAACTTAAGGGTAAAGATAAATAAAAAATAGCCTTTTAAATATAATATAATTATTATAAATTTATAGTTTTACTAATAAGGCTTATAAATGCTCTAGCGACTTTTTAGAATTATATTTATCTTATATTAGGAAACCTACTTAATATAATATATATTACTTATTTAAATAATATATTAGTTTTCTTTAATAACTAAAAGATATATATAAATTATATATAATAAGTCTTATAAAAGCTATAAAAAGCTAAACTTTTTACCTAATTAAATAAATATTTATTTTTTAAGTATAAAGTTATATTCTTAGGATTTATTATTTCTAATAAAGGATTAAAAATAGATCTAAGTTAGATTAAAGTAATCTATAATTAGAAGGAACTAATAACCTATTAAGAGATTTAAGTATTTCTTAGATTTTATAATTTCTATTAAAGGTTTATTATAAGGTATATAAGTATAGTAAGACTATTATATAGACTTTTAAAAGGAATAACTAATAGAAAAAAGCTAGGATTAGTTACTTTTAGGGATAAAGAAAAGTATATATTTTATAGCCTAATTAATACTTCTTAATATATACCTTTACTCTAATACTATAAGCTAGATAAACTAATATAAATTAAGATAGATGCGTTAAAGTTTATATTAGTAGCTGTTTTATTTTAACTAAATAGGGAGGGGAGATAGTATTTAGTTATATTCTAGTTATAAGCGTTTTATAGGGCTAAATTAAACTATAGAACCCTAGACTAAGAAATATTAGTTATAATAAAAGTATTTAAATATTAGAGATATTATATTAAAGGTATAGGCAAACTAGTAAAAGTTCTTATAGATTATTAGAATTTATAAAGCTTTATAAAGTAAGTAAAACTAAGTAGTTAATAAGTATAATAGTATATATTTCTTATATTATATAACTTTATTATTAAGCATTGCCCTAAAAGGTTAAACCTAGCGGATAGTCCTTTAAGAAGGCTAGAATATAAAATAAGGATATTATCTAATCTAGAATATTCTATTAAGTTAGTAAATAGACTATAAGGTATATTTATTTATATAGGAATTACTTATAAAATATATATAACTTTAATATATATTTAAGGTTTATTAATATAAATAAATAATATATTAGGTTATTATTAAATTATTATAAAATAATAAGCTAGAGAAGTAATAATAAAGGAAGATCCTTATAACCTAATAGTTTAAAGTCTATTACTCTAGCTTATTATAAATAGTTAAAATATAGATTCTAAGATAAAGTAAATAAAGAAGTATTTACTAAATATAGATTAGAGTATTATAAAGGACTTATTATAATTTAAATAAAGAATTATAATATTAAAGGAAAATTACCTTTAAAATAAGCTATTATAGTTATATTATAATAATCTATTAGCTAGTTATTTTAAGGAAAAAAGAATAAAAGCGCTTTTTACTTAAAAGTTTTTTTAAAAAAGAATATATTTTAATATAAAAAATTATATTAAGGATTATTAAATTTATTAAAGATAAGTAGTTAAGCGCTATAAGCTATTTAGGCAGCTTAAGTTACTACTAATTTCTAAGAGTTTTATAAAAGAATTTACTATAGACTTTATTAGAGGCCTGCTAAAAGTGTACTTTTAGGGAAAGATAGTAAATATTATTTTAGTTATAGTAGATTATTTTATAAAATTTATATTTTATTTTTCTATATTATATATAATTATAGCGGTTAAGCTTATAGAGCTTTTTTATAATAAAATTAAACTCTAATATATTAATAGTCTAAAGGGAATAGTAATAGATAAAGGATTATTATTTATAAGTAAATTTTAGTTTTCTCTTTATTTTTATTTTAAGGTTAAATAATAATTATTAACTATGTTTTACCTATAAACTAATAATTAAATAAAAAGAATAAACTAAATAATTAAATAGTATTTATAATATTTTATAAATAAAAATCTATAAAATTAGGTAAGATTTTTATAAATAGCATAATATATATCTAATAGAGTATAAAGTGCTATAATAGGAATATCTTTATTTAATATATTATTAGGATATTTACCTGATTTTTATATTAATATTAAGGATAATATTACCCTAGGAAAGGTCCTAGATATAGAATTATATATTAAGAAGCTATAAAAAGTATAAGAAAAATTAAAAAAATATTAGCTTATTATAACTAAAAGATAAGCGAAATATTATAATAAAAACTACTTAAACTAATCTTTTTAAGTTAGCGATTTAATAGCTTTATTTATAAAGAATTTTTAATTTATATATAAAACTAAAAAGCTTATATTATAATATATTAGGCTACTAAGAATACTATAAAAGGTAGGAAAATAGGCATATTGCTTAGCATTACTATTATAATATAGTATAATATATAATATATTTTATATAGGCCTATTAAAATTATAGAATTAAGGGTACTAGAATGCAGGTAATTTACTTCTAATACTACCTTTAAATAAGGCAGAGGATAAATAAGAAGTATAATTAATCTAAGATTAAATAGTTTAAAAAAAATAAAAGTATTTCCTTATAAAATAGGTTAGATAGCTATTAGAATATAATAAATAGGTTTATAAAGAAAATATTTTAATAAAGTAAGTAATTTTTAAATTTTTATAAGTAAAAGAAAAAACTAAATATAAAGTAAAAAAATTATAAGTTACTAAATAATTATAAATAAAATAAACCTAAAAAAACAAAAAACCTAAATATATTTTTATAATATTATTAAGTTAATTAAAAAGTTAATAATTATATTATAATAGAATAGCTCTTAGGTAGGAGTTAGGATAGTAATCCTATCTCTATTAGGGGGGCCTTAGCTATAGGGATCTGCTAAAATAGCTATTATAAGCTTCTTATAGAAATATAAGATAGCGCCTATCTAAGCGCTATACTTACTATCTTTAGGGACTAGGTAAGGAACTAGGTAATAGGCCTAGGCCTTTAATATAATAATATCCTTAATAAATATTAGAAAAAACTAAATAAAAAGGATATAAAAAACTTATAATATTATATAAAAGAGCTTAGAAACTTACTAATAGAAAATCCTAATAATAAGTAATAAAATTCTAATATTTTATAGAATAGTTTTACTAAAAAGTTAGCTATATTATAGTAAGAAAAGAAAAAAAATATATACTCTTTATAAGTACTTTACACTGCTTAGACACTAGGTTAAGCTATAGCGGGTAATTATAAGGGTAAAATTACCTATTAAATTCCTAATAGCTATATTAATAGTTAAAAGAGTTATTATATTTAAAAAGGATAGGTTAGCTATTATATTTTAATAGAAAGAAAAACTATAAGGATCTTATAGGTTTACCCTAAGTTAGTATAAAATATATATATATAAGAGAATCTAAGATAGATTATCTTAGTTACTATATAGAAGTATAGGAACCTAGTAAATTAGATATAATTCTTAAATAAGAAAGGTATAAACTTACTAGGTTATATATCCTTTTTTTATTAAAGTAATAGGTATATTAGGTTATTACTATTAAATAGTAATTAATAAATAAGAGTGCCTTTATTATTAAATATTTAAAGAGAGTATTAGACTTTAAATTATAATATAATCCTTATAAGTATTATTTATATTAATTATATATACTTACCCTTTTTATATTATAGGGAATATATATAGGTAATAGAGATAGAACTAGTACTAAGGAAGGACTAAGGGGAGGAGATAGATTTATAGGTAGTATAGAGCTATTATTACTATTATTAGGGGATAAACTATTAGATAATAAGTTAAGGAAGTTATTACTTTCCTTAACTAAAGATATTAGTAAGCTAATAGGAGCTACTATTAAAGTAGTAGGTAAGATAGATAAAGCTAGTAATATAAAAGTATTATTTATAGTAATATTATTATTACTATTTCTTAGCTTAACTAAAGGAAGAGTAATATTACTAAGGGTTAAGGCTATATTAGTAAACTAAAAAATAATTAGTAAAAACATTATAAAATAAAAGTAAATTCTTACTAAAGCTTATTCTTATTAAAAAAGAATTCTCTATATATTAGTAGGATATATAAATAAAGTATAATTAATAATATTTATTATTAGGCGCTAAAATAAAGGTATTAATTAGCTATAAACTAGCTAAGATAAGTAAAATAGTAAGGAATTTCTTACTATTTATATTAGTATTAGTAATTATAACTAATAACTAGAGTAAGGAGTGATTTTATAAGATTAAGATATTATAGGTTTTTTATAATAGAATTATAATAAAAAATAATAGTTTTTTAATTAAAGCTATTAATAAAGAAGAATACTAATTATTAATATAAAAAAATAAATAAAAATATAAAGAGAAAAGTATAAATAAGTAATTACTCTAATTACCTTAATAACCTATTAATAAAGATAAAATAAAATATATATAATAAGGTATATATTAAGTAAAGCTTTTTATTTATCCTTATTATAGAAAATATATATTATAGTTAATATACTTAGGGGGAAGGATAGTTATAATGCTATATACTAGATAGGTATATAGTTATATAAGGCTAAGTTATTTAGCTTAGGTATATCTATAGCTTAGGTTGCGTTACTTAAACTTATATAATCTAAGCCTTAGTTTTATTATAATACTTACCCTAAGGTTACTTATAAATTAAATATGATTTAGTATAGTATAACTTACCTAGTGATTTATATTTTTTTAAGGTGTTTTATATAATATTAAAATTAATTTTTATTATAAAAATATTTTTAAAGTTTTTTTTTTTTATTTTTATTATATTTAAAGATTATTAGCTTAAGATTATAATTAGTATAAAAGTTATAAAAAAGGGTTTTATTAAACTTAATATTTTAAATAATATAGATTTATTTTATTTAAGGTTTTAAACTTAGAATATATTTAAGGCTATATAGCTTATAAAATAGCTTATATTTACCTTAAGCTTTATTTTAAAGTGTCTTTAATATTTAGCTATTTTATAATCCCTTTTTAAATAATATATCTTATATTTATATATATAAATACCCTTTTAACTTAGCCTAAGGTTTATAAGGCTATTTTAGATCTATATTAAGGTATTCTTTTTATATTAATTTTTAAGCTTATATATTAGTAAAATAAATTTATTTTATATAAAAAGGCTTATATTATAAAAAAAAGTAATAACTTTAATTATTTTTAATTATAGCTTTACTAAAAGATATACTTTTTTTTATTTTAATTTACTTAATTATAATTTTTTACTTAATATATTTAATAATATTATTAAGCTTATAAATATATAAAAGAGTTAGTTTAAAATTAATTCCTTTTATATTAGCTTATTATTAAAATTATATTTAGCTATAAGTTATAATAATTACTTTTTTATTATTTTAATAAATTTTATAAATTAAAAGCCTATATTATCTCTTTACTTAATATTTAAATTAAAAGTAAGCCTAAAAGACTATAAATAAGGTTTTATTTAGTAAAAAAATAATATAAGTTTATTTATTATATTTATCTTTAATTATAAAAAGCTAATAAATATTATTATACTTAGGTTTATATTTTTAAAGATTTTAATAAATTTACTAAAAAGGTCTAATACTTTTCCTTTTTAAGGTTTAATAAGAGATTACTTAGTAGGCTTTAGCTTTTATATAAAGCTTATAATTTAAAAGCTTTATACCTTTAATTTTAATATTATAAATTTTTTTAACTAAGGCTTAAAAAGCCTTAGGTTTAAAATACTTTACCTTTAAATATTATAATATTTTATTATTTCTTTTTAATAAAAATATATTTTTTAATAGCTTTTATTATATAGCTTATATACTTAGCCTAATTTTAAATATATATTTATTTATTTATTAGCTTTTTATTTTTTAGATTTTTAAAATAAAAAGAAAGAGAAATATATTTAAAAAATACTAAGTTATAGATATATTAAAGCTTTATTAAGACTATATTTAAGTTAAATATTTTAAATTTAAGCTTATAATTAAACTTATTTAATTAAGTCTTAATCTTTTTAATCTTTTCTTTTAAAATAATATTAATATAAAAATCTTTTATAAAAGTAATATCTTTAAAGTAAAGGTTTTTTATATTTAGTTTATTTAATTTAATAAAAATATTTTATATAATAGAAACTCCTTTTTTAATAATCTTAAAAGTAATTATTTTAGCCTTATAATAGTTATTTTTATTATTAAAAATAAATAACCTAGATTTAAAAAGATTTTAGTTATTAATAAAGTAAATTACTTTATAATTATTAAATATTATATTTAATAAAAAAGAATATTTTTTTAATTTTATTATAATTAAATATATATTAATCTTAGTATTAAAGATCTTTAAGCTAATTATAATTATAAATAATAACTTATAAAATCTAAGCTTTTTTTCTTTTTAGTTTTAAATAAGGCTTATATCTTAGCTAGCTTTATAAAGGATTTTTTAAGGATTAAATTAATAGTTTTAGGTTATATTTTTAAAAAAAGTATAACCTTTTAGTAAGTTATATTATATAAGTATAATAATATATTTAAATATAGCTATAATAACTTTATAATATTATAGCTTATATTTATATTAGCCTTTATAAGGGTAATTATATAAAGGATTTTAGATTTAATACTCTTAATCTTTCTCTTAAGCTTTAGCACTTTTATAGCCTTAGCTATAATCTTAGTATAAGCCTTTTTTATATTTATAAAGTATTTTCTAATATAGTTTATTTTTTTATTTATAAGATTTCTTATAAAAAGATATAAATTAGTCTTTTAGCTTTTTTTTTTATTTTTTTTATTTTTTTTTTAAATTTATTTCTTTTAAAAAGAAAGTAATATAAGTTATATATTTAAAACTAATTTAAGCTTAATAATAAAAAGTTAAATATATTTATTAAAGGTTAAAAAGAGCTTATTATTAAAGTAATTAGTAGCCTTATTAAAGTTAGTTTACTTTTTTTAAGTTTAAATAAAAAAAATATAAGTTTTTATAATAATAAGGAATTATTTAATTATTAATTTATTATTAAAATTAAATAACTTAAGGTTTAGTATTTTATTATAAGTATTTTTAAATTTTTAAATTTAAAACTTAACCTAAATTTTACTCTTTATAATTTCCTTTAAAGCTTTTTTATATTTTACTTAAACTATTATTATTTAAGTATAATAGCTAAATATAAATTAGCTTATAAGTTCTTTTATAATATAATAAGTAATAAAAGTAAAGCCTTTACTTTTTACTTTTTTTATAATATTATAATAAATATTTATATTAACTATTTAAATTATTTAATTCTATATTTTTAAATATATTAAGCTTTTTTAGATTATATAAGTAAGCTTAGTATTATACTTTTATATATAAATAGTAAAAAAGTTATAAACCTTTTTAGCTTTAATATTATTAAAGTTTTTTTAAATAAAAAATATATTATTTTTAATTAAAGTAAACTTTAACTATTAAAAGATTTATTTTTAATTTAGCTTTTAGGCTATAATTAAAGTTAAATAGGTTAGGTTTTAATAAATATAATAATAATTTTTTTTAGCTAAAAGGGCTTATTTAATAAGTATTTTATAAATATTATTAATACTTAAAAGCTTAGGTTCTTTATAAAGGTTAAAGTCTTTATAGGCCTATTTAAGGTTAACTTTAGGCTAGATTTAGTAGTTTAATATAATATTTTTAAGTACTTTTATTTAGTTTATTTAATTATTAAATATTTAAAGTTAGGTTTTATTTAAAGGTAGGTTTAATAGTTAAGAAGCTATTAATAGAGTTATTTTTATAGTTTTAAGATTTTTATAAAGAAGATTTTAAAAGTAGATTTATTAAAAATAGCTTTAGTTTTAATAAAAGTTTTAAATATAATTAATTTATTAATTAAATTATATAAGCTTATAACTATTAAATAGTTATAATATTAATAAGTATTAAATATAATATATAAAGTTTAATTATATATAAATTAAAGCTATTATAAAGGTTTATAAAGATTAACTATTATTATTTAATAGGTTATATTTAAGGCTATTTAATTACCTTTTAAGACTAGGTTATTATTATTCTAACCCTAGATCTTATAATCTTAGCCTTAGCTTTAAGGTGTAGCCTATTACCTCGAATTTGGTGGCAAGGGTGTCCCTTGCGACAGTGACTCTAAGGATAATATAATTATAGGCTATACTAATAGCTATAATAGCTACCTAGCTCTATACCTTTAGCTATATCCCTTTCTCTTATATTTACTTAATTACTTAATAGATTATATTTTAAATAAATATCTTATTAATAGTATAAGCTTATATTATTACCCTATTAACTAAAGTATATATAATTATCTATATCTTAATAATAGGAAAGTCTTTTAGGACTACTTTAAGAAACTTAAGAAATACTTCCTTTTTAATATTAGCAAATTCTTATATAGCTTATACCTTTAGTTTATCTATAGCCTAGCCCTATAGCTTAGGCTAGTCTTATAATAATAATTAGCTAGCCTTAATAAGGTTATCTTTAGTAAAAATTTCTCCTTCCTTTAAAGGCTTATATAATTATATAATATTATTAATTTATATTAATAAGTTATCTATACCTATACTTTTACTATAAATATAATATAGTATCGCTATAGGGTTAATTTAGCCCTAAGGAATCTAATTCTAGCGTTATTTTTGGTTTTTATCTATTATATGTATATAGGGGGGCGTTTTTTATGTTTTTTTAGTATTGTTATATATATATATATATTCTATATAGCTAGAAAGAGTAAAACTTAAAGATTATTATAATATATTTATACCCTTATAAATTATAATATTAAAAGGAGTTATTTATATTTAAATATTTTACCTATATAACCCTAATCTTAGTTAAAAGTATAAAAATATATATATACTTTTTAACTTTTAAAAAGAATATAATATAGTTATAAGGCTTTAAAGTAATTAATATAAGGCTAGGCTAAGATACTAAAGAAGTCTAGAGCTAGCCTTAGGCTAGCTTTAGGCTAGGACTTCTAAGCCTATACCTTTCTAAAGAAAATATAAAAGCTATAAATATAACTAATAAAAGGTAGACTTTTTATATATTTACTATAGGGATATTACTTAGCCCTAATATTTAATAAAGAGATATAGTTCTAGGTATAAGAACCCTTTCCTGCCCTTTTTAAGATCTCTTTTTTTTCTAACTTTTTTATTATCTTTTTAATTACTAAAGAAGATATACTATTAGAATCCTTTTTAAAAGACCTTTTTACTTGTTAGGGTTTTGCGGGCCGAGTGAAGGTTAGTAGGAAGTGCGAGGTCAAAGGCATTACGAAGAGATCTCGAAGCTGTAGCGAAGGTGGTACGCAGAGATTTCGTAGCCAATTCAACGTAGGTATTGCAGATGACGAAAATTGATCCCTTGGCCTTCCCTGACGGGCTGGGCCGTACGAGGCTTTTATCCTGACCTTGATCCGGCCGTTCGGGCCGATCCGGCCGTTCCGGCCACCTTGACCCCTGACATTACTAGTATTATTTACTTAGTAATATCTTTTTATTTAATCTATTTATTCCTCTTTATAGCTTTTTACTATAAGACTATAATATTCCTTAATATCTCCTTTTATAATATTCTGATTATAATAAAAGTTATACTACTATATAGCCCTTATCCTTGGCTTTCTAGTGGTACCACCTTTTTTTATATATGATCTCGATTACCGAAGATATCCCCGGTTAAAGTCTTAGAGCTATATAACTCTTACAAATATTAATAATATTAGTAAGACTAGGCTACCTTAAAGTAAGGCTTAATAATATAGACTTATAAGTTTAGTACTAAGCCTTTTTTATAAAGTTAGTTTATATTCTTTTCTCTTTTAATCCTTAAAATTAAAATAGTTTTATATATATTCTTTTACTAAAGCTATATTATAGTTACTTTAATAGCTAAGATATTATTCTCTTTTATAAAAGTTATATAGCTTTAACCCTTTAACTAAGAATATCTTTAATAGCTAAGGTTATATATAAATAAAAGTAGTATTATTAAAAGCTAAAAATAAAGGCTATATAATAATATAACTTTTATTATAATTAGATTATTATAAAAGGAGATATTAAAGAGTATTATAGTTTTATAGTAAATAGCTATAAAAAGAAATAAATAAATCAAATAAAAAGATATTACTAAGTAGATAATATTAGTAAAAAGGTTTTATAAAAAGAGTTTTAATAATATATCTTTTATAATAATTAAAAAAATAATAAAAGAGTTAAAAAAAGATTTTAAAAGAGATAAAAAAGGGTTCTTATACCTAAAACTATACCTCTTTATTAAATACTAAGGCTAAGTAATATCCTTATAGTAAATATATAGAAAGTCTATCTTTTATTACTTATATTTATAGCTTTTATATTTTCTTTAGAAAGGTATAGGCCTAAGAGTCTTAGCCTAAAGCTAGCCTAAGACTAGCTCTAGACTTTTTTAGTATTTTAGCCTAGCCTTATATTAGTTACTTTAAAGCCCTATAGCTATATTATACCCTTTTTAAAAGTTAAAAGGTATATATATACCTTTATACTCTTAACTAAGATTAGAGTTATATAAGTAAAATATTTAAATATAAATAATTCCTTTTAATATTATAATTTATAAGGGTATAAATATATTATAATAATCTTTAAATTTTACTCTTTCTAGCTATATAAAATATCTATATATAGGGTAGCTAGTTATAGAGATATAAGGGAGTGTCTATATAATCCTAAAGGATTATATACTTATATTAAGAATAATAGAAAAGAAAACATCTTACCTAATTAGGGAATTATTTCGCGATTTAAAACCCTTCAAGGAGAGTATATAATGCGCATAGTATAAATAGGCCGCTATATTGCTAAATCACTGCCTATAAGCTTTTAAAAGAAACATATAAATTAATAGACCTATAGGCAAGATATTCCCTAGAGGAAGATATAGAGGAAGCCTTCCTAGGAGGCAAATAGCTAGGGATATAGTTCATATATACTATATAATTAGGTCTCTCCTTATTCAAAGACTATTCCTTCTTACTAATAATAGTCAGTATCTCTCACTTAGTGCCTATTATAGATATTTAGCCCTACTAATATAAAGTTACTACTACACTACTAATATAACTTCTTAAAAAAATATATTATCCTAATTATTTATAAATATTATATAGAAAGCTAATTCTATAAGTCCTAATCCTATTAATATATAAAGTTTCCTCTATTCGCGAATTTATTATCACTGCCCTTATTAATTTATGGTACAAATTAATCCGATTTCAATTCGATCCTGGTTCGTGACATCCTACGGATTTGGTCTCGGCACGGATCAACATTTTTCCGGGCGCTAGTCGGCCACGCTATATTAATGCCGACGCGCCGCCCTGATCCGAATCATTTTTTCTCCCTTCTACACCTTCATTTGAATCCAAATCAAATCATTGTTTTGGTCAAAGCATCCTTTTCGCGTGCTGCTCAACGTCGTGCACAGTTTCGCGCAGCTCTCATTTGACAATCGAACCCTATCCGTTTTATCAATTCCTGGAGAATCATCTCATCCACAACACACAGTTGATCCATACTTGCCTCCGGATTTCGGAAATGTCCTATCACGAATTGCCAGGGTACCAGGCCTACCTGAATGGTGGCACGCGTCCACCAGGCAATTTCCTTCCCGCCCTGCATTTCAATGCAGT
>NQYQ01000029.1:246008-258975 GCA_003055925.1 Escovopsis sp. Ae720 | reverse complement strand
TATAATTAGCTAGATTAAGGCTATGCAAAGCTATAGATATAGTAGCTAACGCTATAATAAAGGTAGCTTAAGCTATAGGCAAAGTAGTAATATTCCTAAAGGATTAGAAAGGCCTATTATTAGCTATAGAATAGATATAATAGCATTTAATAGGAATAGCCTGATTTTACTATATATTTCCTACCTTTTATAGTAATAAGCAGTAATATAGATTCTAGGCTATAAGAATGGCCCTTAGCCCCTCTTAGTTAGCTTCTTCTTTTTCTTCTTAGATTAATTCAATCAAGTTAATCAGCGGTCCTAATCTCACCTACCCTATAAGACAGTGTCATCTTCCTATTAGGCTTATATAAGCCTATTTCCCTTATAGCTATATTTCAACAGGTATAAGTAAGTATAAGTATAAGGTTATTAAGATTATAAAGGAAAGAATAAAAGAAAGTAAAAGAATAGTTAAAAGTAATAAAGGTAGATTAAAAGGGGTAGCTATAAGCTAGCCTTAAGGTAATAAGGTTAGTGTATTACCTATATTAGTTAATTATAATTAGATAAGGATTATAACTTAGGTAATATATTAATAATAATATAAATATAATTACTAAGTAATAGGATTAAGGTATATTTATATAGAATTAAATAATTAAAATTAGTAATCCTTTTTTTAAAATTAAAAGAGTTTAGTAGCCTTATAGATAAGGCTAAATAAATAAATAAAGAAAATTAATATTAGTATATTAGTAAGGTAGAGAAGGTTTTTAGCTTATAGTAGGTTTCCTCCCTTAATATTAGAGTAAAAGTATTAGGCTATAAGGACTAGTAAGTAGAGTAATATAAATAAATAAATAAAAAAGGCTAGGTCTAATATAAGTATTAATATAATCTTAGGTTAAATAAAAAGGTAATATATAATATATAAAGGTTTTTACTTTTAAGGGTTCTATTATAAAGATTATATAGAATATATATTAAGGCTTATTAAGGCTATCTAAAGTAACTTAATTAAATTAAATTAAATTAAATATAATAATATTAATCTAAAGATAAGCTAGATGATTATAATAGAAGTTAGTTAATATATAATTCATAAGGACTATAAATTAATTTTAATAGTTTTAATACTTAATAAAAACTAAATAAAAATAGCCTAAGTTTACCCAAAAGAAATAATATAAAAACAGTATATAATAAACTCCATTTAAAACTTATTTAAGTAAATTAGCCTTATATAATATTATTTAAATAAATAATAGAAAGTAAAGCTAGGCCAACTACTAATATAATCCTAGGCTAGTAATAGAGTAATAGATAGTATATAGTAGTTTTCTCTTATAAAGGTTCTAGTGAACAATAGGGTAGATATACTAAGGCCTACTATATACTACATAGTTAGAAAGGTAGCTTATAGAATATAAATAAATAAATGAATTAATAGTATTAGGTTAAGTAGGTAAGCTATATAGGAAGCTACTTTTACTAATCGAAGAATATAAAGCTAAAGCTAAGGGCTTATATAAACCTAGGCTAGTAATGGAGTATATAAAGTATATCTTAATTCTCTCCTAAAAGAATTGTCCTATTAGTATAGATATACTAGAGCTAGAGCTGGGCAGACCTGGTGTAATGAAATAAAAAAAATAAGACTTTTTTATAATATTATATAATTTATCTTTCTTTAATTTATTATTCTTACCCTTATTATATATACCTTTATAATCCACGCCTTCAGAGCTATATAATCCTTCTTATTTATATAAATCAGTATCCCCTTATTAAGATCCCTTACTATACTCTAAGCACTTTATATACGAATATAACGCTGCACGTCAGACAGGTGCGTAGTCATATAAGGCTAAGTTATCTAGCCCAATTATATCTATAGCTTAGGTTATAATACTTAAACTTATATAATCTAAGCCTTAACTTTACTATAATATTTATTATAAGGTTATTATTAATAAAGTATAATTTAATATAGTATAACTTACCTAATAATTTATATTCTTTAAGGTATTCTATAAGGAATTTAGAAAATTAAGCCTTCTTAAGAATAATAGAAAAGAAAATATCTTACCTAATTAGGGAATTATTTCGCGATTAAAAACCCTTAAAGGAGATTATATAATGCGCATAGTATAAATAGGCCGCTATATTGCTAAATCAGTGCCTATAAGCTTTTAAAAGAAAAATATAAATTAATAGACCTATAGGCAAGATATTCCCTAAAGCAAGATATAGAGGAAGCCTTCCTAGTAGGCAAATAGCTAGGGATATAGTTCATATATACTATAAAATTAGGTCTCTCCTTATTCAGAGACTATTCCTTCTCACTAATAATAGTCAGTATCTCTCCCTTACTGCCTATTATAGATATTTAGCCCTACTAATATAAAGCTACTACTACACTACTAATATAACTTCTTAAAAAATATATTATCCTAATTATTTATAAATATTATAAAGAAAGCTAATTCTATAAGTCCTAATCTTATTAATATATAAAGTTTCCTCTATTCGCGAATTTATTACCACTGCCCTTATTAATTTATGGTACAAATTAATCCGATTTCAATTCGATCCTGGTTCGTGACATCCTACGGATTTGGTCTCGGCACGGATCAACATTTTTCCGGGCGCTAGTCGGCCACGCTATATTAATGCCGACGCGCCGCCCTGATCCGAATCATTTTTTCTCCCTTCTACACCTTCATTTGAATCCAAATCAAATCATTGTTTTGGTCAAAGCATCCTTTTCGCGTGCTGCTCAACGTCGTGCACAGTTTCGCGCAGCTCTCATTTGACAATCGAACCCTATCCGTTTTATCAATTCCTGGAGAATCATCTCATCCACAACACACAGTTGATCCATACTTGCCTCCGGATTTCGGAAATGTCCTATCACGAATTGCCAGGGTACCAGGCCTACCTGAATGGTGGCACGCGTCCACCAGGCAATTTCCTTCCCGCCCTGCATTTCAATGCAGTACGAACTTCCACGTCCCCAGGACTCATCACCATCTGACACTTGCATGCAGGACATGAAGGCAATCATCATGCCGGGAGAAGTCTACTGTCGCTTTCGGTCTCCAAACGGGGAGCTCTGCCCCAAGATATCGAAATTCTCAAGTCCGTCCAGCATCGGCACCCACTACCGAAATTGCCACAAGATCCAGGTTCAGGCCAGAAAGCATGGCTCGCACACAGCAAGCCAACAGATGAGCCTGAATAGTGAGTCCATTCGCCATCCGTGCCGACCGTGTGGATCTCGTCGGTCCTTGGCTCACGTTCATACATAGGATGGTATTCGTCCATCATGACTGGGAAGACCCCTGAATGGACCCTTGGACAACCTGCACAAAGGGAAGGATCCTCGGTTGAACCAATTCCCATTCCTCCCTCACTGGACGCCATTCCCATCGGCTCATCAATCGCACCTCCTGAGACTTCGCGGTAAGCCGTTTCTATCTGCCTGGTCACTTGTGTGAGTGGCTGACATTACCCTCCAGACGCCTGAGGAAGGTGATCACAAGAAAGGGGGGGGTGACAGTGACGACGAAGACAACCACAAAGACCACGACAAAAGGATCAAGTACGATAACAACCATCACAACCGTGATAACCACAGCTCCTACAGAGACGAAGGATAACACGAATGTGACCGAGGAGAGGGAGGACGATGGAGTTGTTATTGAAACAGACGAGCCAAGCGTTTGTGACTCTGAGTCATGAGAATATTCGTGGGATGCTTTTTCGCAAAGGACATTAGAAGGAGCTTGTATTTCTTATTTACTAATTCAAGAACTCATATCCTTAAATCATCTTCCCTCTTAGCTATATTTAGTAAGATTTTCTAAAAGGAAAAAAATAATAAAAGTGTCCGCTAATAACGTCTCTATAGCTAATAGAGATTCTAAGAATATTCTTAGATTAGTTCGGAATTATTTCTAAAGCCATTCTTAAACATTCCTATAAATGCTGACTATAGATAGCAAACGGCAGATGACCCTTGAATCCCCTGACATAATAAGTCCTGTTTGCAATTTCTCTATTCGATGCCTGGCCCGCCTTATCAACTACATTCATACATTCGCCCATTCATGCATCGTGAGTCTATCGCCCATACATCGCGAGTCTATCTCCTAGACAAGTATCCAAGAAGTTCCTTTGCAAATGCTGCCGCCGTGGCAGCAGCATATCGGTCCCACTGGTTGTTGCTGTGCGAATCCGCGTAGCTGCTAATTCCGCGGACCACGAGGCACGGGAAGTGGTTCATGATCCCAGCGGCCTCCATCTCCAAGCAGACGACTGGTGCCATGAGGTCTTGCACCAACCTGTCTCTCTCGCAGGCGTCTCGAATCAAGGTGTTCCCGGACGCGACGATTCCGTAATGGAGTTGGGGATCCGTCGTGTCCCGCGGGCTGCGCTCGACCTCCTGAGCCGAATCGCATTCCTTGCAGGAATCGCCACCGACATGGTGATACGCCGATCGAAAGAGCCGGTCGTGCTCGGCTCCGGGGTGGTCGAAGAAGTCGGGCATTTCGTCGTTTGCCGCAGTCGACCGCGAGGACGACATTCTGGCGCGTGCGTCGCTCAGGAGATCGGGGATCCTCGAAGGGCTCAGCTCGTGCTCGGATTGGAGGGCTGACAATGCTCCCAGGAGAACCATGGGGGGCATGTTCAGGACCCCCCTTTTCTCCCAAATTGCGCCTGGGCGCGCGCTGCCGAGATCGTACTGGACCACGCCGCCGAGAGACCCGGACGGCAGTGAGACCACCACGTCCCCGAGACGAATGTCACGGCCCTCCTCGGGTCGAGAAACCCCGCCGGCAATGCCCACCAGCAGTCCGGTCCGGATGTGAGGCAGTGAGGCTATCAGGCATGATGCCGTGACAGAGGCGGAGGTCGTCCCAAGAGTTCCGGCGGGGAGGGAGGCGATCACGATGTTGTGCTCGCCCATGCGGCCCCAGAGATACGAGTTCTCGTCCCGCGGGTGCTGCTCGAACTCGTCGGGGGCCTCATCGCACTCGTCAAGCATCATGACTGCCGCTGCCCGCTCAACGGGAAGGGCAGCAATCCATCCGATGGTGTAGGACGTCGGACTGTGCAGCCTTCTCGCCATTTTGGAGGTTCCTGGCTCAGAGGACAGCATTTGGTCAACTTGACGTCTGATGCCGTTCATGATCTGTCTGCTCCCCCGAACACAAAAGAGCCGCGGAGAACATCCATGAAATACTAATTCCCCCGCTCTCGTGGCTCCTCAGATGCGGGGAAGTCAAGATCCCAGTCAGGACTAGTACGAGTACTCTTGACGACAGGGGCCCTTGAGGCAACGTGCGTACATGGCATAATGCGCTTTGGCCCCTGGGCATTTTTGTGTCATTTCCCAAACAATTCTGAATGGCATTCTCGCGGGCTAAAGAACCCATCTCGGGCAGAGTGGCCGAGTGGTCCAAGGCGGCTCGTGAACCTCCCACAAGCAAAGTTTCAAGGCATTGTCATGGAGATGGCCTCGGATCTTTCCTCCGTGGTAGGCGAGCTCGTATGTTGCCGTGGTTTCCATCAAACGCGGAGGGCGGCCATCCGGGGGTTGAGGTCATTGTCTCTGATATTGATCCCACTATTCGTTCTCGTATGCTCTGTGAATTGCACGGGAAAGGGGTCAAGACACTAGGTCTCTCTTCGTCATCGTCCGCGGCCACAAGCAGCCACTTGAATGGACTTCTCGACCCGACTTCGCGTCCTCCTGGATGCATCGTGAGTCGCGGGTCTAATCTGCCATTCTCCTCCATGGACACTCACGCGTGCTACGCGTTTGATTCTCGGCTGAACATGTCTCATCTCACAGAGCTGATTGTCTCTTGAATTGGTCGGCCGAGCTCGATTCGCGTCGTGAGGAGGTGAGAGAAAAAAAAGCAAGCGGCCAAGAGAGGAGAGGAGAGGATCGTGGGACCGGAATCTTCCTCCTCGAGCCAGAGCAACAGTCGTCGCGAGAAAGAAGAAGTGTGAGCCACGGGCCGTATGCTGTAGATGAAAACGAGGATCCAGGCTGCATCTTTTTGGAGCAGGCCTTCCAGGGAATAGAAGCACAACCTCGTGGTATCTAATTTCTCGTCCGATTTGATGACCTGCTAGTAAAGCGTACTCGTGCTTGCGCGGCAAAGAAGCAGTCAAGTGAGCCCAGGGAAAGAGAAGAGAGAAGTAAGCAGACTCAAAGCGCATTGATCGTGATCGTGATCTCAGGCCAAAGCCAAGGAGAGAGTGAAGCTCAAGTGCGGAGTTAAAATTTCCTACAGGCTTGAACACGTCAACTCTCTCTCTCGTGCCAGGGGTGGGATCGGGATGCCCGACAACTGACGTCCGGGAAGCATCTCTATATGTAGAGGACAATGTCAAGAAGATCTAACTTGGTCGGGGTGGAGCAGTCGTCCAGTGGAATAATTGTCCAGTTCCACACGCAGGCCACGGCATCGTGCCTTCAGATATCTCACCTCGCACGACGCGTCTCCCATGAAGCCGACTCCCGGGTCCCGGGCTTGCAATGGCTCCGTCACTCGTCCATCTCGACCATCTCATCCCAGCTCTCCTAGATCCGTGTCCATTGACCATGAGAGCCTCTTATCGATGAATGCCTCTTTGAGTCCATGCCGTACTGATCGTTTGGCGGCTTAGATGACGAAGATTGACCGAAACCAGGTGGGCAGAGTCTGCTCCTCAGTATCCAACCAGGGAAACACGGAAAAGAAGAGAAACTTACCCATCTTTTTTCTCGTCTTGAATGGCTGGCAAAGGAGTCTCACCCCAAAGACCCATTTGCCTTTTCACCGAGGCGGTCAGGATGTCATCAATGCTTTTTATAGCTTGCATATATCAATTATATGATTCCCACCTCCTCGCCCTCTGGGTAGGGAATGCCTAGCCAACAACTCAAATATATCGCAGTCTTCAAAAGCCGCCTATACTATCAAGGAATTAATCTGGATAATTATAGAGAAAGTCTATAGAGGGGAAGGAGATTGAATTATATTTTATGATATTTTAATATCATTTATCCTCTCTATATTAAATTAAATGGAGATTTATTTTGAAAGTACTTTCTTCAGGTAAATACGATTATAATACAGACTCATAAATCATGTCAAAGATGATTACTATTAAGAGGATTTTAAGTCTTATATTAACATTTTTGAGTTATCCGTTTGATAAGTTTCTACCCTGCTATTACTTAACAAGGGCTGCGCTAGACTTGGGGTGCTGACTAGGCATGCCCATGAACAGGGCCGTTTTTGGACGTCGTTCTCGCTGCCATTAGTCCCCCTCTCACAGCTCTGCGTTGTTAGTTCGTGTACTTTGGAGTAGAGGGCACATCGGGCGAATCAAGTCTCTTTCAATAAATAAAAATGCAGGGACTTGGATGAGGTAGATTCTGGGGGTGAAAGGTGGGGGGGTAGTCTGTCTGATCCCTTTTGCCTCGCATACAGGTAGCTGCTCTGCGTCTTTCGCCATGTTGGCGATTGGGAAAGCATGCCACATGCAAGCGAATCTGCATCCATATTCCGCCTGATCGACTCTGCGAGCGACAGATGCGTCAAAAGGCGGTGCAATTCTCAGCCCGGTAAGATCCGCATTGAAGGAGTCTATGCCCCCGGCCATGTTAATTCCGTACGAGTACTTGTGATGCAGGTCGATGCAAGTCAGAGGAGACAGGCTTCGCTGGCCGATTCGCTGGTCCGGGGTACAAGGTGCTAAGCGGGATGTCCGACTCCTATGCAATTCGACATCTGCCTTGCAGAGCGGGTGTCGTCCCTGCAGTGTACTCGTATGCATCGTCCATCTAGAACGTCCACGCGCAGCCATTTCCGTGAGCCATCTGGGAAACATCCGAATCCTCGCCTCCCAACTTGATACGGCTTCTTAGCAGCGAGTGATTCCGGTGCCTCTCGTTCCGATGGACCAGTCTCTCCAGCGACCTTCACCGACGTTCACCGACGTTAATCGTTGAATGGGGTGGGCAGTCGGTGGTCTGTGATCGGTGCCGATAAGTACGAGTACTCGTAGCGTGAGGTGTGCACTACCCTCTCGTCAGCGGATCAATCCCTCGTGGCAGGCCTTTTGCAAATTCCGCCCCCTTGCAGTAGCTTCGGAGCTTGAGTGGGGCAATGTTCTCCGAGATCACGGATTGGGATGAAAACGCAGATTCGGCCCGCTCCCGCTTCCACCGACATGGAGAGAGAGAGTTCCGGAATGCGCACTTTTCCGAATGCGCGCACCGCGACCTAGGTACGAGTACCTTCTCGGGCGGCTGCTGTAAGACCAGGTTGCCAGGACCCTGAACTTTGTTTTCGGGCAGACCGATCAAGGGTAATGGATATGAGGGATGCTGGCCAGGTGTCTGTGGATGAGGGTGGAGTCCAAGCAGATTTGGCGGAATTTTCCATCAACTCATCGAGGTTTGGGATGCCGAAGTCAAGTCTAGGCTCGCGGACCTAGTGCAAGGGGTGCGATTAGGAATCATGGAAGCAGTTTCTATCGACCTTCTAGTCTGCGAAAAGAAGAAGATCAAGATATATAGGTCAGTGACAGAGCCCAGATAGATGGAAATGGTCGGAGCAACAGACCACGCCTCAGTCTCTGTGTGCTCTTTCAGAACTATTCGTTCAACACTTACCGTTTTCATCCCTTTCGCAGAGAAGAGGCGGAAGGAAGACGAACCCCTGCTTCCAAGATGGCAACGACGGTCACCACCGTATTGACGGAGAAGAATTCGATGGTCTCCTCCGGCAGTGGTTTCGGCTGTTTGACCCTTCCGACGCATGATGGTCAGTTGGTAAGAACCTCCTCTCCCAAAGACGTCCTCGTTTTGGGTCTCAAGACCATACCGCGGTCTTGACTTCCGTCTGCAGGCGCTGATAGGTTGGTGAAGCCGGTGAAGCAGGATGAGACCGCCGGCTATGACCAGCCCAGGTCTCTGCTCTATCACATGAAAACGCTATGGCTTTTCTCGAGGAGTGACTTGAAGACATTCCTGCTTCCAACGAGCACTTTCGCGCTGGGGGTCGCCTTTTCTCCCGCCAACTTGGTGGGGAATGGTCTCGACGACAGCACCAAGAGGACAGAGATTGCGCTTCGCGTACCGCTCATGATTGTGAGTGCGTGGATGAATCTCTTGATAGCAGATTTCGCCAACCAGCGGCTCCCCGGATCCATCATCGAGGACGAAGTCAACAAACCCTGGAGGCCCCTGCCGTCAAAGCGCATCACTCAGAACGAAGCTCGCGACTGTCTCAAGGTGGTGATAGTTACCGCGCTCCTGCTGGCCTACTACCTCGGGTGCTACACCGCCTCGGCCTCAATGGCGGTCATCTGCTGGTTGTACAACGACCTCGCGGGCAGCATGCGCATCTGGCAGCGCAACGCGATCAACGCGGCCGCCTTCACAGCATGCGGCTGCAGCGCGTTGATGGCGCTTCTCGGGGGCGAGCTGCCCGCCAAGGCCTTCCACTGGACGATCATCACATGCGCCATCATTGCCACGACCGTCCACACGCAGGATCTGCCGGACATGGAGGGCGACAAGGCGCAAGGCCGGGTGACGATTCCGCTGCTCTGGGGCGACGTGGCGGCGAGGATATCCCTCGCCATCGCGATTCCCTTCTGGTCCGCGGTGTGCCCAATGTTCTGGGGCGCGACTCTCTTGGGCTGGGCGGTAACGTTCGGGACTGGCGCGGTCCTGGCCATCATGATCCTGCAGCAGCGAGGTCAGGAGTGGGACGAGATCTGCTGGAAGACGTGGTGCGCCTGGATCGTGGTGCTATGCACGCTGCCTGTGTTCGGCCTCTGAACATTACGCTGATGGTTGGACGGTGAGCACAATGTTGTGACTTACTTTGTCTGATGCCGCGTGGCACAAAAAGGGGGTGGGGGGGGCAAAGAGAGAATCCCCGGATCGTGAAGCTGGGAATCATGAAGCTGGGAGAGGCTTCGAAAGATGAATGTTGGCACTTGAGTGGGGAAAAGGATGAAGGGAATGTCCTGGGTTTTCTATTCTTTTCTTTTTCTTTTCCCTTTTTTTTTTCTTCTTTTGTCGCGAGGCGTTATCGGAGCCGGCATTTCCTTCCTTGTTTTCACGACGGGCGATACACAAGCTGGGTGGCCCTTTCCTCTTCGCGTCCAGAAGATCATCCAAGGAGAGGGCACATGTTTTCATTCAGGGAAGGCGTTCAAAGAAATAGGGGATGCCGTGCAGCAGTGATCTGCCATCATACTAATGAATCATAGATTTCTCTTCTTTTTCTTTCTTTCATCGAGCAGCATCAGGAAATGTCAGGCGGTGTTAGTAGTAGTAGTAGTAGTAGTAGTAGTAGTAGTAGTAGAGGATGAATTGATTGTGTCCGCATCAGACTTGAAGTTGGTCTTTCCAAGTTGTTTCCTCGTGACTTCCCCTTCATCCATCCATCGACGAGGGAAGGAGCCCACCATACAACCAACCCCCTCCCTCCCCCCAAACCTACCTACCTCGAAGGAAGTTCTTCAAAAAGGCAGAAGTCGCAAGTCTTCGAGCACCCATGTTGCTCCTTCTCTCAGGTAGAGTACCGCCACATCGCGAGTTGATGCCTCGTCACCAGCATCTCTTTGCATCTGAAGCCCCTCGACGTGGTCTTTCGTGAGAAAGCCTGTGTTTCGGAGAGAAAGCCTTGCTCATCGTCAACGAATCGCCTATGCTCGGCCGCTCGACATCAGCAGTGTACAGGTATAGTTGAGACAAGGCCTTCCGTCACAACTGGAGAAGGCGGGCTGGCGAGGGCACCCCGATGCGTCTCGAGCCTCCTCCCCTCGACCCCCATCATCATCTCTTGGCTTGGTAAAGGGTGTCGCGCGTGGCGGCGGGATCTCTCAACAGGAATCGATCAGAAGAGACTTCCCACCTTTGATGTCCCGCGGCGTCGGGCATCTATTGCTGGGAAAGGCCTCGCCCCGTTTCATTCGTGGACGGGTTCCCTCTCCGGACCCTGGGTACTCTCAAAGGACAAGAGAACGCGTCAGTCCCCATGTCAACTCTGAAAAACAGGTTTTGACACGATCATGATCCGTTCATCAGCTAACAAGCAGGTGGCAGGCTCAGCATCTTGTCCTCGAACCACCCCGAACGTAGCAACGAGGCGGAAACTCCATCAACGCCGTCAAAAAACAAGCCCCAAGAGAGACCCGAATGGCCTCAAACCAGCCCATGCAGGCATGCAATGCCCCGCCATCTCCGTCGCCAGCATCACCCCCACGGTCCGCCGCCGTCGAAGGCTGTGTCATGCCATGCAGACGTCACGATGTCACGATTTTTCAGAACCTTCCATCGCCCCCTAGCAGCTCCAGAGCTCTCATTCGTCGACGCGGGCGCGCGTCTCCAGCGTCTATTTCTCCGCCTTGAGACTCCTATTTTCCCGCTCACCGAGACATATGACATCCAATCCACCCCCACGGATTGGGTGCCAGGCAGGAACCGCGTAGGACACGTGGCGAGCGCTCGGGACGTTGTCACCGCCAGCCGCGTCAGCCACCGCCAAACGCCCATCAATTCCCCCTTTTCGCAGCCTGCGACTCAATTGTGGCGGTGGCATGTGCGACCTTCCCGGTTTTTTTCAAGAAGGCCAGCGCGCAGGGACGGGGGTTCCAGCCACAGCTGAGGCCAGGGGTCTCAACTGGTGGTCCCATGTCTGTGGTCATAAATCCCGAATCAGTGCGGGGAGCGGGCGATCATTCTCTTCTTTTGGGCCAATCACGCCCGCGGCATGGGGAGGGGGGCCCATGGAACCCCTGGCCTCGAGTCCGCTGTGGCTCTTGAGACGCATTTCCAGAACGAGAATTTGTCTTGAAGCTTCATGCGAGCTCGTTTTGAATAGATTCTTGGATTTCCCTGGAAGCGCATCGAACTTTGCGCCGTTGTAACCCGATGCCGCAATCTGGGGTGGCGAACGGCGCTCTTGCAGATCTGACGCCAGGAGGATCGCAGTCGCTTCTAGATGAAGATCCAGCACTATATTTTTGAGGCCCCCTCACGGGCTTTGAGGGGGGAATGACAATGTCGTTCGTCAAATCACCAAGGCACGTCATCGCAGGTTGGTCATCCTTGGAGACATCCTCATTTCGAGCACTTCCATACGCCCTGAGTCTCAATGTGCACCCACCACACTGCACAATGTCCCGTCTGCAGGAGGCAGTACCTCATCTTCGTTGCCTTCTGTCGTCAGTTTAGCCAGGAGGGCCATTGGTGCCCAGCCGGCATCTTGATCTTCCAGGAGGCCGCACACACGACCTCCTGCCCTAGTCTTATCTGCCCAAACAACCTGCGCGGCGGATGCAAGGTCATGTAGCCTCGATGAATGACATGGAGTAACAAGGAGGATCAGGGACACCATGGTACGGACCCCTTAACGACAAACGTCGAAGGAAAAGAATCGACTCACGCTCGGCCTTGCACTCTCCTTAGGGCCTTCGAAGTCGATTACGCCTCGATCGGGACTTCGACGACCTGATCCACGCCTTCGTACTGTGGGACTTCGAAATCATACTTTTTTGCGATAGCCGGCGACACAAATCTGCTCAACATCAGAACGACGACTCTCAGAGCAAAGGGGGAGGGGTAAAAGAAAAGGGGCGGTTAATCGGGAGGGCCGAACCGTCCACCGATGAAATGCCGACCGGTGAAGAATCTGACAAGCGGCTTAGGTGCCGTCAAGCTCACGAGCGCCGTCGGCATAAACGTGCTCCCCGGACCCGACTTTGGGGGGCCATCGTCAATACTCCACGACGAGGGCGCATCGACCGAGGTCACCGGAAGCCTGGTCTCCTGCAAGCATTCGATGACGGCCGGGAACGGCTCCCTCACCTCGCCCGAGAAGCTGAACCCTTTACCTCTCACTCTCAGCTCCGAAGCTCAAAGATAAAAAAAAAAAAAAAAAAAAAAAAAAGAGGGGGAGGG
>NQYQ01000029.1:210270-240568 GCA_003055925.1 Escovopsis sp. Ae720 | reverse complement strand
CGCCCCCCTCCCTGCCCCCCTCCCAGCTCGACCCCGCCGCCCTCCGCGCCATCGTCCTCTCCGCCGCCCCCTCCTACCCATCCACCCTCTCCACCCTCACCGCCGTCACCGACATCCCCGTCCCCGACCCCGCCGCCTCCGCACACATCATATCCCTCGCCAAGCGCATCCGCGCCGTCGAGGCCGCGCAGGCCGCGCAGGACGCCGAGCTTGCCGCCCTGCGCGCCCGAAGCGAGGGGCTCGTCAGGGCTTGGTTCGAGGGCGGCGTCGTACCCACCTCCGAGGGGCTCGCCGGCGTCGAGGCCAGGCTGCAGCGGCTGGAGCGGGAGATGCGCCGCAGGGAGCGGCAGAGGGAGGAGGAGAAGCGTCTCTAGGGGAGGACAAGTCAAAAAAGGCGACGACGGCGACAACGAGAACGACGAGAACGATGACGACGACGACCACGATTGAAGCATCTTGGAATGATATTGCGAGCATGGCATAGAAGCGCTTTGATGACTTTGACTCAATCGAATGGAAAAGATACCCCAATGTAAACAAGGCAACAACACCGCAAGGAGAATATCAACAATGGAAATGTGCAACAGCAGCGTTTCAATGGATGTTCAACGTCATGCTGCAAACTGTCGAGTTCTACTGCGTGGATCCAACAAATCTAGCCCAAAACGCCTCTAATGAACTCTTTCTCATCCATCTAATCCCATCGTGTCGTCTCTTTCATCCAAAAGCCCTTTTCTATCCCAACATGCATTTCCCCCTCATCCAGAACGAGACCAGTCTATATAAACCAGCAAGCAGCAAACCCAGATCAACAAAGGCAAGTGAAAAAAAAACAAAATGCATCAACACATCAAGAAGGAAAAAAGAAATATCACCATCACCATCACCCTACTCAGCCTCGTCATCCGTGTCAGGGGGGTGAGGAGTCCCCTTGGGGCTGTTCAGCCACTCAATGTGCCTCAGCCGACGACGCACCTCCCTCTCCTTGAGCTCCTTCTTCGTCATCTTCTTCTTCTTCCTCGCCTTGAACTTCAATTCGCCATTGTCCTCCGCGCCGCTGTTGACGGCGCTGCTCACCACGGAGTTGGCCGCAGTGCTGGCCACCGTGCTGGCCACCGTGCTGCCGGGCCGGCTGTCCTCGAACCTGCCGAGATCAACAGCCGCGTTGCCCCGCTGGGCGACCCGCCCGTCGTTGACGTGCCACTGCTCCGAGCACAGCGCCCCGACGAACTCCTCGTTGTGGGAGATGAGGATCACGCCGCCCTTGAACTCTCGGATGGCGACGGCCAGACCGCCGAGGGAGTCTCGGTCCAAGAAGTTGGTCGGCTCGTCCAGGACCAGCATATGGGGGTTGTTCCACATGGCACCCGCAATCACCACCTTGACCTTCTGGCCTCCGGACAGCGAGCCGATCTCGTTGTGGTTGGCAATCTCGGGGTCGAGCCCGAGATCCTCAAAGTGCTTCGAGATGACCGCGGGCTGGAGCTCGCGGTAGCCGAGGCCCTCGCGAGATGCCTCGTGGTCGTCAAACTCCTGGACCAGCTTGTCGAAGCCGAGCTCGAGGAGCGTCTCTCGCGAGATCATCGTGTTGTGCTTGGGCATGAAACCGCGCCATTTCCTATCACCAGGTGATTAGCATACCAAAACTATTCGTCAGTATGGATAGACAACTGAGATGACTCACACTTCGTATTGGAACGTCTTCTTGTACTTTTGACGACCAACCAACAACTCGATCTGCCTCGGGGCCTTGCCGTCCTTCAGGTCGATCGGCTTGTCCATTTGCTCGCGGTCCTTGTCCGACAAGACACGCGTCTGCTTCATGTGGACCTCGCGATCGTCGCCGTGCTGGTATCGCCACTGGAGGTACTGGTTGGGCGTCTTCTCCAGATGCATCTCGACGTGCTCCAGGGCGTGCTGCTTGATGTATCCGATACGCAGGTTGGGGTGCTTCTCGACCTTTCCGGTCGACGGGATCGTCTCGCCGGTGAGGAGCTTGATGAGCGTGGACTTTCCGGCACCGTTGGGTCCGATGATGGCCACGCGAGAGGACAGCGTGAGCTGGCAGGAGACGTCCTGGAGGGACGGCTTGGTCGCCTTGGGGTACGTGTAGGAGACGTTGGTCATGCGGATGATGGCGCGCGTCATGGACTTGATGCCGGACAAGATGCCGGGAGGGGGGAACTTGAACTGCACCTGCGACGCCGAGAGGGTGTAGTAGCTCTTGGCCTCGGGCCGGACCTTGACAAAGGCTTCCAGGTTGCCCTTGTAGCAGGCGAGCTTCTTGTTGGGCTCGTAGTGGTAGATGTCGGTCGTGACGTTATCCAAGAAACCGGAGTCGTGGGAGACGATCAAGCTCGTGATGTCTGGGTGAGTCTTGAGGTAGTTTTCGAGCCAGGCAATGTTGGCAACGTCCAAGTGGTTCGTAGGTTCGTCGAGGAGGAGGACGTCGGCCTTCTTGAGCATGGCGCGGGCCAGGGCAAGCTTCATCTTCCAACCTCCAGACAGAGAGCCAACCCTGTGGGACTGTCGGCCCTCGGGGCCGGCCGTGAAGCCGAACTCGATCAAGACCTCGGAAATGTGCTCGTTGCCCTGGCAGCCAATCTCCGGGTCCTTGGCGACGAACTCGAGGATGCTGATGTCGGCGTCCTCGCCCTGGTTGTGCTCGACGTAGCAGGTACGCAGGACGTCCTGGGAGGGGAAGCCCTCCAGCTTGCCGTTGGCAATGCTGCGCATGAGGGTCGACTTTCCGGCACCGTTTCGGCCGCAGAGACCGTAGCGGTGGCCCTTGAGCAGCCGCAGGTTGGTGTGGGAGAGAAGCAGCATGCCGCCGTACGCGAGAGAGAAATCGGCGTTGACGATCTCGATCTCGCCGTCATCCTCCTTCTCGGGAACGCCGTAGCGACGCTCGTCCTCCTCGACGTAGTGCGTCTGGATGGCGTCGGCGATCGGCTGGACCAGCTCGACGTTGATGAGCAGGTTGGCCAGATACGGGGCGATGCGGTCGGCGATGCGGTGAACGAATCGGTAGTTGGCGTCGGCGGCCACCATGTCGGAGATGTACGGCTTGGCCATCTTGAAGATGTCCGGGTAGGCGACGTGCCCGTTGTTCTTCTGGATCTGTTCGTCCAGGAGCTTGGCGACGTCGTCGGCGGTGACACGGGCGACGATGTCCTGGTCGTCGCCCATGGCCTTTTGCATGGTCGCCAGCGCCCGCTCACCAATCTCTCGGACCTCGGGGAGAGAGGCACGGTCGCAGACGGCCTTGACGCCGGGAATGAGCTTGGGCAGGAAGGTTCGGGCCTCGATGGGGTCGTGGACGAGCTTGGTCAGGTTCTCGACGATGACGACGGACTGGCGGAGGACCTCCTGGGGCGTGGTCGGGGTGTTGAGGGAGCGCTCCAGGAAGGGCGTGAGGAGGGCCAGGACGGGGGAGGTGACGATGGCCACGAAGGTGGTCATGGAGAGGGCGTGGATGGCCTTCTGGAGGCTCTGGGCGGAGGGATGCTGCATGGTGTCGATGAGGAGGGGGATCCTCGGGGCGACGTCGTCGTTGGAGAGGAGGGCGGTGATGGAGGTCATGGTGCGGACGGCCTGCTTCTCGACCTCGGCCTTGAGGTCGTGCATGCCGCCCTCGACGATGGGGATGAGGCTGGCGAGCTTGGCGCCCATGGCCTCGCGGAGGACGTCCTTCTCGAGGGCCTCCTCCTTGGTGCAGCCGACGGTCATCTGGGCCCTGTCGGCCATCTTCTGGAGCATCTGGTAGGCGCCGACGGTGCCCTGCCATTTGCCCGTCTTCCGGGACAGATAGTCGGTGAGGAGGGGGAGCAGGCCGGTGACGAGGGCCTCGGCGCTGAGGGTGGCGAAGAGGGCGTCGAGGCCGTACTGTGCGGCCTCGCGGACAACGGAGCCCTTGTCGGAGAGGGCGTCGAGGGCGCAGGCAACGGCGCCGGCGGCGGGGGAGAGGAGGATGACCTCGCTGAGGCGCTGGCGGGCGGGGAAGCGCTCGAAGATTGCGCCGAGGAGGTTCTGGCTGCTCTCCCGCCGCAGGCCGCTCTTCTTGTCGGCGGCGGCCTTCTTCACCTCGTCGAGGATGCCATAGTACTGCAGGCCGGCCGATCCGACCGAGTTGAGGAGGACCTCGCACAGGCCGTAGGAGGCGTCGATGGAGGCGGCCGAGGTCTGGGCTGTGAAGATTGTGTTGAGGAAGGCGGCGACGTCGTCCTTGGAGGGCGGGGGGGCGGCGCCCTCGGACACGACGGTGGGCGGTGATACGTGGTGAGGCATTGCGTCGCTCGGTCCCGGCTGCGGGCTTGCCTTGCGATTGTCGAGAGGGAGGAACTTTCTGGGCGCAGAGACTCGGCTCCTTGCCGTCAGCGATGGAAGAATCGAGCTACTTAGTAGAAAGGTAGAGAAATGACGGATGAACTGCCAGTGGTGATCCCAAAGAAAGATATTGAGGAGAGGGAAAAAGAAAGAAAGGGGAAGCGAAAAGAATGGGCGGAGAGATGGATGGAAAGGTGGAGGTGGAGGAGGAGAAGAGGAGGGGACTCGGAGGAGGGGAGATTTTCAGGGCCTTGACGAGGCCTGACAAGGAGACTTGCAGGCTGCTTGGCTCTTTCCACACCAATTGAAACTACTATAGTACTCGTACCTACCCGTAGTACTCGTATATAGTAGCAGGTACTAACTCCGTAGGACGCTCCTCCCCTCTGCAGGCAAACGGGTCGCTGCAAGTCGCATCGACTCGCCAATGATCACTGGCAATGAGGTCTTCGGCACCAATGATGTCGTTCCTGCCTAGAAAAAAAAAATCTCTTCTTATCGGCCGCTTATCATGATTAGTAGTAGTGACCGCCGTACCTTACGGAGTACCTGTTTGCACCTCTTGTCCAGGCTGCCAATTCAGGCACATATTAATCGCGCGCTCAAAACTCTATGAAATGCATAAAAATGCATAAAACGGGCCATCTTCTCCGCCTCATCCCCCCTTTGACTGACGCATCAATGACACTTGGCGCTGCAGCTCCAAACACCCTCCGACCATCTCAACCAACATGATGTCAAATGCTGCAATCTCATCATATCCAGGCACGAGTTCACATCAAGACTCAATACTACAGGTACGAGTAACACTACCACAAGGCATCAATCTTAGTACTCCGTAGCTCCATTGAAGTCTTCGACCCGGCAATGACAGGCACGGCATCTCCACTACCAGCCCGTAGCCGTACGCTACTCGCCCCCCTACGCCGCCACCAACGAGAACCATCAAACCTAAGTTGTCACCAAATCGCCGCATCTCCCGCGGCAGCGATCCCACGTGGGGCCCGGCAAGGACTTGATTTACCAGGCGGTACTCGGTGTTCCATCATCAGAGCAGCCTTGAGGCCTGGGTCGCCCGTTCGCGCAACATGCAGTACTCGTAGGTCTTGTGCTTCAGCCCTCAAAGCCTTCTCCGTCAACAAGCAAGAGGTAATTGTCCTCTACCAAATGCCTCCCCACGAGGAGCGTAAGGTACGCGGAGCACACAGCAAAGGTCAAAGCAAGGCCGGACGAAAGTGGTATTATGGCGCGCGCGCGTCGCAGGATCCGACTTTAGAAACATCGCTATGGAATAGGTACTCGCGGCTTCCTCCAGTTCTCTCCAAGCTCGCCGAAAAACGCGCCGCCGGAGTATGACACATCTCTTTCAGCACGGGTGTTTGAAAAGAGAAGACGAAAAAGAAATATGAGAGAAATCGGGAGAAATAGAAAGAGACGAAGGCCCCAAAAAAAGAAGAGGAGGAAGGGCCAGAACAGCGAAGAAGCAGGGCCGAATGGATGAGAACAGAAAAAGAAATGAAGATGAAAAAGAAGAAGAAGAAGAAGAAGAAACGTGGGAGCATCGCACAATGAGCTTCTGAAATCTTCGTCATCATCATCGGACCGTCTACCCTCGGGCTATAGCCTCTTGCAGCGCTACTGGTCCCTGGAATCCCCCGCTGCCGCCCGCAACGTTGCTCATCTCCAGGCTCCACGAGTTGACCCTCGGCCTCTCGTTCCGATGGAGCCCCAGCCGCTGGTCCCCGTACCTGTACTTCTTCTTGAACTGGTAGTACGTTGGCGACCTTGGGCGGCAGAGCACCGCCAGCAGGTTGCTCAGGATGTGCCCCGTGCTGAAGGCGCGGTACCGCTCCTTCTTCTCGAACTTGTGAGAGTTCATAAACTCGCGCGTCGTCTCGCCGCGGGACATGAGGAAGATGTGGTACGACATGAGGGCGCCCGGGTAGCAGAAGAGGATGAAGCCGACGATGACGAGCGCGAACGGCACGCGGAAGTGGTTGATAGAGTCGCCAAAGCTGATCCCCTGTCGGCTCGAGTACACGAGCACCTGGGCGAGGCTCGTCCCCATCAGGTAGGCCGAGAGAATCGTCGCGGACGACACGAAGGTGAAGAAGTAGCGGTAGTTGCGCTTGCCGACGCAGTTATTGAGCCACACGCAGTGATGGTCGTGGGTCTCGATGCAGTTGTCGCAGAGGCGGCAGTGGTGGGCGCGGGGCGGCCGCCAGATGTTGCATGTCCGGCAGTGCTTGACCGGGACCTCCATCGCCGCGGCCGTGGGCTCGGCCGACTTAATGAGCGTCCAGTCATTGGTCGGGGGGTCGACACGCAGGGGGTCGTGGTCGAGGGAGATGGGCGGGAAGTGGTGCAGGTTTCGAGGAAGGATCTGTTCATCACGGGTTAGTCGACGTCTGCCAAAGCCAGGGCCTTCGGTGGGTAGTGAGCTACTTACGCCGGGATCGGATATTGAGGCGTGGAGAAAGGAGGAGAAGCAGATGTAGGCGAGGTAGGCGAAGATGATTGGGAGCGCAGGGGATATGTTGTGCCAGAGCCACGGGGCTTCAAACACGAAGAAGAGGACGCAGGGGATGACCATGAACAGGCCCGTGGCGATGTTGATCGGCCGCTGCCTGGTGTTCTGCCACCGGCCGCCGAAGAAGAAGACGGTGTTGCCTTCGAAGTACTCGTAGACCTTGCCCGAGCTCGGCGGGTGTTGCGTTGGCGCGGTCGATACCCTAGATTTCCTCCGGTTCTGCGGGTCGCCGGGGTTCAATCGCGACGACGATGCGATGGATGAATGCTTCTCGGCAGTGCCCGTGTTTGCCGTAAGATGGCGCATGCCGGGATGGAGATCTCCCCCCGCAAAGGGAAAGTTTGAATTGCCGTTTTGCGGTTTGTGCTTGTCCAGGTCTGCCAGCGTCCCCGTGAGCCGCGGATCGTTGTCGTCGACCTTCATCGACGCCGATGTGCTCTCCACGCTCCTGTGCAGCGCCCGTACGCTGTCAGACGTGCTGGGGGCGGCGTGTTTCCCCTGTGTCGGACTGGGGGAGCTCGCAGTCGATCGATCGCATGCCTCCTCCTCGGTATCCTCGGTCCCGCGTGAGGGGGGAGCACGATTGAGGTCCTCCTCGCCGTTGCTGTACACCATGTGTCGGACTCCCGCAATGTGATTATTGAGAGAGGCGAGGTCTTGAAACACGCTGCCGTCCAGGTCCGTCGCGTTGTCGCTGATGTCTCCCTGCAATGCCGCCGGGGGAGGAGGAGAAGGCGACTGGGTCGTGGGTGGTCGGGCAACCGCGGCTCTCTGCGCCTGCAGCTTCTGAGAGCTCATGGGGTGGAAAAAAGCGTTGGAGGTGAGCGACGGAACATGACTCCTCGATGTGAGGCTTGGTGTGCGGCCCGGTGTTACTGCTGTCTGGCTGGTGATGCTCCCCCTCTTGCCCGGGGGAAAACCTTTGCGCGGCCCCCCGGCCCACGGTCCCTTGGAGGAGGCCCCTGTCCGCGCGGTCTCTGGCCTCGTATCCGAAAGCTTGGGCCGGTGAGCCCTGGCCGCAGGCTTTTTTGCCTCGACGACCTCATCTTCGCTGGCAATGTCCGTCATGCGGGAGGAGACGACGCTGACCGGGCGATGGGCATCGACGCGTGGGAACCGAGGCTGCGGTGTGGTCGGCTTATCGGAACCGGAGGGCTTTTTCGGGCCCTTGGACGCCATGGCGGCGACTTGCTATGGTCGAAAGGGTTCCGGGGGAAACGGCTTGTCCTATGACAACATAGCCCAAAGTTCTCGCGTCGAGTCGATGGGCGGTTCGGAGCGAAGAGGAGTGATTGCCGGGTCTGGTTGGAGTCGAGGACAGTCGTCGCCGGGTTAGGACTCGGGCGCGGGTACGACAGAACCAGGAGTTTTTCGTTCCCTGAACTGGGAGCTCTGTAGTGATTCGTGTCTCGATCGCACAGGCACAGCGTGAAGATGACGGTGCACAAGAAAAATAACGGGGAAGAGCGATTCGGACCGTGAATTGTGTAATGTGGAAGCAGAAAAAGCGTCGGGTGGTTGCTGATGGTCGCGCAAGGGGGGGGGCGAGGAGCCAGGCGGAGAGTCAGGTCGAGGCAAACGGGACGCGCAAATGAACGGCACGCAAGGGGTATTCGGAATCGGTCGAAGGAGCGTAGGAAGAAGGAGGACGAGGACGATGATAATATTAGAACGACTAAAAATCGATGTTGAGGAGGAAGAGGGAAAGAAAGAAAAAGAGCGAACGCCACCAATAGGCTGCGGTGGTGCTGGAA
Organism: Escovopsis sp. Ae720; assembly: GCA_003055925.1. Lineage (NCBI taxonomy): Eukaryota > Fungi > Ascomycota > Sordariomycetes > Hypocreales > Hypocreaceae > Escovopsis > Escovopsis sp. Ae720. Next base: position 231,958 of record NQYQ01000029.1, on the reverse strand, counting down.
AAGAATGATGCTGAGCGAGGGAAGCTACCGAGTGGTGCTCCGTAGTAGTTAGTAGTAGTAGTAGTAGTACTAGCAGAGGAAGCGGAGGATTGAGGATTGGCTGTTCCGGCGAGACCAGAGCCCGCTCTCTCTGTCGAATGGGAGCTGGGAAGTGGGAACTGGGCACTGGAGAGCTCTCGAAGTCTTGTCAGCGCCTGGAGGCAGGGTTGCCGCGTCGTGAGCGCTCGGGCCCGCCTAGCCTGTAGGGTCGTGGTCGTACTCGTAAAAGGGGGTCGTTGGTGAATTGAAGGCGTCCTCGCTGGTTTCAGGCGCGGCGGCAGTGCGAGGATGTACCGGTACCAGCGAGTAAGCACTTGGTCCGGGGAAGCAGACAGCTCCTGCTTCGAGGCACATGAACCTCCCGTGGAGCAACTCGTGGTCTGTGATCAAGTCGGAGCATGCGATGCTGCAGTGGTGATGAGGGAAGGGATTCGGGATTCCCACGAGAATAGCCTGGTTGCACGTTCAAGGCGTGCTTCAAGCCTGCGTTCACAGCTCCTTCCGCTGCGAGCTGCTTCTTTACCGCTGCGGGAAGGCACGTCGCGTGATGACATAAGGGAAAGTGGGCCCTCGACGAACCGCAATCATGGGAAGGCACGGACGGAGTACAGGTACGGAGTACGAGTACGTCGGAGTACTCGGACTCTTGGATACCACGGCATTCAGCATTCGAATCAAGTCTCAATTGATTGGGGTCAAACGAAGCCTTGAAGTTTGATCAGGTCGAAGACTCTCCTCTCGACCAAATCAATAATATTCTCTTTCTTTGCTGCATTTTCTGTGAACTTTACGGCAGAGCCTCTGGAGTTCCCAAGCATCATCTCCCGCGCAATTGCTGTACCGCTCGTCCACCGTGGTTTCCTCAAATCCCCACCGAGACTTCAATCCCGTCCAATTCCACATATCGAACCTTCCCACCCCGACCTTGACTAACCTGTAGCAGCCTCACAAAGACCCTGACATGTACGGAGTACATTATTTCGCCATTCGATTGGTCTTCAAGAATTTCATATTTGGAAGCAGGTAAAAGAAGGCAATCAGTCCATTCCAAACCAACGAAACCTCGCCCGGACGTGCCGTCATCATGGTCTGATCAAGCTCGCGCCCATTGGACCCGCGTAAGACTGAAGCCACGGGAAGCGCTCACTCTGGTACCACCACTCGCCGGCACCGACCCACTACTCGTATGTACATACTCCGTACGGAGTTTCTAAGACCTCCATGTTTCGCCGCACCGCAAGACGCCGTCCTCCCGATCACGTGAGCTGCACATTGAGCCGCTCTCGGCATCGAAACCGACCAATCGTGCGGCCGAAAAAGAAATTCCGAGCTCATTATGTAATCACGCTCCCGGCAAGCTCCGACCAAAACGGTCTGCACCACCAACGCCGCCGAGCAAGTTGAAGCACAATACTGGAGATTCCATCGTCATACTACGACAGAGCAACCATCGCCTCGGCCCCGAGACAGACTCCAATTCCCCTCGCAATGGCTTCCCACATCACCCGCCGCTTCTTCTCCACGACCGTCCGCCGGCTCCAGCAGTCCGCCGGCCGGGAGGAGCTCGCCAAGGAGAGCAAGCGAGACCCCGAGATTGTGGTATGTCCCCATCGTTCCCATCTCCCATTGTGCTCACGATACGATCCATGCTCGCCGTGCTCGTCAATGCGTTCGATCCATTCGTCACTCCGTCATTGGATCTTGCATCTCTGACTCTGCTCTAGATCCTCGGCTCCCTCATGGTCCTCGCCCTCGGAGGTGCCGGCTACTACTTCGGTACGCACAAGTCGCAAACCCAATCCCCCAAAGACGCCGGCGAAATCATTCACATCTATCACACATGAAAGACGCCGGCAGAACATACACATACACATAGACACACAGCTACAAGAATCCCGCAGCACACTGACTCTAACCCCCCGCAGGCCGATCCCCCACCGCGTCCACCTCCCAGGTCGACGTCGCCGTCGCAGGCCTCCCCTGGGAGACCGACTCCTCCGGCAAGTACAAGTACCACCCCGGCGGCGACGCGAGGCAGCCCCCGCGCGAGGCGCCCAGCGCGCTCAACGCCGTCGTCGTGCCCAACGTCACGCTGCCGAGGGAGCTGCACGACAAGTACAACAAGTGGGGCAAGGAGGGCTACCCTTAGACGGGATCTGAGTCTGGGAGAACTGGCGGAGGAAAAGGAAAGGGAAGAGGAAGAGGAAAAAGGGGAAAAAAAGGTAAAGCAAAAGGGGAAGGAGTTCGAAGCAGAGATTTCAGCGAGCCGCAAGCAAGAGCAAATCCATGTCGGGAGAGACCATGACATTGAGACGACGTTCCAACGCAGCGTGGGATGGCGGGTCGCTTTGGTATAGCACAGAGGCGGTGCGAAAGAGGGGCCTAGTCCTCTGTATATAAGAGCACAATCACGAGCCTTGGTTCATATCACGCAAAACCAGCAGAAACGGGTCATTGTCACTGGAGGATGCTATGCTACGAAAAGTGAATGCTTCTTCTTGTAGACTATAAGGCTATTACAGATGTGCAGGAGACGGCGGGGGCCATGTCTTTTCACGACGACGCCGGCGTCTCGGCGATGAGCATCGCCACCTCCTCGGCCGAGAACCCAAAGAGGTACAGCAGATCCAGCATGCTCTTCCCGTTGAGCCTCGCGTCCGCCTCCATCTGCACGCGCGGCTTCGCGTTCCACGCCACGCCCAGGCCCGCCTTGCCCAGCATCAGCAGGTCGTTGGCGCCGTCCCCGACGGCGACCACCTGCGACAGGTCGACACCCTCCCTGGCCGCGATGTCGACGAGCAGGTCGCGCTTGCGCTCCTTTCCGACGATGACGCCCTTGACCTCGCCCGTGAGCCTGCCGTCGGCGCCGACGACGACCTCGTTGGCGTGGGCGTGGTCGATGCCGAGCTCCCGCGCGAGCCAGCCCGTCAGGGGGAGGAAGCCGCCGGACAGGACGGCCGTCTTGACGCCGAGCCGGCGGAGGGCGCGGAGCAGGTCGCGCACGCCGGGGGTAATGTCAAGGATGGGGCGGAGCTGCTCGAAGATGGTGGCGGGCAGGCCCCTGAGGAGGGCGACGCGCTCGCGGAAGGAGGCGTCGAACTCGAGCTCGCCCATCATGGCGCGGTGCGTGATGCCGGCGACGCGCTCGGCGAGGTCGGGCGGGTCGCTGAGGTTCTCGGCCAGCAGGTCGATGACCTCCTGGGTGATGAGGGTGCTGTCCATGTCGAAGACGACGAGCCGGGGGTGTCTCCGCCAGAGCAGGTCGCGCTGGATGACGACGTCGACATTCCACTCCTGCTCGAAGCGGTAGATGGCCTCGTGCTTCCGGAGGTCGGAGAGGTCTAGGTACTGGGGCGAGGGCACGGGCGAGAGGATGAGCTCGACGACGCGGGGGTGCTCCTGGTCGTCGAGGCACCTGTGGGAGGAATGGGGCTCCTCGGCGTCGTCGGGGAAGAGGAAGGTCGACATGAGGTAGAGGAAGGACGTGATGCAGAGCGGGGAGACGTAGGAGCCGTAGAGGTGGTCGAGCTGCTCCGACTCGTGGGTGGGCGGCTCCAGGGGGAAGGCGTCGAAGTTGGTCGTGGGAGCCATGTTGGGGGGCAAGGCCTCCTGGCTGGTCTCGAGACCAACGCCGCCGCCGCCGCCGCTGCCGTGCCCTGCAGTCCTTGTCGTCGTCGCCGTCGCCTTGGCCGGGGCCGTCGCCGTCGCCGTCACGGCTGCCCCGCCAGCACCCTGCGCATTCTTGGCCGCTCCCTTGTAGAACAGCGTTGCGACGAGCCTGTCCGTCTTGTGGCCGGAGAGCGGGACGCAGTTGGGGTGGGAGTAGGCGTGGGTGATGCCGCTGTCGACGACGATCGGGGGGTTCTCTGCGGAGGGGATGCCGTTGAAGGGGTGCAGCGTGCTAGGCGACCGCTGGGACGGCGATGGGGCAAAGTCCTCGACGACGGTGTCGATGCCGTGACGATCGGAGATGCGGCGGATCTGCTGGTGGTCGGAGAGGTAGGAGCTGCTACGCATGCTGCTAGACAACTGCGGCCGCTGGGCGGGCGACTTTGAGGTCTCCTGCTCCGCCATATCGACTCCTTCTCGTCGGACCTCTCTGTGCGAGCTTGCGTGTTGGTGTGTCGTTGATGATACCGTAGCCTGTGATGTCTCTGAGCGCATGTTCGGACGAAAGACCAAAGGCCGGAAGGGAAGAAAGATACCGGAGGCAGCTCTGCTCGGCGAAGGAGACGATGCTTGCGCGGAAAGATATCACGAACGACGGACACCACCTACTTACCTTACTCGGACACAAGATGCTCGGTCGTCGCCTCGGCTCAATCAACCGCGCGTCGCGCCGCGATACTCGGATCTGGCGAATGGATGGATCTGCTCGCTGCAGGCTTGAGGCGGGAGATCAATAATTGATGCATGCTCCATGCTCCATGCTCACACGGAGCAGATGCGGAGCTCCTGCTGCATGAAACGTGCTTATCAGAGGAGAAACATGGGAGCCTATCGGGCTCTCTGATTGGTTATCAAGGTGTCGAGCACACGATGGCGCGCGCAGGCTGAGGATGGTGCGAACGAGGCCGATCGACGGCCTATCAAGGAGCGCTTGCAGGAGAGCCCTCATCATGAAATGTGTCACTGGCGGCATGATATCTCGGATGGACGACCGCCTGGAAAAAAGCCCATTGCTGGACTCTCAAGGCTACCAATTCTCATGACTTCGTATCACTGATGCAGACTCACTCCAGGTTATAGTAGTAGTAGTAGTAATACGGAGAGGTACTAAGTACTACTTAGTACTCCGTAGTAGTACATACCAGTAGTTTAAGAAGAAAAGGAAAGAGAGATCAAAGTTCAGAGCATCGATTGCGCTTGCCTCGCCGTCCATGATCCACGAAGACAAATCGCAGGAGGAAAGACCGGATTGCCCCCGCTTTCCGTGGCATATTGGGATCGTTCCGCACGTGAGAAGGAGCACCTCACTCCAGATCCTTCCAACTCTTGATCACGAGTTCGAATCCCCGCGATGGCTTCATTGATGGCACCTTACACTTACCAACCTCTTCGTATCCAGAACCCTCTCCATCATTCTTCCAATTTCCATCCATGAGAGTGTCAGTCGCCGAGCTGTCCCATTCGACTCCGATCTCCCCCACCTCACGTTCGTGCCGAAGAACCGCATATGTAATCACCTCGCTGCGGGGCGCCCGCTTCCACATGTGTACTCGTCCATACTCCGTACTACTCCGTGCATAAAGAGTAATCTTCCTTTACTCAGCACCCGACGACCCGGCTCGGACCACCGGCCGCGGCCCACACCGCGCCGCAGCCATGACGCAGGCCGCTGAACGCTGAGGAGAGCGCCAATGCACGATGGGGCGCACAACCCGCGTTGGGCCGAAAGCCCGAGGCGACGAGCCGCAAGCGTCGCCGGGGCGGATGGCGCGAGCGGACGGTGAAACGCCCCGGACCAATTCCAGGTTCCCGGCCTGCTCTCGACTTGCCAGGTGCTCGTACTCATACTCCGTACAGAGTACAGAATACCCCGCCCTCCTGCTGATACTGCTCCGAACTCCTGCTGATCTTGCGTGCTACTCAGTCTTCGAGACGGTCGGAGTCATTTGCCAACTGTCATCAAAGCGGTCGTTCCTCGGAAGAAGGAACCATCGCTTCTGCTTGATTTCCAATTCAGGCCTCGTCATCTCGGAGCCCCATTATCCCTCATGCGCATCAATCAGCCTTGACAAGGAGGGGATCGCCAAGGGTCTCGGGGTCGCCCTCGAGTATCGTCTACCTCTCGTGCTGCCCCAGGGCCGACATTCTGGCCAAGTCCTCGATACCAATATTCGTGGAGGCGACCCCTGACGGAGCCCCTCGAGCAGCCAATCAGAACGCTCCGGCCGACATCGCGGAAGCTTTGGCGTCGATGTCGTGATCGCTCCTAGAGGCAACTGGATGGGAGAAAAAATTCACACGGGCCAAACCAACCTGCCCTCCTGGTCCCGCCGCGGCGCTGAATAATTCCAATCGCATGCCAGTTGCATGCGATTCAAGGGCTTTTTGTCTCGACGAACATGGTGTACGACTATTGGGGGGTTTCGTACTGTAGGGATGGCTCCGTGGAGAGCATGCCCGGATCCCCAGGCAATGGCTCGTTTGCCCGTTTCAGGTGCTCTTGTTGACCAGCAGCATACGAGTATGTAAATGGCAAGAGGTGGAAGTTGGATTTAACCTCCCTTGTGCCCTCCACATCTCGAAGTCTCCTCCTCCTTCGTCTCTAACCCACTTGTGTGAATCTCCATCTGTCTTCATCCATCTTGTCTTCTCAACTACTAGCGCAAGCAGGCTCCCTGGTGTATACCCACCCCCCCTTTCAAGTCCTTTGAAGCCCTCAACAAGTCGAGAGGAGAAGAAGAGGAGGAAGAGCGCCATTCTCTTCACTTACACCCCCGACATTATCAATCGAGACCCAAGACCGAGTCTCCCCCTCATACCAGTCACAGACACAACTCCCGCTTCCATCATGGGCCACAACAACGGCGTCGAGTCGGGCTATGCTTCGGGACGGTCCGACTGCTCGACCCCGCCGCCGGAGAACCACCTCGTCTCGCTGAGCAAGGCGCACATCGAGTTCCTCAACAAGCAGATGGAGGGGATGCACCCGACAGACATCCTGCGCTTCTGCAAGATCATGTTCCCGAACCTGTACCAGTCGACGGCCTTTGGGCTGACGGGCCTCGCGACCATGGACATGCTCTTCAAGATCCAGCAGGAGAACCCTGAGTCGCGGCCCGTGGACCTCATCTTCCTCGACACGCTGTACCACTTCCAGGAGACGTACGACCTCGTCGACCGCGTGCGCGCGCGGTACCCGGGCACGCGGATCCACGTGTTCCGACCCGAGGGCGGCGCGACGGCCGCCGAGCTCGAGGCCACGTACGGCGACAAGTTCTACCAGCACGCGGGGGACATGTACGACTACATCGTGAAAGTGGAGCCGCTGCAGCGCGCGTTCGACACGCTGCGCGTCGCGGCGGTGCTCAACGGGCGGCGGCGCAGCCAGGGCGCGGCGCGCGGGTCCATCCCGATCCTCGAGATGGACGAGGAGCGCGGCATCGTCAAGATCAACCCGCTCGCGGCGTGGACGTTCGGGCAGGTCAAGCAGTACATCGACGACAACGCGGTGCCGTACAACGCGCTGCTGGACCGCGGGTACAAGTCGGTTGGGGACTGGCACTCGACGGTGCCGGTGGGCGAGGGCGAGGACGAGCGCGCGGGCCGGTGGAAGGGCCAGAACAAGACCGAGTGCGGCATCCACAACAAGAAGTCCAAGTACGCCGGGTTCGCCGACAGCGCCGTCTCGGTGCAGAACGTCGCTTAGGGGTTGAAGAGATCGCTCGACGGGATCGCTCGGAAGACTCGTCTGAAGTGAAGACGGGCGGGAACAGCAAGACTGGCATTGGGATGGCGTTTTGGTTGGGATCTGATATCACATGTGCGTTTTCGATTGCGAGGGAAAAATGAGAGCGGCGGCGTTGATTGCATTGTTTGTTGAATCATTTTTGTCGTATGACGTTTGAGGCCGGAAGAGAAGATGGAGATGAAGATGAAGGGGAATGAAGATGAAGAGAGGCCGCTTCAATTGAAGATGAAGATGAAGATAGATTTGGAGGCGCGTGGCACAGTGCTCTCACAGTCCTCATCACCATTCCCCTTGAGACATTGGCACTGTACATGCAACGGCGGCGGTTTGTCTATAGATTTTGGCAAAATGAATTGATTCTCTCAGCTGATGAAGAATGCGTTCCTGCAATGATAGTGAATCTTGAGAATGTTGAGATGTTTGAATTGCGTGTCGTGGTGTTGAAATCAAGCTCATGAGAAGTTGGGACAACCACTATTGAGCCTCACCCACCACCACCACCACCACCACCTCGCATCGATGGTCTCAAGAGCCAGCAGATTGTCTCGATGAAGAATATGTCTCATTGCTTAGTAGGCCCAATGCTCCTTCACGAATCTTGATCACATCCTCTCGAGATCTGTTCTCCGGCCCTCGCGGTCTGCCGCCCACAGAACGAACAACACCAGGATCCATTTCGAAATCTCTTCCCCACAACACGCTAAGATGCTTCCACCTTCACTCCAACCTCCAACAACACATTGAGGAGCCAAACCCCGAGGCACATATCACATTCCCGTATGTACACGCCTCCCATCATGTCCGCCCTCCCTCCGCCCCCATCCGCCTTCATCGCCAGGAAGACCAGGATCCTCCAGCTCCTCGCCGTCCCAGACGCCGAGTACACAGACGCCTCCCCCAAGGGCTCCGTCGACGCCGCCATCCGGCACCTCATCGACGAGGTCAACGCCGCCGAGGGCCTCGTCACCACGAGCAGCTGCGCCGGCCGCGTCTCCGTCTTCCTCGAGGGCAGGAGGACACGCGCCGCCGAAACAGAACCAGCCCGGGACACCAACACCAACACCAACACCATCAGCATCAGCATCAGCACCGAGAATGACGAGCAGGTCGCGGGCGTCGGCGGCAAGGGCGCGGGGGGCACGTGGCTCTACGTCTCGCACGAGGCGGATCCAAAGCTGGACGAGGACCACGTCGACTTCATGCGCAGCCTCGGCCTGCTCGAGGCCGCAGACGCAGAAGACATGCTGTCTCCAGATCCCGAGCGGCGCCTCATCCACTTCAAGTTCGAGCCCATGGTGAGCCTCTCTTCTCTTCTCTTCTCGTCTCTTCTCTCTCTCTCTCTCTTTTCTTTCTTTCTTTTTTTTCTTTTCATTGGATTTCAACCTCCTAGCTATCACGGTTCACTAACGGCCTCAGATCCTGCACGTCCTCACGGCATCCCCAGCCCACGCACAGCTCCTCCTCCGCTGCGCCCTCCAAGCCGGCTTCCGCGAGTCCGGCGCCGTGAGCATCACACCCTCCTCTTCCGGCAGTATCACCACCGGCAGCAACCACCAGCAGCAGCAGCAGCAGCAGCACCCCGCCATGCCCATGGTCGCCATCCGCTCCATGGGCCTCGGCCTCGAGTCCCTCATCGGGTACGCCCGCGGGCAGGACGCCCTCCGCCGCCGCATCGTCCCGCCAGAATACCTGCGCATGCTGCTCCGCATCTCCGGCGAGCGCTTTGCCGAGAACGCGAAACGCATCGAGCGCTTCCGCGACGCGTTCGGGCGCGAGGTCCGCGCGGCGGCGGGGGGGCACGGGCTGAAGATGAGCCCTGAGGGAGGCATGTGGGAGGATCCGGCGGAGAGGAGGGAGAGGAAGAGGGCGGAGGGGCTGAGGAGGAGGGCGGCGCTGCAGGCCGAGCAGGCTGCGTCTTTAGAATCGCAGTCGGAGTCACAGTCACAGTCGCAAGAGCAAGAGCAAGACACGAGCCAGTGACGGGGATCAAGGCACAAGAAACTCCGTCTTCCACTTGGTGATGCTCAAGGCCCCAAGTCTCCCCCCTTTCCCTGCAAACCCTCCGTCTATAATGCAAGCAAGCATAGCGCAACACGTAGTACACAGATGACCCATCCTGATATTTTTAAGTCCCCCCCCCCCCCCCTCCTCCTCCCCCGCGGATCAAAATCACAACCCCAGCTCCATAGTCCTCAAGCCCGTCACGCCGTCACCCTGTTCACCCACTCCCGCTCCATCTTCTTCACCTCCGCCTTGAACCGCTCCACCTCCTCGTAGCACTCCAGCGGCCGCCGGTCATTGTCCCTCAGGCACCGGATCACGCTGCTCCGCGCCTCCTCCACGCCCCGCGGCACATCCTTCACCGTCTTGCGCCGCTCCAGCTTCTCCCGCAGCTCCTCAATCTCCCTCCCCAGCGTGTAGCTCGTCGCCCGCCCGTCGTCCTGAGCGGCCGTCGATGCCGCGTCCTGCGCGATCCGGTCCTGCGCGAACTTCAGCGCCTCGGTCCCTTGCGCCGACAGCCGCTTCAGCTCCTCGCCCAGCCGGGCCTGGACGTGCTGCTCGACTAGCCGCGCGCGGGAGGCATCGGACTGCGTTGAGGGATGTCGCGTCAGCACTCGTTCCCTTCTAGCATCACGACCCCCTGCCCGCTCTTCTTCCTCTCCCTCTCCCTCCCCCTCCCCCTCCTCCTCCTCCTCCTCATAGGCGCAATCTCAATGGGGCCGTGGCGGGCATACCTCAGGGCTGGACTGCAGCGACTCGATCACGGAGGGGGAAACACTCGGCGGTCCTGCGCTGTACTCGCAATTCTCGTCAGCACTCAACCCGTCCCGCATCCGCAGCTCGCACCAATGCCCACGGGCATTTTAGAGGCACCCCGCGAGGTTACGAAAGAGGGGGGGGGGGGAGGACATACGACTTCCACACGTAGCCCTGGGGCTTGGACTCAGCGGCACCCATGGTCGTCGTCGTCGTCGTCGTTGTCGTCGGTCGTCGTCGTGCTCGAACGGTTGCGACAACAATGCCGGTACGTGACGTGCTCGAATTCAATGTCTCGCGGATCGGCCTGCCAGCGCCAGCCTTGCTTGCAAGCACTCGTATCAAGATGGAAAATTCCGGGCTTTTCTGCGGAAGCGTCCAATCGTCCAATCGTCCAATCCCGTCGCCAAATTCCAGGCGACTTTGCGAGCCGAGCCTGGCGTCATGGGCTCGGCTCTGCTGAGGTAATCGGAATGTGGCTTGGAGGGGCTCCAAGGTGTGGCTGGAATTGATTCTTGTTTACCGCTACCCTAACCCTGCCATGCCGAAGCCTGGGCTCTCCCGAGACTTCAATCGGGCGCCCTGATGACTCGGATGTCGCTTGAATGGCTGAGCCGTCACTGACTCCGACTGTGCCGAATACACCCTCCGATCTGTGCTTCATTTCCACTGCAATCTTCCTCTCCAGATCGACCCTTGGAGATCTGACGGAACCAGCCCTGCTGCAGATCCGCCTCGTGATCACCAGGTGATCCTGAGCCTCGATTTCCTCTCCCTCTTCTGACCATTGATCAAGAGTCATCTTCGGGCCTCTCAGTTCGTAGGATAGAGTAGAAGTCGCTACTCAGACCTCAAGGACGAGCTCCCGCTCAAAGATGAGGAGAGAGGAATGCAAATCTCAGCTCTGGTACGGAGTCGCTCATCGATCAATTAGCCGATCATGCCGATCCAGACAGTGCAATATCAGGGAGCATTCCGAGACATGTGAGGGAGAAGGCAGCACGAATGGCCCTGTCTCCATCGCACAGACATCGGGAGACTTGTAACAGCTTTACGAGACGTGTAACATATGACGAAGTTTGGTGAAGTTTCCGGCCAAAGCGTCGAGCTTCGAGATGATCCACTGGTCGACCAGGCCAGGTCGCGAGGGCCGGTGGAACTCTGATTGCCGCTTTGCTGCAGACCAAATAGTTGGGGTTTTCGCAATCGTACTCGTACTGTACCTTTTGGCTCGTCAGAGAGTATGATGGTCTCACAAAGAGCTTTTCGGAAGCTGTCCTGTCACAAGCGGCCTTGATGCACCCCGTCACGATGTCCGATACATCCCGGTTCCCTCTTTCCCCATTGCGGCTTAAGCCTTTGTTGCGCGATTCTCATCGAACTGGGACTTCCGGCTCATGGCTCGTTTCGGATCATGCTCCGTGCTCGTGGCATACGATTAGACAGAGCGAGAAGAGAAATCTTCGTCGAGCCGTGGTGGCGAGAGCTGAAACGCTGTCAGGTGCGTGGGATGCCGCCTCTGCGATTGGTGGCCCGGTCACCTGCACGGAGTTCGAACCCCGGCAAGTGCCTGCATATCGTTAGACGCCGACTCGGCGAATGACACCTCGAAGAAACTTGTTTCCTTCCAGGCCGCTCGGGTTTCGCAGCTGCGGGACATTCTGTGCCTGGCGATTGGCGCCAATGCCCCGCTCCCCCTCTCTTGCTGGACGCTGTCCAAGCAATGGTCAGCGGCAGGGAAAACGCCCATCGGTTGGGGGAGGAGGATGCTCTTGATTCTGGAAAACCGGCGAGTCCGCGATGCGCTTGGGGGCTGGCTGTGGTGTGTCGTCCTCGATAGGCCCCGCGGTTCCGTACCTGCAGCTTTCGTCGAGCTCTCGTCCGAATATCCGTTGCCGAGGGCCGCGATGCTTTATACACAGGGATTTCGCGTGTTGTGAGACAGCCCTACATAATGCGAGTACTCGTACAGCCTGCCCTCAGGGATGCACTCCCGGATTCGTGAACGATGCAACGCTTGGGCTGAAAGGCTGTGTGCTCGAAACAGCCTTGAGGGTATCGATAGCGGCTTGGCCCTTTGGCTGGCGTGTTTCAGCATCATGCAGAGACGGAGGCCGCAGAAGAAGAAGAAGCAAAAAGGAGAGATGATTGCCTACCTGACGGTGGATGATGGGTGTGATGACTCGTCCTTTCTGCATGCCCTCGCGTTGTTTGATGCAAATTGTTGTCAAGGAGTCGTGATGAAACCAACAGTGGGAGACGGCGCAGGGGGAGAAAATGACGAGAAGGGGCGAGAGGGGCGAGAGGGGCAAGACTCTGTCTGCAGTCTCTGGAGAGCAGGCTCGAGGAAGGAGCAGAGCTAGAGTCTTGAGGCTTTCCTTCCTCGCATCGACAATCGTTCGTGTGAAGAGGACAGTGCAAGCGACAGGTCCCGCCTGTCGGAAAAAATGAGGTACGACCTGCACGTACCGGTACTACTCGTGTAAGGTAGTAGAGACCGTATCGCTTTCATGCCGATCGAACCGTCCCAAGTGCAGGATGTCTGCAGGAGGTTATTTAGCCACCGGATTGAGGCTTGCGCAGATCCATCGATTGAGCGCGAGATGCCCACCGGTAGAGCAGGTTCCCAGCAAGAGGGGGCACGACAAGTCGAAGTTTACTGCGTGCTCCCGCGCGCGGATTGGCTGTGCGTGCTGGCTGCGGGCTCAGAGGAGGGTCGAGGCAGGTGGGACCTGGACGAGCGGGATTGGTGGCTGCCCCAAGTGCCTGACAGGCCCTTGCAGCCAATCGACGGCGCCCTCGCTCCAGCCAAAGCCCCTGCATCAAGGGCCTTGCGCCAGAGCCCACTGGTGGCGGCGCGCCCGCCCCTGCCCTTGTTGGCCCGCCCCTCCCCCTCCATCACGGCTCCACCATTCTCCATCACTGCACTGCATCCGCACCCGGTGCACGGAGGTACCCGCAGCGCCGATTCCCTAGGCGCCGGTACCTGAGAGCCTACGAGTAGAGCTTGTGGACGGCTCACATGGCACGACAAGTCCACCTCGCTCTGGCGATATATTGCGAGCCTCCTCTGGTCAGATTGTCGTTGACTGTGTGGCGATTGCCTCCTGCTCGTACTGTCACTCGTCGGCGGTCATTATTGCGTGCTGGACATGCTCATCTCTTTCTTGCTCTCCTTTTGTCCGTCATCTTTCTACGATTGAACAAGTTGTCAGCAGGTCTGGCCGTCCGAGAGATTGGAAGCGACGCAAACCAGCGCATTCCCTCGTCACGTGTATGTCACGCTGTTATTGAAGTTGTTATTGTGCTTCGAGAGAGTCTCTCTCTTTCCTCTTGCTCCCCTTGCTCCTGCTCCTGCCTCTCTTCCCCTATGTTCTTCCTCTTCTCCTTCTCCATCCTCTCAGTCTTCCTCTCTCAGTCTCCAATCTTCCATCTCGCAAGTCAATCGCTCCCTCCTCGCGGATCGACTCACAACACTCAAGACGGGCCAGCCCCTCGCGGCTTCCCTTGAATTCGTTGTGTCGCCCTTCCTCCTCGCTTCACTCAGCTCTTTCCCTTCTTCCTCTTCTTCCCCTTCTTTCCCTTTTTCTCTCTTTCCAGGCTCTTCGCCTTCCACTCTTTCCAGCCACCCCTTTCCTCACCTGAGTCACTCTTTCCCCTTCCAAGCTCTTCCCCATTACACCACATTCCTTCCTCCTTTCAATCGTGCCTGTGTGGCTCCTTCTTCCGCCGCAAAAAAAAAACAGCCCGTTGACAGCCAGTCATTGATTGATTCCTCATTCTTCCTTGGAGGCCACAGACTCTCGCGCTCGCCCAAACTTCGACTTTTCCAAACGTCAAAATCCTTTCACTCTCTGGCAGTCTGCAACCCGCCAGAAGCCGCTCGCAAAAAGGCTTTTCAACTCGTGCTCAAAGGCGCCCTTTGAGAGGGACAGCCTGCCTCTCTTTTGTTTCCTTCTTCTCTTGTCCTCCGGCAGGTCGTTTGCCCGGTGGCATACATTCACTTCTTTGAGCACAGAAAGGGGATCAATCCGTCGTCCCAGAAGGGCAAACACACTCTCTCTCAACGCCTTGCGCGCATCATCACGACTGGACGCTCCTCTGGCAGGTCGGCCGTCACTCATGCCACGTCCTCTCTCACCCAAACACCGATAGCATACCACGATATATCTGTACAGTCATTCGTACCAGACCCTCAAAGTTCAGCGCAAAATCGACATCACACGAAGGGGGGGAAAACCACGCACATCACATCCCCAGCCCTATCCACGATCACATTCAAAATGCACCCGCATCCTCGGTCTCTCGCCCATGGCGTGGAGGCGCTCATCCCCACCCCAGTTCTCCATATTCGGGGAGCTTCTTCAACCAGCTCGGAGGTGCGATCAAATCCGACAATTGCCCCCTACACAGCAGAGCTAAATGGTGTCAATCAGCCTCTCAATATGTTATTCAAGGATTTACTGTGGTGGACTCTTGGCGGCGCCGCTCTCATCATCCTGCTCATCCGCCTCTCCGAGCTGTGGTGGGCAAAGCTTCGCCAGGTCTCGGCCATGTCCGTCCCCCGCGAGAAGCAGGGCTACTGGAAGGTCTCCCAGTGGAGCTGGATGCCCTTCGCCAAGAAGCACATCATCTACGCCGCCCTCTGGAAGAAGCGGCACAACCGCGAGTTCAAGCTCTCCGCCGCCGTCAACATCGGCACCCTGCCCTCCCGCTTCCACGCCATCTGCCTCCTCATCTACCTTGCCAGCAACGTCGTCTACATGTTTCTGCTCCATTGGGACCAGCCTAACAAGTTCGCCTTCTGCGCGGAGCTCAGGGGCCGTTCTGGCACGCTCGCCCTCGTCAACATGATCCCCCTGGTCATCCTCGCCGGCCGCAACAACCCCCTTATCCCCCTCCTGCAGATCAGCTTCGACACCTACAACCTGCTGCACCGATGGATGGGCCGGATCGTCGTCGCCGAAGTCATCATTCACGCCATCGCCTGGGCCATTCCCGAGGTAGCCAACTCCGGCTGGGATGGGATGTGGAAGGCGGTCCACGGCAGCCTTTTCCTCGGATCCGGCACTGTCGGTACCTTCGTCTTGGCCTTTCTCTTGATCTTCTCCGTCTCACCCCTGCGACATGCCTTCTACGAGACTTTCCTCAACGTCCACATCATCCTCGCCGTCATCACCTTGATCTGCACGTGGATTCACTGCGCCGCCGCCTCGACCCCGGGCGGCCTTCCCCAGCTTCCTTGGGTGATGGCCATCGTCATTATCTGGCTCGCCGACCGCTTCGCCCGCGTCCTGCGCCTGACCTACGCCAACTGGTCCAACAAGGGCTACACCGAGGCCTTCTGTGAGGCGATGCCCGGTGAAACGACGAGGGTCACCCTTCGCCTTCCTCGCTACCTCGACGTCAAGCCCGGCACCCACGCATACCTCCGCTTCTGGGGCATCAACGCCTGGGAGAGCCACCCCTTCTCCATCGCCTGGGTCGAGCACCAAGACCATCACTCGCTGCCCCTATCCGAGAAGGACCGAATCAACCCCCTGGATCACTCGAACGTCGTCACCTCCGTGTCGTTCCTCATCGGCGCACAGACCGGCATGACTCGACAGCTCCTGAAGGAGACGCTCAAGCACGAGAAGGGCATGCGTATCAGGGCCGCCATGGAGGGCCCCTACGCCGGCCACCACAGCCTGGACTCGTACGGTCACGTCGTGCTCTTTGCCGGCGCGACCGGCATCACCCACCAAATCTCCTACGTCCGCAACCTGGTCCAGGGGTACAACGCAGGCACCGTCGCCACCCGGCGCGTGACGCTCGTCTGGATCATCCGGGAATACGAATCCCTGGAATGGGTCCGGCCGTACATGGACCAGATCCTCCGCATCCCCAACCGCAAGGACATCCTCCGCATCCAGGTCTTCGTCACGAGGCCGAGGAATCCGCGCGACGTGGCCAGCTCCAGCTCGACCGTCACCATGTTTCCCGGGCGGCCCAACGTCGGCCTGCTGCTCCAGAAGGAGGTGCAGGAGCAGACCGGCGCCATGTGCGTCAGCGTCTGCGGGCCCGGCAGTCTGGCAGACGACGTGCGTAGTGCGGTGCGGATGGTGCAAGGCTCGACCGTGGTCGACTTTATAGAAGAGAGCTTCACGTGGTGATATTGATTATTCATTTGGATTTGGATTTCTCTCTCTTTTTGTCTCTTTTCTTCTTCTTCCTTTTCTAACGAGGCGTCATATGACACGAAAAGCACAGCGAGATCAAAGCGCAGCAACATCTGAATTTTGATCTCTCCTGGATCCCCTGTCTTCTCCTACCTTCACAAGAGAAAGGAAGGATACATAGGGGAAACTCTCATCGATCTGTATATACATATATGAAGCCTTGATCATTAGAGGTGAATCCATTTCTTGAGATTCATTTCGTTTTTTTGATATCTTGTCTTCGTTCTGGAGGAGGCTCATTTTGGACGACCTGCGAGAGGTCGGGACGGTTTGGGGAGCGAGGCTTTAGGGAAGAGGGTTTCTCGTGGGTTTGAAAGCACAACGGCATGAAAATATGATGACTGAATGAATGAATGATATCAGATCAAACGCTTTGTATTCAGATGGTGAAAGAGTCGATTGTGTTGACGTGAATGCTTTGCTTTTCTTCTGAGCAAACCAAGGCTATTCCAAATGGTCACCAAACAATAACAATCTACCGTGCGGGGCCGCGCACAGCCTATTGTCGCGCAGATGCCCACGCCGCACAATGCTCATGCAGCTACAATCAATAAAAGAACCAATAGCCCTCAGTCCTTTGTGATGGTCGAAAAAAAAGAACACAAAGAGCAATCACTCTCACAATGTCCGAGTTGATGCTTTCTCCCCGCCTCCGCTCACCCGAGGACCTCCTGCCCCTCCGAGGCGGGCCTGGGAGCATCCCCGAACAGCCCCCTCCAATCTCCGCCAAACGCGTCGTCGTCCAGGCCGCGAAAGCCCTCCTCCACGTCCCACGCGCTCGGCGAGGTCTCGTCCCGCTCATGCAGGAACCCGCACGCGCGGCCGACGACGAGAAGGCCCGGGGGGCGGGAGCCCTCTGCCTCGATGGCGCGTGCGACGTGGGCGAGGGTGGTGCGGATGACGCGCTGGTCGGGGCAGCTTGCGCGCTCGACGACGGCGCACTGCGTGGAGGGGGGGAACAGCCTGCGGCGGGCTGGGTCGTGGTCCCCGCTGGCCTTGGCCGTCGTTTCGGTGCCGGCCGCCATCTCGCCCTCGGTGTGGGACGTGAGCTCCCGCACGAGCGCGTCGATGCGGTGCAGCGCCATGAGGAACACGACGGTGCGGCTGGGCACGTACTCGGGCGGCTCGGGCGCGCACCCGCTGCGCCCCGTGCCCGTGCATATGAGCACCTGGTCGGCGACGGCCCTCTGGGTGGGCGGCACGCCCGCGAACAGCGGCGCGCTGAGCGCGCTCGTGACGCCCGGCAGCACGACGACCTGGCGCGCCGCGAGCCCGCGCGCGCGGAAGAAGCGCACCTCTTCCCCGCCGCGGCCGTAGACGAACGGGTCGCCCTGCTTGAGGCGCAGCACGGTGCGGCCCTGCATCGCGGCGTCGAGCGCGAGCGCCTGCAGCTCGTCCTGCGCGCGGTCCGCGTTGCCGGGGAACTTGCGTGCGATGTGCACCATGGTGCGCCGCGGGATCAGGTCCATGACGCCAGAGGGGACGAGCTTGTCGGCGAGCACGACGTCCGCGGTCTGGATGGCGCGCAGGGTGGCCTGGGTGAGGAGCTGCGGGTGGCCGGGGCCGCTGCCGGCGAGGATGACGGTGCCCTGCTTGCGCGGGGGGTCCGTCTTCCTGCGCTTGGCGGCGGGGTGGTCTGCGTCTGCATCTGCGTTGGAGTCGGGGTCGGTCTCGGAGGACGGGTGCTGGCGCTTCGCGGCCGTCTCGGCCTTGCAGTTTTGCAGGAGCTGCTCCACGTCGGCCTCGCACACGGAGGCGAGCCGCTTGAGGGGCCAGTACTCGCAGATCTGGCTGAGCCACCGCATCCTCCTAGTGTGCGTGTCGTCCGCGGTGACGAGGCTGTTGAACATCGCACTCTGGTCGACGGAGTCGTCCAAGTCGCCTGTGCCATTCCCATTGCCATTGCTGTTGTTGCTGTTGCTGCTGCTGTCATTGTGGGTGCCGGTGGTGACCCTGTCCTCTCGCTGGATGCGCCTCCTGAGCTCGCCGAGCTGGGCGCACGCCGCGCCGAGTTTCGGCGGCAGGGACGCGGCGATCTCGCGGCGTATGCGCGAGGCGAGCTTGCACCCGCGGCCGTTGGTGGTGATGCCGATCTGGAGTGGCCCGTCCGTGTGCGTGGACAGGAGGGAGAAGGTACACAGGTGAGGAGCGTCGACGACGTTGACGGGGACGCGATTGGCCTTGCACAGCTCGGCGATGGCCTTGGCACCTACATGATCCGAGTTAGTCACTAAAATCAACCCCTTTCTGCCGATGCTTGCGGTGCCTCGTAGTGACTCATCGTGTCGGACTTACTGTCTGGCTCATCGTCGAACGTCACAAACACTGCGTCCGCGACACCCCCGACTTCACGCCTCCCCAGCCGGAAGAGATCCTCGTCGTCGAACAACTTGCGCTCCCACCGGACGGAGCCATTGTCGATCTGGGCCTGGAGGCTATAGTGCAAGACGCCCGTCTCGGGTGTGACGATGATCGGCACTGCGCCGGCCTTGAGGGACTGCGTGCACCTCGCCGCGGCCAGGGGATTCGAACCAAGGATGAGGTGCACATTGCCGGCGCAATTGAGGCCGGCGAGCATGTAATTGTGAGTTGTAGGGGCTGCCATCATTTCCCCCCCGCCACAGCGTCTTGAAGCGTCCAGCAGGGTTGCGCTGTATGTTCTCGTACCCGTACCAGTATGGGAGTTGTCCAGGGTTGATGGATGGCTGCTCGCGCCTGGAAGGTATCTCGACCGCTACGCAGCCATTCGAGTCATTCGGGATCAAAGATCATGAAGCCGTCCATGGAACGAAGAGCATTGAATAAAGGGCTCCATGAGCCTCGTCAAAGCACCGACAGGCCGAAGTGCCCACTGCCGATCGGCCGGGGAATCGAGAAATCGTTCTCGAAGATCCATCCAACCTGGATCGCAACTGCCAATTGAGAATCCGGCGCCAAGTTGACGCAATGGCGCTAAAGATTCGCAGCCGAGCCAATCAGATCGATTGCGTACCTAAGCGAGTATCTGGTTAGATGCATAACCGGCTTAAGGTCATATATTGCGATAGCTGCATACCTGGACCGGCTTATCGGGGCTTTTGCTCCATCGATTCGATGCATCCAGCCATTCCTTTCCACTCAGACTTCAGAGATATATCTCATGCTGGCTCACTATATCGTTCTCTTTCGTTTTCGAAACGGAGCGCTTGAATTCTTATTATTATTATTATCATTATTGTCCTATTTGAGTATCTTGAAGGGATGGGCCTCGGTGTTGAGCACAAAGTCATCGAGGTTGATGATGTCCGGCGGCGAAAACATGAGGTAAAAGTATTTAAGCGTCTCGGCCAGCCAGAAGCTCTGCAAGTCACACAAAAATGTCACGTTAGAATACGGATCTTCCATGTCATGATCGATGCTCGTGGGGACACAGTTCATTGTGACGACGTACCTCCATGAAGTCTTCCTGCGGCAGAGGATAGACCCCCAGCGTGACGTCGACGACCGCCGCGTTCGCATGCTTCGTCCGCGTGCCGTTGCGGATCGCTGTGAACATGTCCCACGCGATGTCCTGGAACCTCGACTGGCCCGTCAGCCGGTACATGTAGAAGACGCTCTCCACGGCCTCGGGCCGCAGCAGGTACCGCGGGTCCTTAGCCGTCGTGAACCCCTTGGGCAGGTGCTTCTTGTACTCGGGCCGCTTCTGCGCCTCCTGCAGCCAGCGCTCCTCGTCCCAGGGGCAGTCGTCGGGGTTGTCGCAGCGCACCATGTTGAGGCGCTCGGGCATGATCTTGGTCGGGAAGGACCGGTAGGCGTAGACGCAGCCGTCCGTGAGCTTGATGCCCGTGGTGAGGTACTCGGGCTCGTCGAACAGGCGGGACGCGAGGCCGTACGTGCCCCCGACGAAGCACGCCAGGTGCTCCGTCTCCGGGTCCACGGAGATCTCGCCCCCGACCACCTCGACGTTGCCCGGCATCAGGATGTCCTTGTCGTTCGGGACCATGGGCCGGTAGAGGACGTGCTCGCGGGCCGTCTCGAGGAAGGACCGGGCCATGCGCTCGTACTTGGCGGCGCCCGCGCCGAGCAGCTGGTGCATCTTGGGGATGTATTCGTACAGCGAGTCGGCGTTACCGGCGAGGGTGAAGCGCTCGCCGGTGACGACGTCCATGCGGCTCATGGAGACCATCATGGGCCACATGCCGGGGAGCGAGGTCCTGTTCTGGCCGTCGGAGAACACGTCCATCACCCGGTCCACCGCGTTGTAGTACTTGGGGTCGCCCGTGAGCTGCGAGAGGTGCGCGAGCTCGAGCGAGAGGCTCCCCGGCGAGGCGGAGACGACGAGTCCCTCGGGGAACTGGGCCTTGCCGCGTTTGACTCTGTCGTGGTCGATTTTCCCGACGGGCATACCGTTCTCGGTGTCGAAGCCCGCGTAGATGAGGTCTCCCAGCTCGACCGCCTTCTTCAGGAGAATCACCCTGCCGCTCAGATCGTAGGCGGCGAGCAGGCCCCCGAGATAGCGAATGGTAGTCTCGAAGATGTTGACCTCCCTGCTGGACGACTTCCCGAAGTCGATCTCCGCCACCGCGGCCACGGCCTCGTCAAACTCCTCCCGCAAGCCCATGATCCACAGCGTGTCCAGGGAGTCCACCAGCGTGGCGGCCCACCCGGAGAACTGCTCAGTCCCGAGCGCGCTGATCGGCTGCAGCGCATCCATCCTCCAGGCGAACTTCTTGTAGGCGGCCCATGCTCTCGTGAACTCCGCCCTGACCTCGCCGAGCCTCTGCCTCCTCAACCTGGCCGCGCGTCTGGTCTCGTGCCTGAATCGGTGCTGCACGCGGGGTATGGCGCCCGGCTTGCGCGCCGGGAGCGGCGTGTCCTGCCTGACGAGGTGGAAATACTGGACGCCGCCCCAGTCGAAGCTCGACGTCGAGGCCAGGCCCTGGACCCGCCACGAGCCGCCGTTCATCGCGCGCTCGAGGCGCCTCCATTCCGTCGTCGCATGCTTGATCACGGAGTAGGCGGACCACAGGGTCAGCGCGATAATGAGGATGGTGACTGCGATGTAGCGATAGATGCGGGCGCGCGGGTGAGGAATGCGCATCCTGGTGTTGCTCACGAAGCCGGCGATGCGTGATCGCAGGCGAGGCAACGCTCGCATCAGCGAGTCGGGGACCCTTTTCATGTTGTCCAGGGAGCTGTGTGCGCCAACAGTCCCGTATGGAGATGCGAAAAGGAGTTATCCGCATTTACCGCCCCCCCCCCCCCCCCCCCCCCC
>NQYQ01000029.1:177103-203735 GCA_003055925.1 Escovopsis sp. Ae720 | reverse complement strand
GAGGATACTGTTGCGGGAGGAGAGAGAAAAAGAAAAAAAGAAGGGGGGGAAAAGGGACCCGGAGAGGGGGGGGGGGGGGGGCAGTTGGGGCGCCCCGGGGGAAAGGGGGGGGGGGGGGGGGGGGGGATGAGAGTCATGGGATCTTCGTTTCCTCAAGGGGTATATAAGGGCACAGCCTCCATCCCCATTCCCAATCCCCAGGGAGCCCATCACGCCCATTCCTCTGTCTCTCCAAACACCCACGGAAGCCCTCTTTCCCCCTCTCCCCCTCCTATCCTTCTCAATCCCTTGAGCGGACGCCCAGTCGAGGTCAAGATACCACTTTCTCAGTCCGGCCGCCCACGATGCAGCTCCTCGGCCTCGCCCTCCTCTCCATGGCCACGCTCATGGCCCTGCCCGTGCAGGGCTGCAAATGCTGGGCGCTCGTCCTCGCCGGGGGACGGACCAACCGGCCCGACATCACGGAACCGTGCTGCGCGAACGTCGGCGGCATATTCACCGGGGACGACTGCGGGGCGCACTCGATCCGGGACTGGATGGGGAGCTTCGCCCGGTGCTGCAAGGACTCGGGCGGCTTTATCTCCGACTGCAAGAACGGCGGGCACTGCTGCTGATGGACTGCGTCATGCGCTGCTTGAGCGTCGAGAGTCTGGGCAGGGTGAGCTGTTCTGGAAAGCGACGAGTATGCGAATGCGACCTGCTCGTTGGGAAGGCGGGAGGAGAAAAAGAGGAGGAGGACAACGGGGAGGTTCACTCAGACATTTTGGCGACGGGCGCGGAATTGGACATGCTCCCTGTTTTTGCTTCTTTCAGTCTGATCTGGATCCTGCGTGCTGATCAGCTGCGCTTTTTAGGTCAAGGGGGGGGGCATGTTTGAAGGAGATTTGTTTTGGATCTAAGCTCTTGGAAAGGATGGGACCATGTTGGCAGAGCGCTCTGAGAAATTGAGACCTGACGAAGAGATGATTGAAAAGATCTGATGACATTCTCGCGCCGCTGGCTCATTTTCATGAAGAACCATGGGGGGATGGCGGCGCAATCAAACCCGACCCAAGTTGCTTGCGTCAGGGCGTCGTAGCGTTGTAGTATGAATAAAATTATCTTTTGTTTTCGCGACAAACAATATCAAAGTATCGGTAGGTGGGTGGTGCCTTGCCGCGTTTGATTCCCGTAGGACAGTAGGGCTGAAAGACCAGTCCCTGGATATCTCTCTCCCGGCCTCATCCCAATCCCTCGGCCCGAAAGGCCCTCCCATTCAAGCCACAACCCTTGTTGCTTCGCTTCCGTTCCCGTCGTGGTCAATTCGTCGTCGTAACGTCCGTCGCGGGTAGGGGGGGGGGCAATCTGGCCTTGGATCCCACCCCCTTTTTTTTTCGACGGCCCATTCCGTCGCTTCCTTCGTTCCGGTCTTTGTCTTGTCCTGACTCATCTTGTCTCGTTTCGGTTCCGTGAGAGAAGAGAGAGAGCGCGAGCGAGCGAGGAAGAGAGCCCACCAACGAGCGTCACGCGCCCGCGATTTTCTCAATTGCTTCTCATGCCAGTGTCGTTCCTTACACCCACGCGCGAGCAGCCCATCGTCGTATCCGTCCATGACCCTTCGCGCCGTGAAAATCGCAAGCCAAAAAAAAAAAAAAACAAAAAAAAGAGGAAAGAAAATGGAAAGAAAGAAAGAAAGAGAAGCAGATGGTGACAAAGGTTTATCCGCTTTAAGCACCGGCGACCAAGACATTGTTGATAGGAATGTGGACTGGTGACAAGCCGTATTAGTCACGCGAAACACCTCACCATCAAGTTACGACCGCGCGAAGAAGGGTGTGGACGCGACGGGTCTTCGAGGCCGAGGAAAAAGAAGAGAGGGGAAGGGGAGGAGACTCACTCAGCTTGACGACGAAGCCAACAGCGCCCATGATGCCGAAGCCGACGCCGACGGCCTGGCAAAGCTTGAGGAACTCCTTCTGGTCGGCTACAGCCCCCCCAAGGAGAAGGTTAGCAGCCATCAACGAGAATATAGTGCTCCGCATCCCCTCGTAGCGTGGAGGGCGGCTCGGGTCTAGTGTCACGTACGCTTCTGGCACCTGTTGATGAACTGAACGCCATCGCGGAAGAACTCCCGGGGGACGTCGAGGATCTCTTCAACCTGGTCGGCCATTTTGACTATTGCGCGCGGTGCGAGTGTGATGCGACGGGCTGCGAAGGGGGGAAAGGGAGATGATGGCTGAGGAGTCGAGAGACGGGAGAGGCGATCGTGAAGTTGGGGAAGTCGGAGTTGGAGTTGGCGCTTGGAGTTTGGAGTTGGCGACTTTCCAGTTCAGGTGCATTGGATCCATTGAAGTGAGTACAGGTAGATCAAAGGTACATCCAGACCAGCCGTGTTTATAAGCAACGCGCAGGTACTCCATATCTTTCTCCCCCCTGCTGCGGCGAGTCGATGCTGCACCCGCCGAGGCAGCCTTACGTAAGATGCCACATTTCCTGAAGTTCGAAGCTTGCGGAGCCACCGTGGCCGCAAAGGAATATCGCCGAGGATCCGCCGGCGATGGCTTCATGTTCTTCTCCTTGTTGGAGGTCTTGAAGTTCTCACAGACTGGAAGGATGCAGGATCCTCTGGATCCTCTGAATCCTCTAGCACTGAGCATGGAGTATGTACGAGTAGGAGTAAGTCTACGCAACGGGTTTGAGTCTATGGCAACTTCGCGGATGTCAAGAGCGCTCAGAGTCACTAGGACGGCAGGGTGTCAACAATCACCTATTTTGGACCGCTTTCACATCGACATACTAGACATGAGCGGAAGCTCTCGACATCAAACGAAAAGACTCCTGAAATGCTCAAGTGCTCCTCCCTTCCCACGCGCCTTTCGCTAGACTCCACATTAACCGGTATGCCAACCCGAAAAGATGAGCTGAACAGAGTGTCAGCTGGGTGACTTCCACCCTCCTCAGTTCACTCCGCGCTCTGGCGGGTTAAAAAACTCCCCCATCCCCTTGTGCGGAGCCTTCCACTCGGGCTCCTGCTTGTGCCCATCAGGCCCACAGCGCCACGAGCAGGCTCGACGCAGGAACGGGATCGCCATCTCCGCCTTGTTCCTGCACAATTGTCCCACCGAGACCAGGAGCGCGCGGTGGACCTCGACCTCGATTGTCCGCAGCTCTCGCCATTCGATCCACTCCATGGCGGGAACAACAACGGCCTTGCGACATCGCGAGCATGTCAGCCCGCCTTGTTCGCGCTGCTCGGCGGTACGGCGGACGAGTGCTCTCAAGTGGCCGAGATCGTCCGGTATATAGGACTCCAGCTGGCGGAGGTGCTTCGACTGGGAGCAGGAGCGGAGAACGGCCTCCACCAGGCTGGGAACGGCGCTCGGTCTCGAGCTCTCTGCCCTGTCACGGGGGGGCCGAGATCGACGGGAGACTTCGACTTTGTCCGTATCGGCCGGATGATCGTCGCCGTCGCCAAAAACCTCCACCGTGGTCGGGCCCCGGGTCGGTCCACCTCCGAAGGGCAACTTGAAATCCGACAGGACCACGCCGCTGGAGCTCAGTCGCTGTACCGGTGATCGGGCGATGCGCCGGCTCGAAATCTTCGGCAGAAGCAACACCTCTGTCTCCTGGCCTCGCGCAAAGGCATATGTTACCTTGGGCGCGGCGAATCCACCAGGGCGGCCCGCGGCAGGGTCATCGTGATTGATATAATCAAAGGGGCGCGTCGGCTGCACAAAGGGATTGGGGAACAGCGTCAAGTCCGTCAGCTTCGTCCCGGGCCTCAAAAAGTCCAGCAACTCCCCCGGCAGACAGCGCAGCTGGTTCTGAGACACGTTGAGCGACACGAGGTTGGAGAGCTTGCAGATGGCGGGCGGCAGCTCGGTCAGCTGGTTCCCGCGGAGACTCAGCACCCTGAGGTGCATCAGGTCGAAGAGAGCGCCGGGAAGCCGCGTGAGACGGTTGTTGGCCAGCAGGAGCTGCGGCTCCGGCAGTTTGTGGGTGAACTCGACATCCCGCACGACGACCGGGACGTACGCAAAGTCCCCGACGCGACTGATGGTCTCGCCGGAGAGCTCCTCCAGGCCAAGCGCGTAGAGATCGAAGCAGTCATCCCCCCTGTCGAGGCAATCCTGTATCTTCATCTGCGCCCGGCGCTCCGCCGGAGAGATCGTCGGGGCCTGTCGCACGGCGAGGTTATTCGAGAGCCTCACGGGGGCCGGGGGCGCCGAGATCCCATCCGGTCCGTCGTCATGGTCGGTCAGGTCGCTGCCCATGTAGATGCCGCTGTCGATCTGGCGCGTCAGTGTGCGCTTCGAGAGTGGCAGATCGTAGACGGGCCCCTCGTTGAAGCTCGATTCTGACGACGTCGGGCGCTGGTGGAACCAGGACCCGATGTACCGTTTCTTGCGCCGGTTCTGGTTGTTGTAGTTGTCCAGGCCGGGGTCGTCGTCGCTGGAGAAGAAGGCCGGGTCGCTCGACTCGCAGGCCGGCGTCAGCGGCAGTGGAGACGCGGCGCGCCCCCGCTTGTTCCGCCGCTTGCGGGGTTGGTTGTTGGAGATGGACTGAGACTCGACATTCCACGAGACCGCGGGGAGGGTGGGCAGCAACGGCTCCTCCTCGTCCATGTGTGACAGTGAAACGAGCGCCCGCGCTCGTACGAGTACGAGTACGGGTACAAGCTCAAGAGTGTTGATGCAAGGGGTCGATGGGGCAGGGACACTCTGTGATGCGATCCACCGAGAACAGGTATTGATGACTGTCGATATGCTGCTACCGGTAGTGAGACAAGGGTGTATTCGTATGTACGAGTAAAAAATGCTGTTAAAGAAGGGAGGATATCCAAGCCGCGCTTAGTAGGCAGCGAGGGGGAGCATTTATCCTCGTCAAAAAAAAAAAGAAAAATGATTAAAGAAAAAAAAGAATGAGAGAGGGGGAACAACCCAACTGCAGAGAGAATCCCAATTGGATGCTGCGTGTCGACGACGGCGAGCGGCTGGCGGTGGGATGGCCCGGATGCAGGATAAATGAATGGCTGGAGATGCGCGTGACACCAATCGAGATCGGACGCGTTGCAACGCGCTTGAGGTTTAATTGACGGATTGCGGGGGGAAAGCCCTGGTTGGGCGATAAACAAATTGCTGTAACCGCGATATATCGTTGTATCCATAGTCGAAGCCCAATATGCATATGACGGGTCATTTGTCCTCCAAGATGCGGGGAGAGGTCCTCTCAAGTGGTGTTTGCTCGCTTGCAATCAAAACACTCTGTACGGAGTACTCGTACTCTGTATGTGCTCTGTATTGACGCCACCATGCATCCATCCTCACCGACGTCGAGAGCCTTCATCTTTCCGTTTGCATGCGTCAGGCTTGGGTCGTCGTTTCGGGGACCTTCGGGCTTCAATCTGCCTACTCGTACAAATCAGGATTCGGACCGTGCAAGCCGGTCATGTGGCGTCCGCCAGCCAGCAGGACACGGTGTTGCCACGGCTAGAGGGACGGCTTCCCCTCCCGTGGGCAATGATGCATCGTCACTTTGGCGGAAGAGATAGAGAAGGAGAAGAAGAAGAAGAAGAGGAGGAGGAGGAGGAGGAGGAGGAGGAGGAGGAGCGGGGAGCGGGGGTTGCTTTCTTGGCCGGGGAGTTAGCAACGTGTCGCACGGGAAGAGCTTGAGGCATGAGCATGCATTGGATGGACGGCTCGAGTTGCTTGCAATCATTCTTCTGCAGACGAGCGAGCTATGGTTCAATCCCAGTCGTCGTCCTCGTCGTCGTCGGTGCGTGATCTGCCAGCGGTGCCCGTCTTGATCGTCTTCCCGTTCAAGCGCTCCTCCTCCTCGTCCTCGGCCGCTCTTCTCCTCTTGACCACCCTCATGTCCGAGTCCGGCACCGCGCCAACCTCCACGAGCATGTCGTCGATGTGCCGCATGCTCGTCCTGGGCCCGGCCAGCGTCATCAGCGTCACGACCTGCTTGACGATGTCGCCGTTCTTGTAGACCAGGATCGTGGGGCAGTTGCGGTCCGGGTAGTTCTCGATGGCCTGGTTCGCACGGATCTCGCAGAACTTGATGTCGCCGTACTCCTGCGCGGCCTGCCGCCACAGCTCCGAGAGGACCCTGGACTCGACGTTGTTGCCCGAGGTCGACGTGAGGTTGACGAAGACGGGGCCCTGGCTCGACGCATCCGTCACTTCGCGCTGGTACTCGGGCTTGGCGATGGGGTATACGGAGCCGTGGACCGACTTCTTCTGTATGCTGTTGAGCTCGGCCATGCGCTTCTGGCGGTAGGCCTCGAGGAAGGCGTCGTCCTCGTCGTCCTCGAGCTCGTCCAGCTCGTCGAGGTCCCGGCCCTCGAGTCTGTTCTCGTGCGCGAGCCTCCTGGCCTCCAAGAGGGCCTCCTCGATCATCGGGGTCGGGCTGGGGGGCTTCTCGGGGATGATGCCATGGCTGCGCAGGATGTCGTTCCTATATAGAGAGAGGGGGGGTTTAGACGCTGGCTTTGGGGAGATGACGACGGGGCGACGTGCCACTCTGTATCGGCATTGGGATCGCCGACCTCGACGGCGATTCGTTGGTCTTGAGGAGCAGCCATTGCTGTAGACGATGAGCTCTTGTTCTCGATCACAGAACCAGGCAGCCCTTGAGGATCGATGGCGATGATGCAAGCCTGGTTGAAGGCATCTCGACGCAACAGGCAGCTCTAACCCCACGATCTTCATTAGGTAATCCATCAGCCGTACGGAATAGTACTGTTCGCACAGTCTGCACAGTGCCATCCAGGTCTCGTCATCCGGGCCAAGTGCTCCAAGGCTCTTGCCCCCTCCCTCTACGAGGCTTCCTCTCCAAGTTGGCCTAGCGTCGCGAGGCCAGCCAATCAGTCTATGGCGACGCCACATCACGTGCGTCTGCGCAGCAAAACCCTATGACGCTAGTCTCCTTTCGACAGAATTTTCGCAGTGGCCAGCAAACGGAAACCCCCCCTCAAACTCCAGGGAACTTTTTCTCGCTTAACTCCTCACCCTATCTTGCGAGCCTCAATACGGTCCCCATTTTTGTCAAGTCTCTCGACCCTCGCAAGACAAGCACGGCAAATTTCAGTCTCGACGAAATAATCAGTCAAAATGGTGAGCGACAACATCGCCTTTTCCCCCCCTTCTTCCCCGTCTCTGGTGGACCACGGCAAAGGACGAGATGGATCGATGGGGCGACACGAGGGCGAAATTGGGAAAAGGCGGAATTTGGGACGCAATCGAAAAACGGGCGACACGAGCCGAAATTCGTCATCGAAATCGAAATTTGACAGCGGATATGGGCGCAGAGACGGGCGAAGGAATCGAGAAATGATGGGGAAGAATGAATTGCTGACAGCCGCTCGCTTCAGGTGCTCGCTGTCGACCTCTCCCACCCCTCTCAGGCTTCTGAGCAGAAGAAGCACAAGCTCAAGGTACGTGATGACGCCACTCGATTCCGAATTTGGGAGAAGGAGAAAGGAAGAAAAGAAAGAGAGGCAGTGATTCGGAGAATCGACATCTAATCAATCTTCTCGACACAGACCCTCGTCCCCCAGCCCCGATCCTTCTTCATGGACGTCAAGTGCCCCGGCTGCTTCACCATCACCACCGTCTTCTCCCACGCCCAGACCGTCGTCATCTGCCTGGGCTGCACCACCGTCCTCTGCCAGCCCACCGGTGGCAAGGCCAGATTAACCGAGGGCTGCTCTTTCCGGAGAAAGTAAACGACCAAACACACGCTCTCTCTCTCGATCTCGGCGCGGAAAACGTTTCTTTTCCTTGGGTGTTCAATGGCTCTTCACGGTTCCTGGTGGTGATCATCTCGGATCTGCAAAATCTACAAAACAATGACCTCGGGCGTGGGGCGATTTTTAGACAGGCCAGCACTGCGACAATCATCCTCTCCAAAGCCTCTTCTTTGCAGATAGAAGATGGAACACCCAGAACAAGGGGCGTTTAGGGGGTCTCCGGATATCTTGCATGGCAACACATCATTCTTCTCGTCTTTTTTTCCAATCACGCGCGCGCCTTGTACCGCAGAGTCGTCTTCTTCTTGAGGCAGGGAAATATAAAAAAAAAACAAAAAGCACTGCTTTATGGGTGGACAAGCCGGAGGATGGGCTTTCACACGAGTGTCTCTCGGAAATTGGTTCTCGAGCGTGGGGGCCCGTTGGATGCGATGACGTGGGACCGCCGATTTTGAAGATCGCTTCATACCCGAGTTCAGTGGGATAGTGTAGGGAGGTCACTGTGCTTCGCGAAATTCAGACTGGTTTTTCCACGAAGAGGCTCTCTACTTGTTCCAAAGTCCAACCGCGTGCCCCCTTCCCCCCCCCCCGTTGCCGTCCAGGGGATCGATGCTACGCGTCACGTCCAGCACGTTGCGTATCGACGTCACTGGGGGTCTTACATGGGCTTCAGTTCTTGTTTGGTGTTCGATGAGTCCGTGTCATTGCCTCACTGCAGTTGACGTCTACGGAAGAGTATCTTGCGTATCTTGCCGAGGATCGCGGGTGGTCATGGTTTCGGGACAGTCGTTGATGGGTTGCCTCGCAGGCTCATGTCTATATTGCACTTGTAATTTCGCTTTCTAAAAGTTCTGTTTATTGAATTTCTTCTTTGCAATGCTACAACATTGTCCCTGGATCTATCAGTCACATTGTGACTTGAGCCAAGGGACATGAGAGGGGTCATTGTAGTATTTATTGGTGGAACGAAGACGACGACGACAACGACAGCCAGGCTTCGGCTTCGGCTGCTGGAGTCTCTCCCCGCCCCAGTGAGGCCATGAGGCCCAAGCTCTCCCAGAAATCCACCTCGAAGTAAGACGCCAGAGCATCAAAACATCTCCGACAAGAGCACATCGCCGCCCATGACACCCCGACTGCCACCGTCCCCGAAGCTACTCCGCATCCAGAAAGTGGTCACGGCAATGCCATTGATGTCCATGACTCTCCGCCAAATCTTCGCCTCTCATGGTCCTCCACCTCTCAGCTCCGATGACTTATGTAAGCAGACCGCGATACGCCGTACTTGTACTCATACGAAGTACAGGGTAAGTACCTTCCGTCGCTGGAATCAAATCAAATCATGGATGCGCACCAGCCACTGCACGTGCTAAACCCGTTTCGGTCACCGGAAGGCCCCGAGCCCGCCGGAGGTACCTGCCTGGCCGCGAGCGTGCCTGGCACAGCCATCTGCTCCACGGCAGTACCTCGAGGCGCTGTCCGGCGCTCTCCGCCCCCCAAAAACGCTCTCGACGACGCTCAGCCACGTAATAAACGGTCACATCGTCCGAGTCTCTCCCCCCTCTCCTCTTCCCCCTCTCCTCTCCCCCCCTCTCTTGTCTCTCTTCTCCTCTCCTCTCCTCTCCTCTCCTCTCCTCTTGTCTCCTCTTGTCTCGGTCACTGGACCACTTCCCCCCTCATCGCTCAATCTCCGGGGCCCCTCACCTGTCATCTTCCCCTTGATCCTCAAAGCTTCGTGCGACACACTCCGTGCCTCCCAATCCAACTTCCAAGTTCGCTGACGCTGCCACACCCTCCACTCCAGATACACACTGTTGTCACGTCACACCCGCTGCAAACACAAATCAATTCCATCTTCATTTTGTTTCTCCAGCATCCGATAAAAGGTCTCGCTCGTTCACGCCAGGCTCAGCAGACAAGACAAACGTCATCCTGTCTCGGTCCCCTATCTTCTCAGGCCTTCACAGCTTGAACCCGACAGACAATCAACCCACTCCCTATCCCATCATCCATACCTACTGCTCCTTTTCACACCATCAATCAACACTCTCGAAGCTCTCTCAAGAGCAAAGGAACAACAATCCCAACCACAAATCTCAAATCATCAAGCCCACCATGTCGACCTCGAGAGCCAAGCGTCCCTTTGCCGGCGCCGCTGCCGACCCCGCCCAGCGCCAGATCACCTCCTTCTTCACCAAGGCCCCCGAGGGCAGCGCCAGTCTCACCCAGCCCCTCCCCCCTCCCCTCCAAGGCCCCCTCATCCCGCCCGTCGTCCAGGCCAACCTCATCACCGTGGGCATGCGCGTCCGCAAGTCCGTCTCCGAGGGCTACAAGACCCACGGCGCCACGAGCGCCTTCAAGCTGTGGACCGACACCGCCACCAGCGCCGCCGAGTTCTCTGCCCCCGAGCCCAAGCAGCCCCTCGCCAGCCACGTCGTCGTGGCGGCGAGGACCACCACCCGCCCCTCCGTCACGCGCGAGCTGCTGCCGTTCTGCGGCATCAACAAGATCGGCGGCTTCGCCCCACAGCCCGAGTACGATGACGACGACGAGGAGGACGAGGATGACGACGTCCCCGCGCTGGATGATGTTCCTGCGTTCACAATCTCTCAGGAGAGCGCGGATAGCTACGTCTGCGAGACTTCGCGCAAGCGCGGCTTCGCCGGCGACCACAGGGACGACCGGGACTTCGAGGAGGAGCAGATGGCGGACGACGAGTGGGCCCATCCCGGGGACAATGCTAGGGTCATTGCGCTTCCCCGGACGAGGGCCAAGGGCGGCGACCAGGAGAACGCGGCGGTCGATGACGACTTCGAAGAGGCTGGTTTCCTCGTCTTTGGCGATGGCCCCGGCCAGATGGATTTCTGAAGCTGGGGGGGGGGGGCTTGAGCCAGCACCTCTTCACTACCTAGTATATTCTTCCTTGGCGAGGTGACAGAGGCCTGGCGGGAGTCGTTTGAGCACTCATGCGAAGCGTGACCGTGTCGAGACCGGTCGTGGGCATCATCATGGCGAACTGCGGCGTTTGGGAAAGGCGTTGGCCCAGGGCCGCGCTGTGCATCAGGAATACAGGACTACGGACTCTTACTCTATTTTCTGTTCGGTCGATCATTGATCTGTTTTACGTTTCTGAGGGACCTACCTCCTATGCTATTATTATTCCGTTTGTTGACTAGTCAATATATTCCATTGCCATGCCATGCATCGAAAACCCAGCCTTCCACGGCCGTTTTTCAAATATTGTGCATACCACCTGACTTACTATCGGCACTCTGATGAAGATGGCATTGTATATGAGACCTACATGCCTGCAAAGGGCTCTCGAAACTCGAGCAGGTCCCGCTGGCCGTAGAGCTCGCCGGCCACGGTGATGATCATGCTGAGCGTCGCCTGCATGTTCATCCTCTCGCGCTGCCTCTTCGCTTCCACTTCTCGGCGCCTTTGATCTTCCGCATCATCGTCGTCGTTGCCGCCACCGCCGTCGTCATCATCACTTACGAGCCTTGCCAGGAGTATGCGCTTCGCCTCCTCCAGAGCTGCTTCATCGTATGGAGCGTCCTCGTCGATCTCGCCGTCGTCGACGTCTGTGTCGGAGGATAGATCCATGGCGATATCGTCCATTCCCGAGCTCTCCTCGTCTTGGATCACCTCGACTCCTCTCTCTCTGTCTCTTGCCTCCCTCTCTTCTCTCTCTTCTCTCCCCTCCACCTGTTTCACCGTCACGATTTCAATCCGGGGGGGCTCGTCCTCAGGTATGCCTTCGCAGTCGACGAGAATGTCTGCGACAAACTCCTCCTCTTCCATGTCCTGCGCAGCAGCACCACCAGCACCACCAGCACCATCACCACCATCACCACCAGCACCATCACCACCATCACCACCATCACCACCACCATCCTCCTCTTCGTACACTTCATCTTCCGGCGGATCTTCCAGAGAGGCCATCTCCACGAGATTCGTGCCTAGAAGAATAGCGCGCCGGCCCAGGTCTCGGATCCAGCCGATCTCTGTGTGGTTCAGCTCCCCATGGTCAGGCAGCCTGGCCAAGAGCGCCCAGAGCCAGCGGCTCGTCCGCTCCGGGATCGGGTATCCCTGCCGCAGGAACTTGCCTCCCAGAATCACCCGCAGAATCCGGATGACGGAGTCCTTGGACAGGAGGGCGACTTGTACAGGATGCGGATCGTGATTGTAGATGAGGTTGGACCAGGTCTTTATCGTGTGCGAGCGGGGGCCGAACGAGGGCGCGTCGGTAGCGTAGCGGCTGCTGAGGCGGCTCGCCGCGTCTTCTGGCACTTCCGATCGAAGCCTGTCCCGCAAGCTCGTGAATCGATCCCTCACGGAAGCCAAGTATGCCTCTCGAAGAGCCTTCTCGCTGCCGTCGTTCGCGGGATCGTCTGCTCGGGACCCGTCGTCATCGTTGTCGTCGTCGTGGTCTGCGTCGCCTTGCCGATAATGTACTGAGACTCCTACGTACGCGCCGTCCTCGTAGTAGCCCCTCGAATCGGCCTCGCTGGGTGTGTGCGCGTGCTCCTCCTCGATCTCGCCCTCTTCGTCGGAGTCCTGGTCGTCCCTGAAACCAGCGGGGAGCTGCGGACCGATCTGCACCCTGGGCGCGACGAGCAGGTGAGGTATCGAGCTGGCTTGCTGTCTAGTACTCACCACATCAGCGTCCTGGTTCTGCACTTCGTCGTCTCGCTCAGTAAAAGGGCTTGCGCAGGCAAACGGGGAACAGGGGGACAAGTGGGTGGGAAGGCCTTCTTACCTCACGGACATGAGGTATGCCATAGCATCGGAGTCGTCCTCGAAGTCATCTTCCTCGCCACGTGGAATGGTCGTCATGTCGGCGAGCTCGGAGAAGACGTATTTCTGGCCCCATGTAGGGTCGATGCCAGAATTCTGATGCTGTCGCGGCTTGGACTGTTGCTGGGCTTTGGTGCGTTTGGGCGCTGGCCCTGCGTATCCATTCCCATGGTCCTCATAGTCCCTCTTGTAAGACATGATATGATGACTTGACGTGACCGTTTCGTAACAACAGAAGCAAGACGCTGCGAAAGGACGGCGAGAGGCGAAAGAAAAGGGAATGGGGGGAGGCAAAAGTGATGCAACCCTCGTGCCAGCAAATCGAAGCTGGCGGAGCATCGAGGGCTTTATCGATAAGCCCGCCTCCAATGCCTCCAAGCATCCTCGAGCATCTTTCGAGTTTCAACATCGCCAAAGACACTTCAAGCTCCATTCAACGCTTGATGGTGCGGTCTCAGCAATGAGGGCGGCTTTCGTGCGCCGCGGGTCTTCCTTGACGAGGCCATGGCTTGATTCTTCAGCAAGATGTCGAGCAGCAGCAGCGCCGCAATGGCAGCGCTCAAAGAGCACATACAATCACTTCGTCAAAGCCCGTGAGGATCTCGCCCTCTTTCCCTTCTCGCCCGTTCTGCTTCCATTCCATAGCTGACAATCTGCAATAGCCAAGTCTCCATACACCTATGAGCCCCCTCTGCCTGTGAAGTCCGAGGCGGAATTCTTCAGGCTCGCCGTCAAGGACAACATCGCAACGGCCGACTTCCCCACGCAATGCGCCTCCGGCAGCCTCCACTCGCACTGCTCGCCCTTCGAGGCCACCATCGTGCTCCAGCTGCGCCACCTCGGCGCCGAAGTCGTCGGCAAGACCAACATGGATGAGTTCGGCATGGGATCCCACTCGACAAACTCCAAACACGGCCCCGTGCGCAATCCCAGATCGCCCTCCGACGAGGAGTACTCGGCGGGCGGCAGCTCCGGCGGGAGCGCTGTTGCCGTGCTCCTCGGAGAGGCGGACATCGCGCTCGGCACAGACACGGGCGGGTCCGTCAGGCTTCCTGCGGCGTACACGGGCGTGGTCGGGTACAAGCCGAGCTACGGGATCATCTCGCGGTACGGCGTGGTCCCGTACGCCAACTCGCTAGACACGGTCGGCTTCCTGGCCCGCGACGCCGCGGCGATCCGGCGCCTGGTCTTCGACAATAACATTCACCTCAAGCACGACGCGTGCGACCCCACGTCCCTATCCGCGCAGACCCGGAAACGCTGCTTCGCAGGCCGGCCGCGCGATCTCTCCGACCTCTCCGGCGTCACCGTCGGGGTCCCCCTCGAGTACAACATCGCCGAGCTCGACCCCGCCATCCGCGACGCCTGGATGCGCAGCGCCGCGGCGCTCGCGTCCCTCGGCGCCCGCGTCGTGCCCGTCTCCCTGCCGTCGACCAGGCACGCCCTCTCCGCGTACTACATCCTCGCGCCCGCCGAGGCCTCGTCCAACCTCGCCAAGTACGACGGCGTGCGCTACGGCGTCCGCGGGCCCGGCAGCGACGCCGCCGGCGAGACGCTCTACTCGGAGGCGCGCGGCGCCGGCTTCGGCGCAGAGGTGCAGCGCCGCATCCTCCTCGGCACGTACACGCTCAGCTCCGGCGCCATGGACAACTACTTCATCAAGGCCCAGCGGGTGCGGCGCCTCGTGCAGCGCGACTTCGACCGGGTGTTTGCGCGCGACAGCCCCCTGCGCGAGCCCGTCCAGTTCGACCTCAGCGAGATGCCGGAGCACACGGGCCTCGAGGACAAGCGCGGCCCGCCGCAGGTCGATGTCTTGCTCGCGCCGACGGCGCCGACGTTCCCCCCAAGGCTCAGCGAGCTGCGGCAGAAGACGAGCGTGGACTCGTACAGGAATGACGTGCTCACTGTCCCGGCCAGCCTCGCGGGCCTGCCGGCCGTGAGCGTGCCTGTGAAGACGGATGGTGCCTTTCCTGCTGGCATGCAAGTCATCGGGCAGTATTGCGATGATTTGCAGGTCCTGGACTTTGCAGACAAATTGGCCAAGCTGATGGCCTGATGGCAAATGCAAAGCTGGTCTTCTCATGGGGTATATAAATGCTGTCTTGTACATGAATTCAAAGGGGGTTTCCAAAAATTGCTGCCTTGAGAAGTTCTCTTTGGCACTTCAACTTCGCCTGACTGATCAAGTGCAGACGCTCAAGGAGAAGCCTCGTCTCCTGACGGCGATAGCCCTGTTGCTGTCCCTTCGAAGCGTGGGTATGCTCCCATTGTAGTCCCTGAGATCGAAGTGGATCATGGGAGAAGGTGAAGTCGGGCTGTATCTTT
Organism: Escovopsis sp. Ae720; assembly: GCA_003055925.1. Taxonomy (NCBI): domain Eukaryota; kingdom Fungi; phylum Ascomycota; class Sordariomycetes; order Hypocreales; family Hypocreaceae; genus Escovopsis; species Escovopsis sp. Ae720. The sequence continues at coordinate 188,875 of NQYQ01000029.1, read as the reverse complement.
TGCTGTCCATCCGCATGGGGCAGCCCCGTCGGCTGGCACATAGTCGAACTTTGGCTTGATGATGCACGCCTAGCTTTAGACCAGGGGAGGCGCAAGAAACTCTGCGTCTGGTCTTGGCCTTTGATGCGAGGACAATCAGTGCCGCCTTCTCTCGTAGCTTCTGACATGAGTATCTCGCCCAGGCCTCCGCTTATGTGAAAATCGTTGGTCGAAAATCGGTCTCTTCAAGGCGAGTCGCTCCGTCTTCGACTTCGGCTCCGGCTTCGCGATCGATCCCTCTCCTCCCCATCCTCCCCTTCTGACTGGCCAGCCCCATCCCGGCCGCCGTTCATCTCCTCATCCTCATCCTCATCCTCATCCTCACCCGCCTCCTTCTCTTCTTCACCCTCCTCCTCCTCTTCCTCCAGCAAATCATCCAAGTCGCCCAGCGGGCTGACCCTCGGCTCCAGCACCTCCAGGTCCTCCAGCACCTCCCTCTTGGGCATCTTCCACAAACTCGTCGCGCACACCCTGTCCCCCACGAGCAGCTCGTCCACAAACTCATCCACGTGGCTCAGCTTCGTCCCGGCCCGTCCCTTCCTCCTCAGCTTCCGGCGGTCCTCGAGGTACGGCTCCAGCATCGTGTAGACGTCCTTCGCCTGCCGCGTCAGGCGCACGTAGAAGCACGCCAGCGCGCGCAGGTACTTGAACTCGTCGCCGCCGTGGCCGAGATACTCGCGCACGATGGCGTCCGAGGGCGAGAGCTCGAGCAGCTTGAACGCCAGGCACAGGAAGGGGCTGGGCCGCTGAGCGGCGCCGTGCGTGCCGCCGATGAAGGAGACGTGCTCGACGACGCGGTCGATGATGTCGGCCTCGTTGAGCGCGAAGCACTGCTCCTTGTAGAAGTAGGAGTCGACGATGCGGTCTTTGACGGCCTTCTCCATGATGTTGGCGGGGTTGAGCCCGTTGGGGGCCAGGGAGACGTTTGTTCCGCGCTCGTCGAGGAAGCGGCGCGCGTCCGCCTGGACGGTGTCCCTCTGCTTCGACATGGCCGCGTCTGGTTTATCTCTCTTCCGATTCGTCGATTGAGTACGGAGGATGATCGCAAGGACTCGAACGGGATGGCTCGGCGGTTCAATGCGACGTCTCAATCCAACTTGAAGTTGCTCATGATGGATGGATGGATGAGTCCGGTGCTTCTTCGCGGAAAGAACGACGCAGGTCCCTGCCTTCGAGATGCGATAACGCCAATCCGCGACCGATAAGATTGTTGCCGTGCCAACGCGTCAGCCGCGCCTGCCAGAGCGAGTACTCAATACCTGCAGCAAGAAGGTAGGCAGGCGCCGGTGACATCCTTCCTTCCTCAGTCTCGAACCTCCTCATCCGGCGCACCGTCGACGCCATCGTGATTCTTCTTCATCATCATCATCATCTTCTTCATCTTCTTCTTCTGCCTCTTCATCCTCCGTCATACAATCAATACAGTCATCCGTATAGGTCCCGCCGATCATTTTCGGGGCGAGAGTCACACGAACAAGGCCCAGCCCGCGATTCCCAGAGATGCGCAAGCTGCTCCTCACCTCAAGCGCCGTCTCGGTCCTGGCGACCGCATTCACCGGTACGCTGCATTCCGCCATCTGAAACCCACCCCAGCCATCTCTAGGATGCCCATTTTTTCAAAAGATAAAAAAATGTTGACCTGGTCCCTGCGGATGCGGCTCGAGAGCATTCCGGGTTATCGGAAGGTGGAGGAAGACCGGAGGGACCTGGTCGAGCAAAAGAAGCTGAGAAAATCGCAGTCATCTTGTGCACGCTTGCGCTCTTCTTCAGCGGCTACACCATCCAGCAGCGCACACTGCGCCAGCTCCGCGCCGCCATCCGGCCGCGAGAGTCTCCGGTTGCGCAGCTGCCGGAGCGCTTCAGGCCGGTCCCCGTCAGGCTCGAGGATGGCACGATCGTGCTGCTAGAAAGCGAGGCGGAGCGCTCAATCCTCGAGCAGCGCGACCTCTTCGCCGCGTCTGAGCCCCAGGTAGAGGTCAAGCTGCAGCCCTCGTCGAATGCGGACCAGAAAATCTCTTCTGCCGCCGCCGCCGCCGCTGCTGCTGCTGCTGGGGTTGAGGATGAGGACGAGGACGGGGATAATGGGCCCGTTGAAGATGGCAAGGCAACGCGCAAGCAGATGAAAATGATGGAGCAGATCACGGCGCAGGCCGCGCAGAAGGCGTGGGCCGTGGAGAACCCGGATCCGCTGTCCAAGGATAAGACGCCCGTGAGCAGGGCGCAACGCAGGCGGATGATCAAGGAGGAGATCCAGCGGCTGGCGCACGGCCAGGAGCCCGTGTACTACCAGCGCCGGCTATGGTGAGCTCGATGCTCGCCTCCGGTACTTTTCCCAATTCCGTTTCTGTTTAACGAGGATCTATTGCCTTCTACTACCACAGGTGCCCGGCAGCTGCCTGCTAGTACGAGTAGTCTGTCGCGGTGAGCGATGGACCAGTATGAGTCAGAAGGCGCGGGCACACGAATGCGTCAGATCGTTGATGAATGATGAATCCATTCAATCGAATCCGTTGAATCAATCCGACACGGAACGCTGCCACGATTTGTCAAACACCAATCCTTCCGTGCCGGTAGAACGCTGCCAGAATCAGACACGTCACACAGGTGACAGCCCTGCTCACACCCCCCCCCCTCCCCTTCCCCCCTTCCTTTCTGTTCTGCTTACCGTGCTCGAAGGTAGTGCTCGCACCAGAAGTCTTCGCTCTCGACACCAGGTTTCTGGTTCGTTTGAGTACTCGCCCGCCCGGAATCATCATCGAACAACCTCCCCTCTCGAGCTAGTCTGCGGCTGACCTCGTCCCAACGCAAGGGCGAGCCCCAAGCATCCCTTCTCCAGCGCAGCCGTGCATAGTACATATGGGGTCTGACAGGTACGGATGCGTATGTACAAAAATACAGGCCCAGGCCCAGGCACAGGCAAGGCACCAGGAACCCACGATTGTGAGACTGGCCACCCACGTGGATTCGGCAAACGCAGCAAGGGGTCGGTCGTCGTCCGCATCTCGCGCCCTCTGCGCGCCGTCGTCATACATACGCGGCCAGCCTCATGCTCTGCGGCGACGTGTTCTCTGGCTATATGCGTGTATCACGTATATTCCTCCAGACAATCTATGCAAGGCTCTGTGTCAGACAAGGGGTCTGATGACGATCCTTCCTGACGTACGGAGTACAGTAAAACGCTTTCTACTAGAATGGGACTGGAGCAGGTTGGGGAAGAGGCGAGCCCTCCGCATGACCTCGGAAAGACGGAATCGTCGGATCGCGTTGAACGCTTCCCCTTGCCTCTGTTCCGTTGGTAATCCATTGGTCTGTACGGAGGACAGCAGCAGTGCATGATGAAGGACCAGAGACAGTGATGACGAGGCTGTACGCAGCTACGCGTGATGAGTGTCTCTGTCTCCCTTTGCTCGGTTGAATTTACTCGATTAGCCTTGATGGCCGTGAAGTTGGACGTGCTGAACATTCGGTGAGCGCACACGCTCAGCTCGTCCAGGCCAGCAGGTCACCATATGCGGTCCGCTCACCGTCCGTGAGCCAGGAAGGCCATCAATCCATGGGGATGAACATGTTCAAGCGGTGTGTATCAGATCAGCTGCGAACGTACGGAGTATCTGCAGCATCAAGGACGGGCTGAGGTGCTAACGCTTCGCGGCCAAGCGGCCGTCTCTTCACGGGAAGTTGTTCTTTTTCTTTTCTTTTCTTTTTCTTTTCTCATCTCAGCTTCCTTTGAAGGGCAGCCAGCCATTGACTCTATTGCTTACAGGTAGACTCTTCGTGCCTGATCCCCGACGAGCAACAGGATTCCAGACACAACAATGAAGCTAAGCAGATGAACACCGCCCCGGGACCTTCCGCCGTCTCACGATGTTCGTGGTCATATTACCTACTACCTACGGAGTAGTAGTACTCCAAATTGGACTCGTAGCACCGAAACGAGAGATGCGAGCAAGTACGAGTAATCCCGACCTCCCTGGCGCAACCCGAGTACGAGTACTCACTCATACCCGTAAGCTGAGCCCCTGCCCCGGATCTCAATCTAGCCCAGATCTCGGACTGGAAAGATGGCGTTCGTACTGGTACGGAGTGCTGAAAATTGTCGACGTCAAAGCCCCCTCCGCACGCCTCTTCGGAACACCGCCCGAGAGCGTGGCAGTCAGCCTCGGAATCAGTGGGCGGGCATCGCCATCGCAATCTGCTCGGGTAAGACGAGATCCGGCATGCGTTGGCCCGTCCGCAAAGATCACGCGGCGGAAATACTGGTATTGACCTGTCCCTGGACATCAATTCGTGGACAACATTACGGGCTACCTACGTACTACTGATCTCTACGGACTGCCACTTACCTCTAGCATGAGACTACGTATGAGACTACGAAGTACGGACTACTGGCCTCTATGGACTTCGGACTACTCCGTACTACTGGTACTGGTGCTACTGGGTCTGGGTCTGGGTGCGGATGTCAGATCGCGCTGTCATCATTGTTTCTAGTATGGAGTATTACCCGTCTGACATCAATGGAAGTCCTCTGTGTGTGTGTGTGTGTGTGTGTGTCATCCAGCTATTCTTGGCGTGGGCATAGCCCTCTGACTGGCGAGGCCGCCTGCCAAGGAGACGTCAACTGCGTCACGTCAACGGATCTGTATTCCGTATTGGTTAACACGCATTCCTCGACGATGCTCTAGAAGCGGAGTCCAGGCATGGAGCTGGATCACATGGCTGGCAGCGGAGGGATCGCAGACGGAGTACTCCGTAGGATTCACCAGGAACAGATTCAGTGACTTTGTAGGTAATTATGGATGCTTGGAATGCTCAAGTTGTGAGAATATTGTATTCTGGATGTATATCCAATGCGCTTGTGCCTCTTGGCGCCCCGTTTTTTGCTTTTCAGTCTGGACCGTGTCCTGCTGGTACTGCTACTACTATGTACAAGAAGAGTTGGGATGATGTCGTTGTTGTTGTGCCCAAGACAAAATGCGAAGTGAGGAAAAAGGAAAAAAGAGTGAAAGAAAAAAAAGGAATACTCGGAAATGAGTGTGTGCGATGATGCTATGCTAGACAGGAACCCATGGTATATGACCGACTTTTTTCGACAAAAGAGACCAGCAGATATCAAACCAGAAAAGCAAACCAGAAACTCGTGTGGGGGTATAAAACTCCGGGTCATGAACAAGGCGTAAACAGATGAGTAATAAAAGAGCCATAATAGGAAGCCGTTAATTTGGTAGACAAAGGGAAGAAAAAAAGGAAACGAGAAGAGAAGAGGAAGTAGTGGGAGGGTGTGATGTAGAGGGCATTGAGGCTATCGGAGCTCGGGAAAGGCACCGGCCATGTCGTCGCTGTGGAAGACGATGCCTCTCCTCTTCCACCCGCCGCGCTTGACAAAGTCCTCAAAGGTGTCCATGTGCTTCATGCCCGGGCGGCGGGCCCTGGTGGTCTCGGCGGCGCCCTCGCCCGCGCAGGCAGCGGGCCCGCCGGCGACGGAGAGCATGGAGGCGCTCGTCGGGGCGCCAAACTCGTCAAAGGTCTGCATGGTGGCGATGGTGGACTCGGACCAGCGCGAGGGCGGCATCTGGGGCCGGGGCGCGAGGTGCATGGCGAAGAAGCAGCTCTCCTCCTGGGCGGCGGCGGATGCGGCGGCGGGCATCATGTGCATGCTGTCCTCCTCCTCGTCGACGGTGTGTGCGGCGCTGGCGGTCTGTGTGTGGTAGCGGCGGCGGCGCTGGTTGTGGTGGAGGAGGGCCGGGTGGGAGTCGACGTCGCTGTGGTCGTCCTCGCTGTCGTCGCAGAAGGCGGAGACGTCCTGGTATCGGCGGCCGTCGAGGTTGATGAAGGGCCGGTTGTGCAGGCGCGGGGGCGCGTGGAACGTGGGGTGCAGGGAGAGGGGGTCGAAGTTGAGGGAGCTGGAGTCGTCGCCGCGGGCGGTGGAGCAGGAGGATGTGGAGGAGAAGGAGCCGGAGGAGACGGAGCTGCCGGAGAAGGAGATCTTCCTGATGTGGAGGTCCCTGGACTTTTTGCGTCCGCCGAGGGTTTCGCAGAACTTCATGGTGAAGATTGTTGTGTGGTTGATGTGAAGAAAATAGTAGTGGAATCTCTTGCAGAGGAGTAGTAGTAGTAGTAGTAGTAGTAGTAGCAGATTGCTGGTCGATGATGTGCTCTTGATGAGAGTTGCTTAGATGCAATTGTTGAATATCGATGATGATGATGACGATGTTGTTGTTGATGATGCTGGTGGTGATGTTAGAGCCGATGGTCAGGATGGAGGAGGGGAAGCATTCAGATATATGTAAGAGGGACAGGGTACTTCTCTACCTCGTCTTTTTTTACTCTTCTCAGATGGCATCACGATAGCCAGGCGCACCTCTTCGAGGCTTGGGCCTTTGCAAGGTTTGAGGATCGAAGGAGAGGGGAGGGCGCTGCCAGGGCCAGGGGCTAAGGGGCCGGGGGGGGGGGGGTTAAAGGGGGGGGCGTGTCGGGTGTGTGAGAGAAAATGTTGAAGCCATCGAGACTCCAGGGGGGCGGAGAAGAGAGGAAGGGATGAATGATGCACTAGTCCCGATTAGGAGGGGGGCGAGTGGAGATGCCGAGGGTGGGCGGTGGGCAGGAGCGAGGGAGTGGGGGGGGTCTTTGTCTTGGAAGGAGGCACATGCGCATTATGCCGAATCAGAGGCATGGAGTACCTCGAATTCACTGATGAATGCATGCCTTGTTGAGCCTGGCCAGAACGGATAGGCAAGGGCCGGCACGGGTATTCCGTGACTGCGAACAACTTGAACTGGAAGCCTTTCTTGGGAGTGCGAAGAGTGGGAGACCGGCCGCACGGCCATGGCGAGGCCCCGATCCTCCGACGACCTGGCGGTAGGTACCTCTGCTCGTACTCGTACCTGCAGGAAACAGGTCCACTCAGGCCAGACTCCGCAAGTGCGATCGGGTAGGTCGAGGCCAAGGCAACTGTAGTGTTGCATAGATGTCTCTGCCGCGGCAGGTCGTTCCTGGCCGTTCCTGGATGATGATGTTCCTGTGCCTGGCAACTGGAGGTTGATGATGGCAAGAGCGGAGGATGCAGTGTGCACCTGCCCTCGTACTCGTACAGGTCGTACGAGCATCATGCAAATTATCCAGGGTCGCAGCCCTTCAATTATGCAATTATGCCGTGCCATATGCAAATATCCCGCACGCACACGCAGAATTTCCAAATTGGCATTGGCATTATGCTGGGGCGAAGTTAAATCATCCTCAGCTTGCATCACCATCGTGGAGATCCGCTCCCATCACGATCTCCCGGCCCAGCGCTGCTCTCGTCAGCCAGGTCTAATTAGCCGCAATTGCCTTCGAGAGGTGACCCGATCTGTGGGAACTTGAAAGGGAAAGAAAAAAAAGGTACGAGCGTCCCGTACGAGTACATACTATACCTACTGACGATGCTTCAATGGTCCGTTCCGGTACAGACAGAACTTCAACTTTCGAGTTATTGGAGATGCCGGCCCAGGGGGTATCCACGACTCCACGGAGCAGCAGAAAATCAATCGACACACGCCTTGCCACGCCGGGCATAGCGCCAGCCCTTTTCTCCCTCCATGATCCATCCCGATGCAACCTCGACTTCAGCCAGGCGCACTGACTCCGCATCACGAGCGGGCAGCTCTGCTCTCGTCTGCACGCTGCTACTCCGTACATGCTCGCACACACGGGGTACTCGCATTGCTGCTGCTGCTGCTGCTGCTGCTGCAAGCATGCCTCGAGCTACAGAAATTGCTCGGCGACCTGGACCCACGATGGCCAGCGGCCAGGCCTCAAGATGCCTGCTCCTCTCACCCCCTCCTTGGCGGGGGTCCCCCCCCCCCCTTGACCTTTCTCTCCTGCGTGTCGCTGCCTGCGTTGCGAGTCGCATGATTGCTCGAGGGCATGATGGGCTCCAGCTGCTGCTCCCGTTTGTCAGCATCTCCCGCGGACTGCACGCTTTTCGAGTTCGCGAGAGGGGCATCGCGACGCCCTGGAAGCGGGCCCTCCCGCTTGCAATAGCGCGTGCTGAGACGGTGAATTTCGGTCTCGTCTCGTCCACGGATGCTTCCTTTTTTTTCGCACAAACCGTACATGTATGGAGTATGGAGCACGCACACGTAAGTTACGTCTTTGCCGCCGTGTCATGGCCCGTCGTCGTCGTCCACGTCGTCCGCGTTGTCCTCGCATCCCCTATTTCTTTTTGCGTTGTCTCTTCTCCAGAGTCTCTCCCCCTCAAATCCACCGCTGTCTCACTGTTACGCTACGAGTATGCGTGTCTGGTTCCTGTGCCTGCATCTAGCATGAGCATGTCATACAAGTGCATTTTTTATGGATAGAGCTGCATTTGCTCGGGCATCCAGTGCTCCATCTGACTAAAATTAATTTGATTGGATTTATTTGGCTTGTGCGAGGGACCCTGATTTGCTTTGGCGGGAGGATCCAACACGGCCCAGATCAACGCTCGAGTCTCTCGTCCTCTCCACGGAGGCGGTGCCAACATCGTGAAGAGAGCGTGCAGTGGCGCCCAGAAGCAGGCGGGAAGAATCCTCCAGACATTCGGTGACGGTCTCATCCCCCTCCGCTTTCCAGCACGATTCCACCCTTCTTCCATCCTCTGCCCGTGCTGCGAATCCTTCGTCGTGCTAACACTACTACTCCTTACAGGTGCTAGAGAGGAAAGGGACATTCCAGTCCCGCGGATGCCCTTTAATTTCTTGGTATCGCTTCTTGACACCAAAGCGCGTGATCGTGCACTTCGTCGCGCCGATCTGGCCCTACCCCGACCGCCTTTCAGCGTGGCGCAGCCTTTCAAAGTCCCCTAAAGGATTGGGGAAAAATTCCTCGAAGAATCATAGCTGATCTCACCCGCCTATTTCAGACTCTCCCTGGCGGTCGATGACTGTGCCGGCCAGAGAGCCCTTGAACCCTCAATAGACGGCATCCCGGCTGCTGCATGAATCCGCCGGCTTCGCGCCAATCAGCGGCCCTGAGCGCATCGCAGCCTCACATGAGTATCCTCTGCAGGACGGGGGCCCATGATGTTGCCCATGGACATGCATTGAATCCTCGATATGCAGGGTCGGCTGTCCGCAATCCTTTCGATTCTGCGCCCGTACATACGAGCATGAACCCGTGCGCGTTCTCATTCTTTTGCGGGCGAATGCCGAATGTCCTACTTCGTATGTGACGAGCGATGCCATCAGTGCTTTCTTATTGTTATTTTTGTTTCCTTTTTCATTGTTTCTCCTTCTCTTTCTCTTTCTCTCTTTCTCTTTTTCCTTTTTTCTTTGTGTGTGTGGTCTTGTCTTTCTCTTTTCAGTCTGCAACTGAGCACGCTGCTTGCCGACAGCCGTGCCAATTCAACGAGGCCAACAAGGCCGAGAGGATCCGGAGCACAAAATCCACCGTCGCAGCGCGGAGGGGCGTGCCATGCGGGCCAACAGAGGTGTTCAGGAATTCAGGTACAGGATCATGGATATGGGCGAATGGCAGGAAGACGACGACATACAGATGCTCGGGCGAGGACGGGCGAGGACGCTCGTACCTGAAGTCCATTCTGGTTGTTCGTGCATCGTCACGGACGCCGCTCGAGCTTGCAGTGCATCATCGACCCAGCAGGACGAATCGTTGGCCGTGATTTTTCGGCTGCTCCCTGGTCCTCCTCTCCTGGAACCTGGCCGACCAACACAACGAGAGAGTGCTGCGAACAATCTTTGCTGCTAACCCTCTGCTCTGTACCTTGCATCTGTACAGATGCGATGCTCGTCTCCGAGCATTCACGGATCGGTCGGCCGAGAAGTTGCCAAATTCAGGGATCCCGCTGCACATCACCTTCGTACTGTACCGAGTCAGAGCCCAGCATCGCGTGCTGAACCCGGCAGGGATCGGGCTTAAATGCTGGTTTTAATGTGCCGTGGATCGGATTTAAGCACATCCATCGGCCACGCGATCTCGACAATTCATACGTACTGGTACTATCGAAGACGGGAGGGGGAGGGGGAGGGGGGCGGATGAATGCATCTCACGCGGTATTTCATTCTGGCAATTCGGGCCAGTCTGGCATCGCGATTGGATGGGCAAATGGGGCGAGGGGAAGGGCTCTTCGCGCGGGCCAAGACACCAAGATTACATCTGATCTGCCGAGAAAAGGTTCCTCCCCTCGCCCTCGTCCCCTGGGGCAGCTTACGCACTCTGGATGCTGGGAAGATCGAAGAGGTCAAATCAGAGGACGCCGAAAATCCAGTGCATCTGGAGAGAATTGATCGGGGGGAGAGAAAAAAAAAGGGGGGGGCGAGGGGGGCTCTGGAGTCACGCCGGGTTGTGGTCATGCTGTGCGCGTTGCACGATGTCCTTGCGCGAACCGGTCTTGCGTCGTTGTGCTTGGTTTGTGTTGCCGGAGCCCGAGCCCGAGTACAAACACAGACGAAGTGCTCGTACGAGTACGACTGAGAGCAGGACGGCTGCTTGCACAATCGGTGAACGGCCCCGTGCTTGCACGAATACCTACGAGTACGAGTACGAGTACCTGTATACGATGGGTACGAGAGCTCTCCAAGCATTACGAGCAGACCCTCGTGGATGCGCGATCGCGACCCCTGCCAGGCTGAACGTCATACGAGGACGGGCCGGCCTGGCTTAATTACGCCAGCGCTATATTCGTCTGTCCGTCTCTCTCTCTCTCTCTCTCTCAATCCCTCTGCTACAGGGAATTGCCTGGTCGAGGACTCCGCACTCATACTTGTATTCGTACTCGTACGAGTACCATGGAGCACGACCACAATGCCCCATGCGAAGAGAGGGATTAGGGAAGAAAATGCTCGGCTTCATCCTGGTCTAGGCCGGGGACGCGCATCGCTGCACGGGGACTCGCGGGCTCTGTGCGCCAGCAGGTGCGGGATCGGGTATGTCGCGGAAATCGCATCACCAAAAAGCACCAGCCCATCATCACTGGCATCATCGCCATCATCACTATTTGGCCATTTCCCGCGCTCGCCTCGCCGGCAAGGCAATCTGTGCGGAAGGCAAGGGGAGAAGGGAAGGGGGGGGGGGCCTGACGCATTTCGGGCCGTACCTGTATATGGCTTTCAGACGAGCCTCGGTGCTCACCGCGAGCCTCAACGAGTTCACCGATTCACACCACCTCGGTGAGTGGCCGAGATTGAGATGGATCTTACGAGTCGTCCATACGGAGGACGAGTACTGTATGAATACTCCGTACGAGTACGAGTACGAGTACTCCATACATACTCCGTACATGCGGGTGAGGGTGCCTACGAGTACGAGTAGTGCTCTCGTCCCCGCACGCCCACACGCCGGCTCTCCCTGCATAAGGCTCTCGCCGATGGCCTCGCTCATTCGATATGCAGTCTCTGTCGCCATTCACACCTCAAGACAGCGGCGGCGGAGGCGCCATCTCACCTCCTCACTTCCAGGTCCGAGTACGAATACCGCAGCGCACCACTGACGGCCAGGCCCTCTGGTGAATCACAATGAGCAACTATCCCCATCGCCTCCCCCCCCCTTTTTTTTTCCCTCTCCTTCCCCTCTTCTCGACTCGATTCGGGTCAACATCTTTTACGTACAGTGTCTGAGGCATTGGTGTGGAAGTTTCCAATACGGAGTGCCAGAACGTGAATGGCGATTCATCACCAAGGCCTTTTCACAGAGTACCTTTTCAATGTCTGAGGTCTAGAGGTCTACGAGTACGAGTACGGGACTGGTGATGTCTTAACT
>NQYQ01000029.1:151165-168166 GCA_003055925.1 Escovopsis sp. Ae720 | reverse complement strand
CGAGCACGAATGCCCTGCGCCTCAGCTCGATCACCACCGCACGGTAATCCCCGTTTCCGCGAGAAGCGCACGCGGCGTGGTCTGTCTTCCGTCTTCTATCACGTCTATCACGCGCGGGGGTCAATGGGGGAGGGGGGAGGGGCCAGCAGCTGAGCGGCGTGTCTTGAAAGGGCACGCACGGCGCCGTGGCTTCGAGAGCATTCTTGTCACACGGACGCGAGACAGGCTCGAGGACGCGAGCACGAAGACATCATACTACAGGTAGACTACATATCACAGGTAGGTAGGAAACGGAAAGGTCGGGTACTTGAAAGTGATATCAACGTAGGCAGGTCACGCGAATGAGGTCGACAGAGCTGAAGGCGGGCCTCGTGACGATGGAGTCATAGAATCCTCGACCGTTCCATTATGCCCTATGCAAAAGATAGAAAATGCCATGAAATGCTAATCCCCCCCCCCAAAGGCACCCGCCGCGTCTCCGTCCATGACCCGTCGAGTCCTCTTCCGCCCTATCCCATGAATCACGACGACCCGTCCCGTCCCGTCCCGAAGCCGCTGTCAACGAAAGCGAGATCCAAATCTCCCATGCACTGCCCTCCGCACCAAAAAAAAAAACAGCAAAATGAGACAGTAACAAGAGAAACAGGGAAAGAAGCAGACGGAAAGGAAAAGAGGAAGAGAGCGTTAAGAGGAGGATGAGGAGGAAAGGTCAAGAGAGTGACAGATGGCGGGAGCATCGGATAAGAGGAAAAAGGAGCTGCTGAGAAATAAGAGAAAAGGAAAATAATAATGAAGGTGAGAGAGCGAGGGGAAAGTGACTCTGCCCGAATCCTGTTCCACACAGAAAAGCTAAAGGTCCTCGCCCCTGGATCGTACAAAAGAAAAAGCAAATGTACCGCTTCTCGCTGGTATGTTCGTGACTGTCTCGTCTTGTCGTCATTTATGGTCCCGTCTTTTTGTCTTCCTTCTTCCGAGGATGGAAATTGCACGGTGATTTTGCTTTTCTCTTCCCGTTTTCCCTCCCAAAGCTTGATGCCGTGCCATGGAGTGTCGCGCCGCTATGAGAGGTAACGGATTTCATCCCAGCGTAATAAAAAAAATAGAGAAAGAAAAAAAAGATGCGCGTGCGAAATATCGAGCAACGATACCGAAAGAAGCATGATCAACAATGCTGAAGAGGAGAGAGGACAGTCGTTCGTTTTGGCATGGGTATATTGGGAGAAGTAGTCCTTGAAGCGCAGACGGGAGAAGATAGGATGGCGAAAAGGGGGTGGAAAGGGGGGGGGGGGTTGGGTAGGCCAAGATGGAGGGAAGAGAAGAGACCTCGAATGACTCGATATTATCGTTCGATCCGCGTCGGGGGGCTCTGCCAGCCATTCATATAAGCCATGAGGCCCATGCCGATCAACACCACGCTGATCATGGAGGCATATGGGAGCCCGGCCTGCAGTCGCTGGCCCTGTAACGTATTACTTCGCTGAGACGCTCGGCGCGTTACAGCACCGGGCCGCGAGGCCGCGAGCTCGTCGCCCAGGCCGAGGCCGGACAGGGATGCCCCGTTGGCCTTGGCGTTGGCGGGCGTGGGCCCAGAAGACTCGGAGGGGAGTCTTGTCAAAACGTCTTCTGCTGCCTCTTCGCCCTGTTCCTCGGTGTTCGTCTCGAGGTCTGCTGGCTGGGCATGACGCGCCTCCCGAGATCGCGAGCGGCGTCTCTCTTCAAGAGCAATCCGTCGCGCCTCTTCCTCTCGCAGCTGGACCACCATATCGGCCAGGGACTTGCGATCGGCGTCGCGCTCGGTCTCGGCAATCTCGCATCGGCGCTTCCAATCCTCCATCTGCTCTCGGAGCTCTCGCATCTGCTCGTCCATGAAATCGATCCGGAGTTGGAGCGCCGCGGCCGTCTCCTGCGCGAGTCGGTCTGCGTGGGACAGGTCGAGGGAGATCCTTCTGGTCATCTGCTCCGTGGCGTCCTTGATCTGCGAGAGGTCCAGCGGCGATTCTTCTCCGGCCATCTCTGCGACGTCGGCCGGCTGGCTGTTTGCCGACTCCTCGAGCTTCTTTGCCAGCTCCTCGGCGAGCTCTCGCGCCTCCCGCTCCTTCTGCAGCATAGTCTCCAGCTCGCGCATGCGCAGGGTCTGCATGTCCATGTCTCTTTTGGCGCTGTTGAGGGCTTCTGTCAGGTGGAGGATCTGGCTCATGTTCTCTTGCCGGACGGGAGACGCGTTGGGCGGTCCCGATCTCGGCCGCTCGGTATGTCCCCGCCGCAACGAGGGCACGTCCGGCTTTTCGGGAAGAGGCTGCTGTGGGGGTGGCGCGGGGGGATCGGAGAATCGCGTCTTCGGGTCTGCCCGGTACTGCACGCCGCCGCCGTTGACGTGCGGCGGCTGAGGTCTTGGTTGTTGTTCGGGCGCCCCGGGCGCCCCCGGTTGCTCGAGATCTTTGACATCTTGGTTTTTCGACAACAGGGTAGTGACGAAGTCGCTTGTACGATTCAGATCCTGGGCTTGCAGGCGAGCGTTGCGCATTTCATTCTTTCGAGGAGGATACAGACGTTAGTTAAGTGTGATTGGGTTAGTGGTGAGTGGAGGTGGAGGAGGTCTGTCTTACGGCAAGTCGCTTGAGAATCTGATCCGTGGCGATTGGGGTCAGGAAGAAGGGCCGTTGCTGCGCCATCCCGTTAACCTGAGCCGCACCGTTGGCGCCGACCAGCCCCCGTCCATTGTTATTCATGGAGGCGTTGCTGCCGGAGCGCCCTCGCATCTGCATGGCGCCGGTGGGTATCATCATGGAGTTGTTGGCGGGATCTAGGTCTCCAAAATTCATATCTAAAACGTTATTCGAGGTATTCAAGAAGCCGGCGTGCTCGACCTTGGCGGCGACCTTGTGGTGGACGACGGTCTTCTGGTCCTCGCTGACGATGTCGATTCCGAGCTCGAGGTGGTCCGCCGTCTGGAGTTCGTGGGGGTCGGATTCGCGGTTCTCCTGGGAGAGGCGGGCGCCGTTGACGAAGGTGCCGTTGGACGACTTGACGTCTCTGATGTAGATCTTGCCGTTCCTCTCAGCGTAAATCTCAGCGTGCTGCCTCGACAGCACCTTAGAGTCGAAGAAGCCGTTGGTAGCTGTGGGCACCGTCTTCTGGTTGGTCTGACGGCCGATGCGGATGCAATCCGGGGCGAAGGGGACGGCGATGGTCTTGCGCTCAAAGGTGCCGTTGAGCGAGAGGAGCTGCAGCATGGGCTGCCCCGGGGGGAACGGCTGCTCGGGGGCCACGGGCCGCATCATGCTAGGCTGCAGCTGGGGCTGGCCCGGGCCGGGCGCGAGCCCCGAACCTGAGCCGGGCTGCATGGCGCCGTGGGGGGCCACGATGCCGTTGCCGTTGGAGCGGTTCTGGGGGAGCCTCGAGAAGTCCTGCTGCGCATCTCCCTTGGCCTGCTGGGGCCAGGAGCTCTTGGGCTGGGGCCTCTTCCTGGTGGCGTTGCTGCCGGACCACTGACTGAGATCGGAGGTGGAGGAGAGCGAGGTGCCATTGGACTGGGAGCCGTTTGTCGCGACCGAGGTGCCGGAGCCGGCGGAGGAGACGGAAGACGAGGAGTTGCTCCGCGGCAGGGTCTTGCGGGGCATGAACATGCCCCTGACATCGTCTGGATTCATCGGGTTGCTCCCATTAATCGTCCCCCATGCCGGCCGGGAGATTTGCGGGAAGGTCGGGGGCGCAGCGACGGCAGTCATGGGAAGCAGATGGCCGGGGCTCGAGACGAGGGACGGGTAAGCGCGTTCAAGGGCGAGGCGGCGGTGGTGCTGGCCCAGGCGTGTTGCCGACGGCGCAGTTGCTTACGCTGCCAACGCGTGCGAAGAGCGATCAAGCTTCGTGTGCAACCGCCACCGACGCCGCCTTGGGTCGTATGTATGCCGCGTGTTTTTGGTGTTGGCGATAGGCAGGACCGGGCAGGCACAGGAGAAAAAGGTGTCGCGAGCAACGGTGCTCGATGCTGCTGCTGCTGCTGCTGCTGCTACGTCGCCGGGGTTGTCGGGTTCGAGAAGCCAGGTTCGATGGATCAATATGCGTTTTGGGATACGGAGAAGAGGAGCTGTTGTCCCGGAGAAGGGGAGGTAATACTAGAAGCCGGAGGAAGAGAGAAGAAGAAGAAGAAAAAACAACAGCGTCAGCAAGGGCAAAATGATTTAGGTTTTGCGAGACACTACTAAGGCGTGGAGTTCAAGGGCCGAGCGGCCGCCGTTCCCTGGGCGCAGTGGAAAGGACATGAAGGCGATCGGGGGGATGGAGGATGGAGGGGGATGGAGGAGGAGACACGTACTGCAGACAGACGAGAAGGAAGCAGGAGGAGGACGAGATGATGTTGATAAAGATGGCCCCGGCAGGGAAGCGAGAGAGAGAGAGAGAGAGAAGAGTCGTGCGGGCCTTGCTGGTGGGTTCGTCGATAGATGCCGTCGCGAACGAGCTATCTGATGCCTGTAACTCGTGCTCGTACTGGGCTGAATCGGGGCTGAAGGCTGACGGTGTTGAATGTCGATGACTTGGAGAAGTGGAGGACTGGAGGACTGGAGGACTGGAGACTGGAGACTGGAGACTGGAGACTGCACGGAGACCAGAGACCACTGCTGAGGCTTGGAAGCGTCAATGAGATTGATGATCTTGTTGGGTGGATTTTTGGATTTTGGCGGGTGTCGAATGAGTGTTGTTCTGTCCTTCCCGACTCGCTAAGCGCCTGCCTTGGCGTGTCGACCCTTCCTTCCAGGTAGGCAGTGCTGTGGACGGGCGCACTGTGCAGGGTACCTGAGGTCGGACTACATACTCTAGTACCTAAGTCACTCCCACGGGAGAGGGAATTCCTCGAAGAAGAAGTCGTGTCAAAGCACCAGTGCATTGATGGCATTCATGACAAGGTACATATAACGTGGCTCACGGATGATTTTGAGGGTCCATGTACGGGTGTTTCTGCCCTGCCGCTTCAAGTTCTTCAGCCTCAACATGCCACATCTACTATCCGTTCAGCTCATGATCAAATCAAGCTCCACGTGATGCTCCATTGACATGATAATGGAGGTGGGATGGCAGGACAGTGCGCAAATCAAATTTAATTTACTGTGTCCAGGTAGGCCCCAGTTCGCCCTACCCTGTACTGGAATTAGGTATTTGATGAGTACGGAGTACGGAGTACCTCTTCGTAGAGGTAGTAGCGAGGGAACCGCGTTAACTTTTCACCGTCCCCGCTTTTCGGAAGGCGCCCTGTCTCGATTTGTGGAGACGGGAAAGAGGATGCATCCAGCCAATCACGAGGCCGAGATGCCAGAGTCAGTACGAATTGAGCCGCCGCCTTCAATCTTGTCGCATGCGGCTTCACGAAGCTCGTCCAGCAGCTGCTCCTCGGACGACATTGAGCTTTGAAAACCTGCCCGCCTCAGAGACATCTCGACTTGGAACGGCGTCGTCGCGCATTTTTCCTCAAGACACCCTGTATACTCCGAAACATCTCTCCCGGGCGCAGCTCTGATCGACGACACCAACATGCCTCCCGTCGCACCCGTCAACATCGGTGGCCAGCATGGCCCGTCCAACTTTGACAAGCGTATGGAATTCTTCGCCGCCGCCGAGTTTTCTCTGTCGAGCTTTCATTTTTGGCTGACACGATGCTTGCAGTGAAGATGGGAGCCATGATGGGCGGAAGTATGGCCGACCCGTGATCGCCGGGTGTTTTTGTCGACACTGATCGAGATGGCCGCTGACTTCAACTGCAGCTGTCGGCGTCATCATGGGATTCATCTTCGGTGCGACTCCAGCCGGCGGCAATTGATCTGAACCATCTTTACTACGAGGGCCATCTCTCTGACCCCGCGCATGAACAGGAACCGTCAACATCTTCCGATACGGCGCCGGCTCGCAGGGCATCATGAGGACACTGGGCCAATACATGGGAGCGTCTGGCGCGACGTTTGGGTCAGTCCTTTCGCAAGCCGTGATGCGTCCGGGCCACGAGCAGGATCAGGCGGCAATACTGACTCCCAATTTGCAGGTTTTTCATGGGCATCGGCAGCATCATCCGGTCGGACGCCGATCCAAAGATGCACGAGCTATACATGCAGGCGCAACGGCGGCCGATAATACTGAGGGCGAACCCGGCGTGGAGGAGAAGCGAATAATCTCAATACACAACGAAGAAGAAGAAGAAGAAGAATAAGAATGAGAAGAAGAGAAGACGATACCAGGAAAAAAAATATAACGAACAAACAACAAACAGGTCGATTCGGAAAACGGATCAAGGCATGGCCGAGTCAATGTACTCCTCTCATCACATTCACAACTCTGCAAAATACCAGCGTGCAAGACAGGGATAGCAGGTT
The DNA here is from genome assembly GCA_003055925.1 of Escovopsis sp. Ae720. Taxonomy (NCBI): domain Eukaryota; kingdom Fungi; phylum Ascomycota; class Sordariomycetes; order Hypocreales; family Hypocreaceae; genus Escovopsis; species Escovopsis sp. Ae720. Next base: position 161,807 of record NQYQ01000029.1, on the reverse strand, counting down.
CTCTACTTCTCGCAATACGAGCATCTTCGTGATGCCGACTCCGACCCTCCCACTTGTTCCCCTCCAAACGGCTGCTTTTCGTTGTCCAGGCGTTGCGTCCCCGATAACACGCATCAAGGCTGTTGGCCTGCTGGGATCCTGTTCTCCGCGGCTGAGTGGACGGCTCAGCCCCAGCCTTGGACTGGCCGCACATGACAAGACATTTACTTCCCCCGCGGAGACCATCGGCGCACCGTTTCCCGAGTCCTTGGCACCAGTCTTCTTCCCGTCAAGACCGGGGGGGGGGGGTGGGGTAAAGACAGCTCGCACGTCATGGCGTGGCCCCGGGGAACACGGAGGTCTAAGGGAAAAAAAAGGGGGGGAGGGGGGGCTCAGCGGGCAACGTTGCCTGTTTTTTTTTCTTCTTCGTGTTGTCTGATGGACTCGGTCCTGATTCGACCGAATTGTCGTCGTTGGGAGGCCCTCGGACGACTTTGTGTGTCCATTCACCAGTCTCGACTGAAGGATTGAGGTGGCTGTCTTGCTCTTGAAATGCCCGTGTGTTTCCTCAGACGACTCATCGCAGCTTGATTAGGCACGATCTTGACAACTGGCTGACGTGCCTACCTATACGAGCTTCCACCAAGCCACTGAGAAGTGTGCAGTCGAAGCTCCGGCTGCCACGGCTGCCAAGGCCGCCGGCCGATTGCTTGCCCGTCACAGGGTCTCGTTGCACGGCATATGCTATTCTCGGGGCCTCCACAAATGATATCTGCACACGATGCGTGAAGCTGTGCCGTTTGGGCTGCGGACAGGGGCCGGGACTCGGTCCTTGGGGGTCTCAGCCTCGACAGGGCACCCAGGTGAGGATCGCTGGATCCTCGATGCTCACGATATGAACGAGCACTCGCTGGCTGCGATAAGAAGCAGAAAAGGCCATTCGAATGCGAACTTCATGGAGTTTCGTTTGACTGCTACAAGCGGGTAGTGGATGACCTCGGCCGCGAAATGATCGTATCGATCGTATCCCCTCGTCCTGGGTCCTCCAGCTGCAGTGATCTTTGTGGGACGGCCTGTCGGCCGATGGGTCGGCGTTTGAAGGATCCCCTGGTCACGCAAACCTGGGCGTCATGCGCCTGGCAGTCCTGGAATCCCCGCTCTTCTGCGATCGACCGAGCAAGACTCGATGACATCGGCTCCATCTCCATCGCACCTTGTGAGTGGCCGCTGTGTGATGCTGGTGGGAGAGACCACACATGCAGGCAGCCTTTGGAAATGCTCCGCATGCCTTAACTCCGAGAGTCTCAGACGACGTCAAGCTACATGATGTTGGGAGGAGGCCCAGGCGTAAGAAGAGGTTCAGTCCACTCTGACGCTGCTAACCGCAGGAGACAGCTCATCTTTTTTTTTTTTTTTTTAACTTTCAACTCCTTGTCAGTAAGAAATGGAGGACACATCTAGATCGTTGACAGATTCCACAAATGGTTTGAGGCTGAAAATGCGGCTTCGTGCTCCGAGGGCCCTCGAGACTCCCGGACGTCAACCCATCGTCACTACGGAAACGCGTGGTCAACAGGTGGTAGTACTCCTTCGGGTAAGACATGCATATCTCTTCCATACAGGTACATAGGAAATTTAATCGACTGTACCTGGATGCAACGCCGTGGCCGTTACAGTTCCCGCGGCCCATTCTTCGTTTGTATTCGACACCAAGTTCGACGCATACGAATGTGCCCCAAGGCGGCAAGGCAGGCCCTCGACTCCATGGATGGATTAATCTCGAGCCAAGAAAAGCAAACCCAGCATCGGGGGAGACCTCGGCCAGCAGCAAGATGATGCAGGCCGACTCCTCTCTTCCTCTCCTGCAGGATCATTCCTTGCCAAGGCCATTCCCCAACGGCATCATTCATCGTTCGAGGCTTTGGTCTTGTCTTGGGAACGAGACGCTCGCGGCCTGATGGCGAGAATTCCGTCGTCGTGCTCCTTCGATGCCTCCAGGATCGATCGTCAGAGGTGAAACTCGCGGCCGCCGAGATGTTCGTCGGGCTGGCTCATGGCTCAGGCGCGCTCCGACTCGAAGCATTCGCTGGATTCATCTTCCGATGATTTTGATTTTCGATTTGTTTTTTTTTCTCGTCCGAAATAGCATTCAGTGGGAAAGAAAATGTTAACCGAGACATTTTCCCGATAAGCGAGTTGAGGTCGCTCCTGCTTTCTTTCTAGAACGGCCAAGCTATTGATGGATATTGGGAAGGCGCGGAAGAGGCTTCAATCAGAAGAGAAAATTCAGGAAAAGATTCGAAGCCTCCTCCTTCGGCTTCTTCCTCCGACATCGTCCCCCAACATCTTCCCAACACCAAAACCCCCCTGAAACTCCATCCCCCTGACTCGAGACCTTGCTCACGATGCTTCACGCGGCATCGCTGATGCGCCGAGCAGCTTCGTCACTCAGCTCCCCCACAATTGGACGCCTCTTGCCGGTCGATCTCCTAATGAGGCCCCCCTCTTCACTCCCCCACCCCAGCCGCAAGTCGAGCGCCGCCAACGTGGACGCCCCCTGCTAGCAGCTCGAGCTAAAGGCTCGTGATATTTGCTGCTCCATCGACGACGAATCCATGATATGGAAAAAGGGGCTGTGAAGAACTCGCCGTCTTGACTCACTGAACAATCCAATGTATGTTACCTGCGCCCCAGAAATCCTGCCCGGCAACAGAGCCGAACGAGAAAAAAAAAGAGAGACATCAGGAGACGTTTGCAGGAAGCTTGACTCACGCATATACATATGTACCGACGGCACAGGAGCCATCGCCGCCCAATGGAGGACGAGGCAGATGAAGAGGAGGGGCTGCCACGAGGCATCCTCTATTTGCAACGGCTCCTGACAGGCCTGCAGAGCCAAGGTCGGGCTTCGGAGGAGGAGGGGAGAAGGGAAGGGGGGAGAAGGGGGGGGGAGAGCGGGCGGGACCACCCCTGTCATGCCGTGTTCAGCCTTCGGGTTCCCTAGGCGATCCTCCGGAATGACTTCATTTTGACCGAGCAAGCAGCATTGTGCGAGTACAATGCGCTTCATGCATTGGGCTCGAGGAGCACATTCTCCGTACAGGTACCGGACTGCCTCGTGTTCTGGTCGTGGCCGCGCGCTAAAGAATTCATTCCTTCCAGGAGCCAGGAAATGCGGTGTCTGTGTCCAAGCTGAGGCTTCATCATAACAGGGGTCGATCCAGAATGCTGGACGTTTTCGGCAAAGCATGCTCGGATACATGGAGTATATACAGACATACTCCGTATTTATATATATATATATATATCCACCATGGCAGTCTCACAATGTTGATCATGGAAGCACATACATCATTACCGTCTCTTCTTCTCCTCCTCGTCGACTCACGCCGGATACAATGGGCATTGCGCAGATCCTGAAAAGGGTCATCGCTTACCAGGCCGCCAGCCAGGATGGCCCGCTCTCTCAAAACCTCACAAATGGGTACGCCCCTGATCCAACCCGATCTCATCATGGACGATCTGACTGACAATTCGGACCAGCAACTCCCAGATCGGAACGCTGCAGGCAGAGGCCGTTCCCAAATTTCTCACGAATAACCCCATGCCGAATGGAGCTCCCTGGAGCACGATGAACTCCAAGACCAACTACTACAGCACATATCCTGACACCGGCGTCATCAGGACCTACGACTTCCACGTTACCCAGGGCAGGCTCGCGCCGGACGGGTACGAGAGAGACGTTCTGCTCGTCAACGGAGCTTTTCCTGGCCCTCTGATCGAGGCCAACTGGGGTGATACAATTCAGGTCACTCTGCATAACGAGCTCCCCGATGAAGGCACCGCCCTCCACTGGCATGGCTTCCTCCAGAAAGGAACCCCCTGGGAGGACGGAGTGCCGGCCATCAGTCAATGCCCCGTGGCCCCGGGAAAATGCTTCACCTATCAGTTCAAGGCCTCGCTGTACGGCACCAGCTGGTACCACTCCCACTACTCGTCTCAATACGCCGGCGGCCTGGTCGGTCCCATCATCATCCACGGCCCTCGGACGTACGAGTACGATGTCGATCTGGGTCCCATCATGCTCTCGGACTGGTACCACCACACCCACCAAGATCTGGTCAAGAAAGTCTTGGCCCAAAACCTCCCCCCCGGGCCCCCTGTCTTCTCGGACAACAACCTCATCAATGGCAAGAACAGCTTCAACTGTTCGCTCATGGCCCTCGGAGATAAGGCTGCCTGCGTGAATAACGCCGGGCTGTCCAAGTTTCGGTTTCAGTCGGGGAAGACGCACCTCCTGCGGCTCGTCAACGTCGGCGCCGAGGCGCTGCAGCGCTTCTCCATCGACGGGCACACGATGACGGTCGTCTCCAACGACTTCGTCGACATCGAGCCCTACGAGACCAAGGTCGTGACGCTCGGCGTCGGACAGAGGAGCGACGTCCTCGTCACTGCCAACGGCGACCTCAGCGCCTACTGGATGCGCGCCAACATCAGCATCCCCTGCAGCGCGACACGCGCCCCCGATCCAGTCGCCATGGCTGCCGTCTTATACGACGACGTGAACGCCGAAGCCGTTCCCATGTCGACGGCCTGGAACGTCCCAGACCCCGGGAGCTGCATGAACGATGACCTTGAGCTCACACGGCCCATCATGGAGCTGGCCCTGCCGGAGCCATCGGTGACCTACAACATGGACATCAACCTCTTCCGGAACGGGAGCAACATCACACTGTGGTCGCTGGGCAGTAATGAGACCTTCAGGGGAAATTACAACAGCCCGACGCTGTTGCTCAGCAATCTCGGAAACCACTCCTTCGAGGAGCAGTGGAATGTTGTCAATACCGGAAGCCACTCGAGCGTGCGAGTCGTCGTGCACAGCAAATTTCCCCTGCCGTGAGTCTGCCCTCTCCGACCTGATTTCCCTTTGAGGAGGAAAATGGGTCTTGCAACTACGAATATTCCAATACTGACTGCAAACAGCCATCCTATGCACCTTCACGGCTTCAACATGTATGTCCTCTCGGTGGGCCCTGGGAAATGGGACGGCACCATCGTGCGCCCAGAGAATCCCATGCGAAGGGATGTGATTCAGATTCCTGGGCCTGGGCACCTTGTTTTCCAATTCGACGCCGCCGATAATCCAGGTATGTTTATTTGCACTTGCTCATTGCTTCTCGCCTGTCTCATCCGATTTCCACCTCCCACCCATTCTTTGGCCCCCTCGCCCCCCGTCGCTTTGCCTTTTCATCTCGACCTTGGATCCCACATGCCATCAATCTGCTCGACTACAATCAAGACCATTGGTAGAATCGGTGACTGATCTGAAACGCAGGCGTCTGGCCCTTCCACTGCCACATCGCTTGGCACGCATCGGGCGGGCTCTTCGCGCAGTTCCTCACAGCGCCGGACGAGGTGTACGACATGAAGATCCCCAACGTCGTCGCCGAGACCTGCAGGCAATGGGGCAAGTGGACGCACACGAACATCCCCGACCAGATCGACAGCGGGCTATGATGCCGATGCTGTTCTGCGTCTCTTTCCTCATTCATTCATTCTTCGTTCTTGAATCTTGCGCATTCTTTTCCATTTTCTGTTTTTTTGGATACGCACCGTTGGATACCACAATTTCGCGTCGTTCCGTCTTGACGAGTCGGGACAGAGTCACAGGATCTCCCTCACAAAGACATAGAGTTGTGAGCGCTTGGTTTTCAGAGCTGCCAGACTGGCTCCCTCACATGTACGTCAAATGGATACGTAATACCTGGTCGGTCAGGAGTCGCGGGGGGGGGGGAGTTCATTCGGGTTCGCACATAGACGGCTAGGGTACCTATAGATTGAGCGTTTCTCTACATATGCTTGCAGATATTGATCCATGATTCATTCAACACAACGCTGGCTGTTTCTTCCTCAACCTGAACTTTTGCGCAATGCAACCTTGACGTGAATTCCGCAACTTTGCTTATGCCGGGCCCTGCGAAGACCCCGGATGCTAGACGGCGCTTATCTATGCAGTTGATGCCTTTGGTGAAACTCCCTGTCCTCTCATTCCTTCGTCTCGATGGACGACTCACGTCTCGCCGCTTGACGTCTTCTCGGGCGGTCTCTGGTCCTCCACATCGATACTATCTGGTTGTTTGCGGTCCTCCTCCTTGGCCTCCGGTTCCGTTGGCGCTTCGTCTTTCTTGTTGTTGTCTCCGGGGTCCTTGTCTGTCGGCGTCTGGTCATTTTCTTCGCTGGTTTGCTGCTCTTTGATCTTTGTGCCGGGTTGAGTCGTGGTGTCTGATTTTTCCTTCTCCTTCTCCTTCTCCTGCTCCCGCTCCTCCTTCTCCTTCTTCTCCTTCTCCTCATCCTTGTCATCCGCTTCCTGCTTCCGGTTCTTGTCTGAAGCGACTAGGACCGCCGCCGCTTCACTCTCCTCCGAGACGGCCAGGATCTCGACCTCGTCCCTCTCGTCCGAAACGGCCAGGATGGCCTCCACCTCCTCCGCCAGCTTCTGGACCTCGTCCTCGACCTCCTCATCCCTGTCCGCCCTGCTCCTCATCTGCCGCTCGGCCTCCTCATCCCCGACAACGTCCCTCCAGAGGGCCTCAAGCTCCTCCCTCCAGCCGAGCAGGTCGGCGAGCCTCCTGACGCCGTCGTCGCAGGCGCCGAGCTCGAGGACGTCGTTGGCCCTTGCGCCGAGGGACCCAACGCGCTCGAGGTTGAACAGCACGCGGGGCACGGCGTCGCGCGTCATCTCCGGCAGGCTGGCGAAGGGGTACACGGACAAGCTCGTCCCCACGACGAGCACGAGGTCCGCCATCGCGACGGCATGGGACTGCTCGGAGAACGCGCGCGGCAGGGCCTCGCCGAAGAAGGTGATGTCTGGCTTAACGAGCCCGCGGGCGGGGCAGGCCGCGCAGCGGGGCACGAGGCCGCCGAGGACGTGGGCTTGCATGTCTGCGTCGGGGAAGGGCGCGGCGCACTCGATGCAGCGCTGGGTGGCGAAGCTGCCGTGGGCCTCGACGATGAGGGTGGCGGGGACGCCGGCGCGGCGCTCGAGGCAGTCGATGTTCTGGGTGAAGAGGCGGGCGAGGAGGTGCTTGCGGGCGAGGAGGGCGATGAAGGCGTGGGAGACGGTGGGGTGGAACTTGCCCGGGTAGAGCTCCTTGGCGAGGATGTAGAAGGGCTCGGGCCGGTTGCGGAAGTAGGAGATGTCGAAGACGGCTTCGGCGTAGGGGAGTTTGAGGCGGGCGAGGTTGTGGTAGAGGCCTGTCTTGGGGGAGCGGAAGTCGGGGACTGTGCGAAGATTGCGCCGTCAGCTGCTGCCGTGTGCATGGATGCGATATCGCGGGAGGGTGAGATGGGCTTGCGTGCCGCGGACCAGGACGGAGGCCCCGGATCACACATGGGGCGGGCATGCGCAAGTGGTGCGCGCGCCTGGTGTGGCTCATGGCAAGGACGAGGACGAGGACGGGATGGGCGTACTGCCTGCCGCTGTGGAGATTCCTGCGCCGGTGAGGACGACGATGCGCTTGACGGCGCCGCTGGTGATGTGGTCGGCCACGGCCTGGAGGGACCGCTCGGACAGGGTCGTGGGAGGCCCGGAGGCCTCAGCCATGAGGGACTCGTCCTGGCCCATGGCGCTGCTGGCGGCGATGAGGGGAGGAGAAGGAGGAAGGGGAGGATCTCGGGTCTCTTGCGGGGTTGGAAGCGGCCGCGAGGAGGGGGTCGAACAGTGTTGCCGTGTGGATATTGAAGCAGCGAGCGAGGGTCGATCAAGAGGAGTCGAATGCGAGCACGGGCTGGGCCGAACTCTGGTCGGCACGTCTGAGGCTGGACGTCGACGACGATGTGTAACTCGTAAAGATTCAGAGTCGTGACTCGTGACTCGTTGAGGCCTCGAACTTGGCGTCGCATCGGGTTCGGGTATTATCGATAAGGGTTACCCCCCCTAACCCTGACGGGTGCTCAGGTGCTCGCTGCGGGAACTTCCTCCCTGAGACGGCGCGTCAGGTAGCGGATACCTCTGATTGGGTGCAGGATTGGCTTAGGCTCGAGGTAGACTGACCTCTGCAGCGGCTCTTTGCGAAATCCCGAATCGTCAATGCTGCCTCGACTCCTTTCGACGGATTTGAGTGAACCATCACGTCCAATCTTTGGCTTTCCGGCTTTCGTCTCTCACAGGGCTCAAGTGTCTGAGCGGGGAGTTTTGTCTGGGACGGGAGACCGGTTGAATTGGAATAGATATAAAGGCTCATCATGTCCATGATTACCACAGAAAAATAAGAAGAAGAGGAACTTGAAGAAGACAAAGAAAAGAACGCCTCGCCATGCCCAGCCCTCAACGCCCTTGTCCGTACAGAGTGCTCCGTACTGTATGTAGAAATGACACGCCCAAACCGGGAAAGATGATGATGATGATGATGATGATGATGACGACGATCGTGATGATGGTAGGTAGGTAGGTAAGTATGAGCGAGGGGGGGGGGGGAGTGATGCTCATGTATGTCGCTGCCGGGCCTGGGCAAACTGCTCCTCCTGTAGACGCGCCAGTTCCTCCATGGACATGCCGCTATTAGCGAACTTGTCCGCCTTCTTCTCCCGGCCCTGGGTCGCGGTTAGCTGCGGAACGTCGCGCCAAACGTCCGTTCTCTGAAATTGAAGGAACTCACCTTCTGCACCTCCTTGTGCTCGGCGGCGGCCTCTAGTACGGCGGGTACGTAATCTGAGAAGCCGAGCTGCTCGAGGGCCTTGGTGATGTGGTCGCACGCAATCGTCTTCTTGGCCTCCTTCTCGGAGATCTCATTCGCCTCGGAGGAGATGAGGGTGATGAACTCGACGCAGCACTCGATGAGGAGGTCGCGGGCCTCTTTCGCAAACGCGACGCCCCCATTGGGGGGGAGGATCTCGCTGACGATCTTCTGGACGGTTGCTAGATCCATTTAGCAAAGGCTCATCAAAAAGGATAGGGAGGATCGTTTTCTCTCATAAGCCTACCCTTTGGCAAGGACAAATCGTCATTCCCTGGTGAAGAGTATTAGTTACGTGAGTCCACGGTAGAGAGAGCTGTGTTTCATCTATGTAGTTATGTCGCATCAGAATCGCCATGCCAAGGCTTCTGAACAACGTACCTCCAAACTCGTGATCTGACATGACGAGTGTTTCCCTTTCCGACACTGGTATGTATGAATGACTCCTGTGTTTCGTGACGCCGCCCCGGAAATTCGATGTTTGGGACGTTTGAAGGCGTCGTCTTCGGCCCTCACGATGGCTTCAATGCTTATCTGATGCTGATAAGACGAGCACGGCGAGTGAGTCCAATGCCGCAGAATCTTGTCTCGCAGCTCAAGGCTTCACGGGATGGACGCTTTCTTTCTTGAGCGACCCGTAAATTTGCGAGATGGTTCGCTTCCCTCAATGGTGAGCTCGACCTTGTTCGACCTTGTCGACGGGGCGCTGAGACGTGAGATGAATCAATGAATGGATTTTATGTGAGCGATTCGAGGATTCAAGATGATGAGACGAGCCAGATCAAACGGCGCAGGTGGTGGGGCGACGGAGGCTGATATACCGGCGAGTGCGCCTTCCGAGTTTTGAGGATTTGCAGTCCTGCGTGATAGAAGTCCTGTGAACTTGATGGCTTATGATGGTCTACTTGACTTCCATGCTGATCTGCCACCAAACACAAAGTCGACTCAATTCATTCAGGAGTCTCCAATACCCCTCCATCGCTTACATACGCGCGGCTAGTACAATTTCTGCTTGATCACCGTGACTTCCAAATTGGAACTTTGATCTGACACGCGCTAGTCCCATTATGGAAATAAGCTCAGGGATGCTCTTGCACGTGATGATAAGTCATCTTGTTATCTTATCTTATCATCCAACGTCTACTATTTATTTCGAGGGAAAAAAAAATCGCTTCGAAATTGCTTCTCCCATTCTTTTTCCAACCTCAACCCACCGCGAAAGCCGCAGAGCTCTTGATCCAGAGCCGCCATGCTTCGCGGGGAGGTGCTTGCTTGCTTGTTTGCTTGCTTGCTTGCTATGCCCTCGCAGCAATATGGTAAGATACCCCCCGCCACCCTTTGCGTCTTCTTCTCTCGCAACCACAGAACATCTTGCCTTTCGTGATGAGATATGTTGTCGCCCCAGTCTGACGAGGTTCGACAAGCCTCGCCTGCTGACAGACACGTCTTATGCCAAACAGACACTGCTGATCCCGCCACCTTCTGGCGCCGGCAAGCCTTCTGCCTCTTTGTCGTCTCCTGGTTCCTCAAAGGGGCTGCAAGAAACATCGTCGCGAAGGGATCCCCGGGCTAACGCGCTCTTGATAGGTGCCCATGATGGCTGCTGTTGTTGCTGCGAGGTCTTAAATGACCGTGCGGAGTAAGCTGCCTGCAACATGCTGAGCTGATTGCTATCAATACTCCTCGTTTCTCTCTCTCCACGGCTCGATCGCTATGATGTTCTATTCCAAGGTATTATCAAATACCGACATCGAATGACGAAAAATTATATTGTCCTGAGCATCGAGCCGTGGCTGAGAGGAGGAATATCTTTGTGTGTGCGACACCATCTCGGCTCAGGGACTGACTCACCAAGTGGATCGAGGTCAGACCCGAGCCTTACAACTGCAAGCTGGGCTTGATCAAGAGGTTAGTGAAGATTTTTCGTA
>NQYQ01000029.1:117501-143873 GCA_003055925.1 Escovopsis sp. Ae720 | reverse complement strand
TTGAAACTGGCAGACCCTCCCCGTCCTCCATTTCGGAGATGAGGTCTTTGGCGCGATCGTGATCAGGCGTCTGCGCCCCGTGCCTGCCGTTTTTGCGCTCCTGCCCGTGTGGCTGCCCGCTCCTGCCGCGGCGAGGCGAAGCTCCACACGGGGGAAGGAGCTCCTGGTGATCCACGGCAAGAGCCCGTCAGCGCCCCGTGGCTCCTTCTCGTTTAGCCGACCTGCGTCTCTCTGGCTTGGCGTCTCGCGTCTCGAGTATTTCAAGTTGAGTCAGAACGACGAGGACGAGACTCCATCTCCAACTCCTCTTCATCTACTCCGTACACATCGAACCTGTCGTTTGGAGAGCAAGCAGCAGCGTCTTTGCGCCGTCGCCATGTCGTACTATCAGAACGTCGCTCAGGATTTCCAGAGGTTGGACCTCGGTGGCCAGGGAGGACCTGGAGGTTACAGCTCCCCTCCTCCCGGTGAGTCTGCCAGTGACAATTCCCGCTGCGGCGAGCAAGGAATCGCTGACGTCGATCGAAACAGCTCATCGTGACTACAACGGAGGTCCCCCCGGGCAGTACAACGCTGCTCCCGCGCCGTCGTACCAGCCTCCCGGCGATCGGCCGCCTCTGCCCCAAGGATGGATCCCCATCTGGGACCACGCGAACCAGCGCTGGTACTACGCGAACGAGCAGACGGGACAAACTCAGTGGGAGGCTCCCAACCACCTGCCCCCGCGACCGCCGATGCAGAATTCACCCGGCCCGGGCTCTCCAGCTTATGGGGCTCCCGGCTACGGCGGCGGCAGTCCATCGCCGTACCCGCCAGCAGCTGCTCCGTACGGACCACCGCACGGTGATCCCGGAGCACCCTACGGCGCGCCTCCGCCCGGTCCACCCCCTGGCGCCTATTATGAGGAGGAGGACAGAGGCGAGGAGGAGAAGAAGAAGAAGTCCGGCAAGGGCAAGATCCTTCTGGGTGCCGGTGTGGGTGTCGCCGCCGGCCTCGCAGGTGGTGCTCTGTTGCATCACGCGCTGCACGACGACAGCAGCAGCAGCAGCAGCGATGAAGAGGAGCCGACAACGACCATCAACATCAACAAAACGACCAACATCGAGTACGTAGACGGCTACGGCGGAGAAGAATCATACGGTGGTTATGCCAACGAGCCTCCGCCAAGGCCTGACTCTCCGTCCTCGTCGTCCGAAAGCGCCCGGGAGGAGGAGCTGGACGCCAGGGAGCAGTACCTGAATTCAAGGGAGCGATACGATGATGCGCGGGAGGAGTACCTGGACCGTCGAGAGGAGTATGACGACCAGAGGGTCTATGGTGACTATGAGCGGGACGACTCGTACGAAACGTCGTACCGGACAACATCATATGAGACAACATCATATGAGACGACATCGTATGAGACGACAACATACGAGTCGACATCATACGAGACGACGACATATGAATCAACGTCCTATGAAGAAAGCTACGACGACTACTAGGCGTCAGCATCGTGCGGAAAAGTCATGACGACTATCTCGAGTCGACATCGTATGAGGGGGGCTTCGTCGACTACTAAGCCACGAATACAATGGATTGAAGCTTGATCAGAGTTGGACTGGAGAATGTCTCGATGGTCAAGATAATATGGGTGAATGGTCCGTGTGGTCATTAGTGCATTATCAGGCGCCGCGAAGGAGAGCAGGTTCTCAGGCCAACAAGAGGCAAGATGCCTACTTTGGGCGAATAGAAGATTCCGAGTTCGATCCTCATTCCGGCGCACACGTTGATGAGCTTTTGATGATGCCCGAGATGCCTCTCGCACGATCTATTGATTCTAGGATGCCGATCAGGACGCTTTCTCGGCGAGCCCCGCCGCCGAGGCCGTTAGTCCCGGTCCAAGCCGATTTCGTCAGCGCCGTTAAACACCTTCCATGTTCATGTTGAGCCTCAACACCAGCGCACGCCTCGAGCCAACATTCCATCACGCGTCCCCGATCCTTCGACACCGACTGCTTTCATCTTTGTCGGCTGTTCCATGAGAGGCCTCAGCTCAACCTCAATCAAAGACGAGAAGGCCGGCTCCGATTGCTGATTCTGCCTCACGCACGACAGCAAAGCGCTCAGTCACTGCTGACCGACTGAACGACTCACTCACTTGGCTCACACACTCACTCATCCAACCGGCAAGATGGCCTTCACGATGCACTCCCACTCTGGGCAATTCTGCCCCAGCCACGCCGTCGACCAGCTCGAGGACATCATCAAGCACGCCATCTCCCAAGGCTACCGCACCATCGGCCTCAGCGAGCACATGCCGCGCTACGAGGCCATCGACCTCTACCCCGACGAGGTCCGCCGTCCCCCTGATCCTGTCCATACTCATGTTCATATTCATGTTCATGTTCATGTTCATCATGACGCTTTGTGAAAAGACCATGAGACTCACAGCCCCCTAGCTCGAAGACCCCCAAGCATCCATCTCCGCCCTCGCCGCCCGCCACGACCTCTACCTCCTCGAAGCCCAGCGCCTCCAATCCCTCTACGCCCCCCGCATCCACATCCTCATCGCCTTCGAAGCCGAGTTCATCCGCCCCTCCTTCGCCCCGCTCGTCCGCGCCCTCGCCGCCCCCGCCTGCGTCGACTACTTCATCGGCTCCGTCCACCACGTCCACGGCATCCCGATCGACTACGACAAAGCGCTCTACGCGCGCGCCGTCGCCGCCGCGGGTGGCTCCGAGGAGCGCCTCTTCGAGGCCTACTACGACCTGCAGCTCGAGATGCTCACGGCCCTGAGGCCCCGCATCGTGGGGCACTTCGACCTCGTACGCCTCTTGAGCGAGGCGCCCGCGCGCGACGTGCGCGAGTGGGGGGGCGTGTGGGCGCGGGTGAGGCGTAATCTTGCAAAGTGCAGGGAGATGGGCGCGTGGCTGGAGTGCAATAGCTCTGCGCTGAGGAAGGGCCTTGCGGAACCGTATCCGTGCGCGGTCATTGCTGAGGTGAGTACGAGTACCCGCAAGAACCTCCGGGAAGCATGAGATGATATGATATGAGATGAGGCGGAATCAGTGAGAGCTGACGAGGCGTAGGAGTGGATCAGGCAGGGCGGGCGGTTCACAATGGGCGACGACAGCCATGGGATCGCGCAGGTCGCTACGAACTATGCGCGCGCCCTGGATTTCCTCGGCGCGCTGGGCGTCGAGCACGTCTGGACCTGGAGGCGCGAGGGCGGCAGTCCGGACAGCAAGGCCGTGCTCGAGGACGTGCCTGTTGCTCTCACCGAGTTCCGCCAGTCGCTGCTCCTCAAGTGAGGCCTGTCTTCTTCTTTTGGATCAATACTGTGTGTGCATGTACTGGCATTCAGGTTCACAAAAGTCTTGCCGTTGGATGATTAGTAGTAGGTAGTACTATTGTAGAGATCACTCGCAAGATATCGAGGAGAGTGGACACATTCCACCTCAGCAAAGCAAAGAATTTATTATCGAGACTCAGGTCTGACATAGATGGAGGATTTGAACGAACGAACAAAACACGGAGAACGGGCGAGAGCGCATCTCGGGAGGGGAATACAGGAAGAGCAGGAGCAGTAAACAAGATATATAATGTAAATGGGTATCATGAAGACACGTCCTCGGTCCGGCGTGGTTGAGTGAAGAGCTGCCGGACAAAGGACGATATCTCGAGCAAAAGCAACAAGTCAAACAATCTCCCTCTCCCTGAAGGAATTGAGGGCTTTTCTCTTCCTTCATTTCTTCTTCCTTTCGGCGCAAGTGTAAGAAGCAGAGGTTGCGGAGCAGGCAGGGACAGAATCTAGGCCATCCTTCACAGTGAATCAAATGCCAATCTGCTTTCCACGTCAAAAAAAAAAAGGTTCCAAGGAAACATGCGTTTCACCAATGCCAAACCGAGTGCTCATTTGTCGGCCTCACATCTGCTTGGGCGAGACCTTGCGGAAGGTCGATTGGCGGCGGGCAGCTGGCGTCGCAGACGGGATGCCCGATGCCGTCCTGGCTCTGCCCTGGTCCTTGATTGGGCTCGGGAGCTTGGATGCGCTCGGCGTCGAGGGCTTGGCGGCCGGGTTGGACACACTGGGGGGCAGCCACTTCAGGGGCTCCTGCTGGGAGATGGCGACCGGGGCGGGCCCGTCCGGCTGGTACGGCACGAACGGGTCGCTGGCCTCGTCGCTCGATCGGACGGTCACGTTGGGCGAGTTCTCGGAGGTGCTGACCTGCCTCGTCTCGGGGAAGACCCCGCCGGAGGGGAAGTGCTCCAGCACGGGCGTAGAGAGGCCGCTCTCGGACGTGGTGGTCAGGGCGGGGACGGTCCGCGGGGAGGGGGAGCGGTTGAAGCCCATGGGGGGCACGTCCTGGACGGGGGAGCTCTCGGGCTCGAGGCCCAAGCTCTCGTTCTCTTCCTCGGCGCGAGCGCGTTCCCTCGCCTCCTTCTGAGTCTGAGTGATCAGGTTGATCTTGATCTTTCGCATGCCGTTCGTGATATTGGACAGCTCGTCCCGGCCTTGCTCGGACATGGCACTACCAGGGCAGCCTTCGGCCTCGGGAGGGGACGTGCTCGTGATGCCGGGCGTCCGGGGCGAGATGTCCCTGCGGGAAGAGATGCTTGTCCGCGGGTTCCTGGCATTCGCAAGACCGATGGATATCGATGGCGGACGGCTGCCTATCGAAGAGGGAGGCCTCGAGCCAGACCGGCTGCCTGCCGACGTGGGCGGGCGATTGAACGCCGAGTCGATCGACGACACGCTATCGGAGGCGGCCTTGTGCGACGCCACGCTGAGGCGACGCGAAGTCCTCCTGAGCGGCAGGTCGGAAGTTATCTGCGAGGAGCCTGCATCAGCAACCACGGTCCGACTGAGAGTCTTCTTCTCCTCCTCCTCCTCCTCCTCCTCCTCCCCCTGCTTCCCTCCTTCGACGCTTACCTGTTGTGTCTCTACTGTGGATGGCTTCCTTCGGTTCTTCGGAATGACCACGCTGCCCTCCTCGCGGATGGGGTCGATGCTAGACCTGGACTTTCTGTCGCGCAGCAGCATCCTCGAGTTCGGCCGGTCGCGTTCCGAGACCGACATCGACTCCATCCCTTCGATGATGGATGCCCGCCGGGCACGCGTCGCCGAGGCATTGAGATCCTCGGCCGTGCAGCTGTCTGTCTGCCGATCAGACGGGATCAGGAGCCTCGTGAGCTCGCGAGCGGCCATCATCCAGTTGATCTCTGGGAAGGATGGGGAGGGCGATCGCGGGGAGGGCCGTGAGGTAACGTTGGGGAGACCGGAGAAGCTCCGCCGCGCCTTGAGCGGGTCGACCATCTTGGCCTGCGAGGACTGCGTAGGCGACGAGTACGCCGGGGCCGGGGATGATGAGATGCGCAGCACCTTTGGCGGCGGCTCCGGAGGCTGCGCCATCAGATCGTCCAGTTTGTCCAGCTCCCGGGCTGCCCACCACGAGGAGTCGTAAGGGTAGATCGAGGCCAGGGTATTCGTCGTGGAGAGGACATCGTCTGATCCAGGCGCGAGCTTCACGCTCGGGTCGCCGGAAGGGTTGCACAGATCGTCGAGCGGGTTCTCGCAGGTGTGGTTGCCGACGAGGCCGCTGAGATGGCTGAGAATGCCGGAGTAGAGGGCCCTGTCGCTGTATCCGCCCTCCAAGACGCTCACGATGCGGCCCTCGACGAAGAGGCCTTCCTCTGCCGCGAGCTGGATGACGTCTTGGGTGAGTCTCGCGTAGAACTCGGTCGGCACGTTGGCCTTGTGGCGCTGCATGCCGGGGCTCTCCCACTCGCTGGCGTCGAAGCCGGCAGACAGGAAGATGGCCGCCCTGGGCTCCTGCTTGGCAGCTTTCAGCCGGGCGGCCTGGGCCTTGAGGTATTTCCGGGCTTTGCGCAGGAGCACCATGTACTTGGACTGATAGAGCTCCCAGAATTCCTGCTCGGTCTCCCAGGTCTCGAGGTGCACGTTCCAGACGGTCTGGCCGTGGGCGTTGTCGACGCAGACGCTGGCGTTGCGGACCTTGTCACCGTCGCCCATCTCGCAGGGGTACGAGTTGATGTCGTGCAGGCTGAAGTAGCCGATTGACGTCCTCTTCCAGGCGGCGTGGTTCTTGTGCGCGGCGGCGGCCCGCGCGTTGTGGGCCCAGGCAATGGACTGGGACCCGTCTCCGTGATGCAGGTCGAAGTCGATGATGACGGCGTGCGTGAGATCGTGGTTGAGCACTCCGTGCATGATGCCGACGTGGACGTTGTTGACCCAGCAGAAGCCCGATGGCTGAGAGGCGGAGCAGTGGTGCCCGGGCGGCCTGATGGCCACGAACGCCCTCCGGGGGCCGAGGGAAAAGACGGTGTCGACGGCCTCGCAGACGGCGCCCAACGAGCCCTCGATGGCGGACAGAGACTCGGAGCACAGGTAGAGGTCGCCTTCGTGAAGCTCTTCCTGCAGCGGCTGGTCGGAGCCGCTCGAGGAGCCGGGCCGCTGGAGTTCCTTGCCCCCCATTGCCAGGATGGATTCGGCGTTCTCGCACATGCGCTTCAAATCCTCCATCCACTTGGTGCCGTGGACATTGGTGACGGCGGGTGACGAGAGCGACAGCCTGCGGCTCGACTTGTGGATCCGGAAGGGGATGCTGGGCAGCGTCTCCATGTTACGCTTGGGGTGGATCGGGAAGGCCCCGTCGCTGTGGCGCTCGCCGAGGCGGACGTACGCCAGGGAGATGCCGAGGAGGCCCGCCTTGATGCGCTCCGGGCGCTCGACGATGCTGGCGAGGGCATTTTTCGTGGTGCGAGGCCGGGAGAAGCGGTGGCCGTAAACGGCATCGTCGACGATGACGACGGTCTCGGTCTTGAGGGCGGAGACGGGCCCGTGGTGAGCCTCGAGCTCGGCCTGGAAGTAGGACTTGGCGATGGCGGGGCCGGTTATGGGGCCCCTCTCGAAGACATTGTGCTGGATGGCGGCGGGGCTCCTGGCCGGGGAGGTGACATTGGCGGAGGGAGTGGCGGCGGCGGATGGCGAGAGGATCTGGGCGCTGCTGGCGCGGCGGGAGACGGAGCGGGCCTGTGCGGCGGCGGCGCCGTTGGAGGCGGAGTGCAGCGAGTTCATTGAGGCCTTGCGGATGAGCGGAGGGGTGCCGGCTCTGGACTCTACGGGTAGGCCGCGAGAAGGACTGCGTGAGGGCGGTCGTGCGGGAGAGGGAGAGGCATGGCGGTCGGGCGGCGGTCTTAAGGGCGTCAACAAGGGCGACGAGGGGTTCGGGGAGGTGGAGGATCTGGAGCCACGTTGACTTGAGATTGTGAGCTGGCTGAAGGTGCGTGACAGGCCGGCCGCCTCATCGTCTTTCATGGCATTTGATGATTGGAGAGGAGGTGCAGGCGGCCGTGACGTATTGGGCGAGACAGCCATGGCGGGCAGCTGTCTGGATGCGGGTTGTCGAGTCGGTGTGCTGAGTCAGGACTCAGGGGAGCAGATGCAGCATGGAGGGCGTGCGGGCGGCAGTGCGGATGCATGCGCTGACAAGCAGGACGACGATGTCGGATCGGGGATGGTTCAGGCAGAGCTGCCGATCCACGTAGCGTGGCGTAGTACGAGTAGCAAGGCGCTGTGCGGGAGGTACGGGGTCGGAAGAGGATACCGATATGTTCTTCAGTTGAAACTTGATTTGATGTCGGGAGAGTCGTGAAGGGCGAGGTTGATGGCAAGAGTGGCACGAGAGCTGAAGACTTGGATGGTCTGGAGGTCGGGAGATGAGTGGAAGCAATTGGAGCGTCCTGGTCGAGCTCTTGGATTGTCGTCCTTGTGTATGGCGTCAGAAGGCTGCTCATTTCAGGGACCCGGACTTACCTACTATTCCCACCCTCAGCTTAGGCCCCTAAGAAATGAGGCGCGGATCTCGCCCGAATTACAGAGGCTGGCCCCTCGAGCCGTCCCATCCAGGTGGTAGTAGTACGAGTAGTACGGAATAGTACCGGTAGGTAGTATTGATGAATTGATGAATACCTGTAACATTGATTGAATGGATGGATGGATGGATCAAGGCTTGATGGGGATCGCGTCGGCGCCGTTCGCTGCCCAGGGCGCGACATCACGGTCACGTGCCGAGGAGTCGAGGAGTCGAGGAGTCGAGGAGTCGAGGAGTCGATGGCATGGATCGCTCGTGTTTTTGGACCCATTCGATGTCATCACGGAGATTTTCTAGAGCCCTTCGGATGAGCTTCATCAATTACGAGTATCCCTGCGAGCTCTTGGCAAACCGAAAGCCAGAATTCGCGGGAGAAGCCCTGAGGTCCACGCCTTCGTATCGTTGATCGAGGGGCCGTGCCGTCTTCAGAGAGCTCAAGGATTGATGGATTGATCCATGGATTGATGGATCCATTCAAATCGAGTCCATCGTGTCCACCGAAATCCGAGCTTCAGGGGAACCCGCTGGAGTTCTAGCGGTGCAGCCCCTCGACGACGGACCCCTTTCAGGGGCATCTGGCGGGAGACCGCGCTATCACGGCTCCCTGAACCCGCTGAAAGTCGCCGGGTGGGCGCTATACATTGATGTAACCTGTTCCTCCGTCCACGGTTGTGCCTTCCCGATCCATTGCATTTAGTAAGATATATTCTACGGCTGCTCCTTCCTGCTTGCTATACGAGAGAGTCAGGAAGGAAGGAAGGAAGGAACGAACGAACGGAGGCGACATGACAACTTCACGAGGAAGGCGGCAGAGGAACGTGAAGGCAGCCACGACCTGCCCGCGCCGTCCCCACCCAATCAGGAAACTCGAGCGGGAAAAGGAGGCGCGGCCGCATATGTAGATTGATTTCTCCGCTTCGGAGCTCGTCGCAGCATCCTCTCACGACTCCAACCCAATCATCACGAGAAATGCTCATCTCGGCCGGCGTCGTTCAACGCCTGACCAACACACCCTGCAAGCCGGTCGCTGCGCTCGCTGCACGTGGCCGGGATTTCGCGGAGCAAGGCGAGCTCTCGGGCCTGAGCCTTGGAATCTTGATTCCTCCATCATGACCCCAGCGGCTTACGACAGCTCAGGGGAGAGAGACATGATTGCTCACCTGCGACTCGAATGCTCATGGATCAATGCCTGCGGAGAAGGCAGTCGCGGATATGTTTGGCTGCGCTCGTGCAAAGCTCTCGCATGAAGATGCAGCGGCACGCCCTGGTTTCGAGGATCTCGGTCCTGCTCCGTACAGGTGCTCGTACCAGTATGTCATGTCGTTTCCTCGATGCCCCCGTCAGCCGGGCCTCCCTTCTGATGAAGTCGTGTCTCCACAGCCACGCCTGTGTCGCATCATCGTTCAAAATACAAATCGCAGTCCGACCATCTCGCACGGCTTATCATGGCCCATTTAAAATACATACGAGTACAGGTATCGTGGAGAGGCCTGGGCAGCAGCAGGACGTGAGGGGTGTCGTGGGGCATCGTGGGGCATCGTGAGCACACCTGCAGACGATTTCACGCCGCTAAGCCTGATCAGCATTCGACTCCCGGCGCTCGACCACTGCTCGGTCCAACTGGCAAATCACTCCATCCGCATCATACCCACATTGACAGCAACATCTCAAAGACCGAGGCATCGGCGTGCTTCGCGCGGCATCTCCAGCTCAAATCTGGTGTCTTGGATCTCCGGGGAGAATCCGCGCAATCTGGACCACGAGCCACGAGCCATGGGCCACAGGCCACGACATTCTCGAACCTGAAGGCGACGAATCCCGTTCCGCGGGCAACAGATCCTGCAACACCACCCAGGCCATCCCATTGCGGGACATGACAGACGGGAGCAGGCCATTCAAATCCTCCCGCTCTCTCAACTGGAAAAGCAGCCCAGATACAGGCACCACCCTGCTCGTCTCATCTGGGGTCGTAGGCAAATTGGCCCGGAGGATGAGAGGGGGGGGGGGGCGCGAACCCTCAGCCGCACGCAAAGAGACGCCTTTCCATTGGTGCGAGAGCGTCGAGTATCGAGCTATTGCCTGAAGCTGCGTACCAGTTGCTTCATGTCCACCGAGGCCGACGAGCAGAGCAGAGCCTGTCGGGCCTTTGGCTCAAACCGGCCGTGTAGCCTCCGATGCTACCATGGCGGCAGGACCCTCAGCTCAATCTGCATGGCTGCGGCAATCACGTTAAAACGAGCTGCTCGCCCACGAGCGCGCGGAGCTGAGGACCCTGGATCCTTCTTCGTCATTGTCTCCAACAGGAATTGACCGTCGTCGTGAAGTCAAGATTCGGTTGCTGCCAACGCGCTCGTTACTACGAATACAGTCGTCGACACCTGGCACTCTCGCATCCAGCATGGCGTACTCATCAAGATCGCTTTTGCCTCTCCTGGCCGGTGTCGCGGCCGCCCAGCATGCTCTCGAGCTCCCCAACTTCAACCACCCGGCGGTCAAACTCCTCGATACCTCGGACTCGGCTTACCAGGTCTGCACTTCGGCCAGCGCTTTCGTCGCCGGCTGCTACAACAAGTATGGTGGAGAGTCGGGCATCTTCACGGCTGATCCCTTGGCCTTGAACGAATGCGTATGCTGCTCCGGGACGGTCGACGTCGCTCCCGCTTACAGCGTCTGCGCATCATTCCTCGCCTCCGAGGCTCCTCTTCTGAGCACCCAGGTGTCGGGTGCGCAATCTCCTGGCGGCGATCCTCGCGCCCAGTCGTAATTCGTGAGCGCAGGTTGCTGACACGAGGACCAGCCTTCGGAGACCTCTTCTCGATCTGCGCGGGCAATACCGCCGTATGTGCCTCTGCAGGTGCCGGGAGCGGCTCTGCCCCCGCCTCCAGAACCGCGCCCCCGACCGCATCGAACCCATCCGTGACCGCTCCCGGCGCCAGCCGGGCTTCGAAGACGAACTCGCAGCCTACCATCACCTCGGCGCCGACAGGATCCGTGCCCGTCCCCATCCAAGCCTGCACCGACATGGTGGACTTTTTCACGTCGTGCGAGTTTAACACCCCTGGCTTCAAGAGCATGCCCTTTGGACAGCAGGCGTCCTGCTACTGGTAGGTAATCCCCACGAAGCTTTTTACAGCGCTCAGGAAACTGACAAAAGATCATCGTTTTAGCTGCGCAACATCCAATGGCCATGTCTTCTCCACCAATGCGCTGGATCAGGCCGCGTCGTCTTGCGCTGTGTGGGCAAAGACGGGAGAACCCGACACCATCTACCCAGGTTTGTTTTTCTCTCCCTATGAGGCGCCCCGATTTCGTAGGAAATTCGGTTCTGACTGACGTGCACGACAGCTGCCAGCACTTTCGCCTCGTTCTGCAAAGTCCTGGGTCAGGGCATTTGCGAGGCGCGGACCACGGCGCCCCCCGCCAACCCGTTCGACGGCTTGGGTCAAACGAAGACGACCGCCGCCGCCGCCGCCGCCAGCCCCACGGGCGCCGACCATCCGTCTTCGGCGGTCTCCGGACGCAAGGCCAGCTATGCTGCTGGATTGGTTGCCGTTGCAGTCTTTGCTGCCCTGCTCTCGTGATGATGGAACGAGCGTTGATGATGATACCACCTGGATGAGATTCACGGGATATGATTTAGTAGTAAAAGGGGCCACGATGTACAAATAATCTGTTTCTAGGACATGTTCTTCTTCTGTCACTTCTTCTTCGTCTCTTTCAACTCATTTCCAAAAAAAAAAATCAGCACGATTTTCTTTTGTTTATTCTGGTGTCATCAGATCTAGATTTACCCGCTTCAGCGCCTCCACCGCCCAGTCCGGGTACTCTGTCTTGTCCGCATGCCGCCAGGCAAAGAACTGCCTCACAAATGCCGGGAACTTGTCCTCGATGATGGCGCTGCGGATCTGCCTCATGAGGTCCAGCTGGTACCACACATTATGGATCGTAAGGAGATGCGCCGCGACCGTCTCCTTGGAGGCGTTATGATAGATGAACGCCCTCGTGATGCCCATCCCGCCGGCCTCCTCCTTGTCCCTGCAGCACGCACAGCCGCAGCCGGGCTCTATGGGCCCGAAGTCCACAGCGTGCTTGGAGTTGCGCAGGTTGAGCACGCCGTGCCTCGTGATGGCGTTCCCGAAGCGCGCGGTGCGCGTCGGCCACACGCAGTCGAACATGTCGGCACCCAGCGCGACGCTCACGACGAGGTCCTCCGGGTACCCGATTCCCATTACGTAGCGCGGCCGCAGGTCCGGCAGCAGCGCGGTGCACGTCTCGACGACGGCGCAGTAGTCGGACTTTGCCTCGCCGCCGCTGAGCCCGCCGATGGCGATGCCGGGGGTGTCGCGGGCGAGCATCTGGGCGCAGCACTCGCGGCGCATGCCGAGGTCGAGGCCGCCCTGGATGATGCAGAAGAGGTTCTGGCGGTGCGGGTTGCGGTGGGCCGCGATGCAGCGGTCGAGCCAGCGGACGCTGCGGAGCATGGCCTCGCGCATGCGCGCGGCGTCGGGGGACGTGGTGACGAGGACGTCGTCGAGCTGCATCATGATGTCGCTGCCGATGGTGTTCTGGAGGGAGATGGAGTGCTCGGGGGTCAGCAGCATGGGGGAGCCGTCGTGCGGGCTGAGGAAGCGAACGCCCTCCTCCGTGATGGTGGCCAGCTTGAGGAGGCTGACCATCTGGAATCTGTGGGATTTAGTACCTACATTTCAGCAGCGGGACCTCTCTTCATTCTTCTTGGTCATGGGAAAAATAAGAAAAAAAAATAAGAAAAAAAAAACCTTCACCCCCTATTTTGCCATCCCTAAGGGAGTGGACTCGAGATGGCTCACATACCCGCCGCTATCTGTGAGGAGGTTGTGATTCCAGCCTTGAAGCTTGTGCGCCCCGCCGACGGCCTCGAGCACCTCCTGGCCTGGCTTGAGCCCGAGATGGTATGTGTTGTTCAAACACAGGCGGCAGCCAGTCTCCTCCAGCTGTTCTGGCGTGAGGCCCTTGAGGGATGCCTGCGTCGCCACGGGCATGAAGACGGGCAGCTGGACCGGGCCATGAGGCAGCGTCAGGGTCGACGCCCGGGCTCTGGTAGTCTTGGAGCGTGAAGAGACTCAGGTCAGCACTATTCAGGAGAAGGGATTTGCAGCGTAGGGGATAAGGAGACGCACCGAGCAGCGGGCGACAAGCTCGAAGGTGAGGGCTGGCGACGTGTATATGTTGTCAGCCATCTTCCGTGCTGATAGAAGTCAAGTTTCCAGGTCTTCTGGGCAATATCTCGCGCCCGTGAACGGCAGTTGTCCTCACATCATGTTGCCTCGTCCCCTCGAGGCTGCTCGGGATCAATGCTCGACTGGCACACGACACAGTGTATATAGTAGCCAATGCGCACTGGGATGCCCAACCATGCCCGTCGGCTCATGTTCGGCAGAATCGCCGCCGCCGGTTGATTCCAACGTCGCCAGCAAAAGAATTTCCCTCTGGAAGAGGCGACAGCGTGAGCGACAGCGATAGCGACAAGTCGAGACTCGGCACCAGCTCAACGGCCACCGGGATCATCATGTCGGGGCACGCCGTATCGCCCGGAGGAGCGCTCTTGCGGCGGTCGAGGATGTTCTCGATGCCCAAGCCCATCCCCGAGCCGTCGTCTACGCACATGCACATTGGCAATCACAAGTCCAACACTATGACGAGGCGGTACCCGCAGCACCAGACCATCACGTCGCCGCTGTCGTCCCGCGAGAAGGGCGACTGGGGCCTGAAGAGGTCGTTCCCGCTCAAGTCGACAATGGCCACCTCGACGCCCCTGATCCGCATCAAGCAGCTCGACACGGTAGAGAACGTCACCGATTTCGCCTCGGCCGCGGACCACTCGCTCTCGCTGCAGAAGTTCCAGGAGATGAAGATCGCAATGGCCGTGCCGGCCAAGTCGGAGGACCAGTCGTCGTCCCTGTCGTCGCACACGGCGCCCGCGGACCTCTGGCCCAAGTCGGTGTTCGAGGAGGACTCTGACTTCACCGACTTCAAGAGCCGGGGCCGGGCGGACGAGCGGCGGTGGAAGTTCCAGGGTCCCTGGCTGGCGAGGATGGCAGACGGCGACTTCAACGAGTACCTGGACAAGAAGGTGCGTCCGAAGCGCGCCATCTTCCGGGAGGTGCTGAGGCGCAAGCTGGCGCGGGACGTGACGGCGGCGAGGAACCGGGCCGCGGCCGAGGAGGGCGCGGAGCCGCCCCCGCGGACGTTGGCCAAGGACATCACGGACGCGCAGTTCACCGAGTACCTGCACGCGCTGCGCAACGATCGCGTGGCGCTCTACTCGCTCGTCTCCAAGTTCCTTGACCTGGCGCCGCTCGGCCAGCCCGCGGGCTTCGTCGAGTCCATCTGGGCCGCCGCCGTGGACAGCAGCGCGCCCGAGAGCCCCTACGGCAAGTCCGGCCCGCCGCCGAGCCATCCGTCCGCGGGCATCAGCTACCTGCGGACGGCTTCCTTCATGGAGAACCACCCGGTGTACGGCCCGCAGGCGAACCGCGCGCCGACGCTCGCGCGCATGATCTACCCGCGCGTGGGCCCCACGCCCGCGAAGCTCGGCGTCGGCGGCTTCGTCGCCAACGCGCCCGTCGGCGAGTCCACGTTCAACCGCCGCAACTCGCTCAAGGGCGCCGTCACCGCTAAGACGATGCTCAACGGCATCAACTTCCTCGACACGACGACGCTTGGCGGCGCCAAGGCATACGTCGAGGCGCAGTCCGCCACCGTCGACCCCAGCGGCAGGATCGTCCTGCAGCTCAGGGAGACGACTCCCGAGGCGCAGCTCATCGCCAAGGAGAGCAGGGGCCAGGAGACCATCTACCACGAGGGCGCGACGAGGCGGTACGAGCCGAGGGAGGGCGATGAGGGGGAGAACTGGGACAGGAGGGCGCGCATGGACCGGATCGCGGACGAGTTCGTGGCGGAGGACCTGCCGGTCGAGCAGCGGGACGAGAAGGAGATTGTGAGCAGCTCGAGCAGTTACGGCCTCGGCGGGCCTAGCGAAGGCCGATGATGAGCGGAAAGGGAAAAAAAAAGTCAAAATAGAAAAGCCATAATCATGTATATCAGAACCTCTGCATAACCCCTTCAGAAGCCATCGTCCTTCACGGAATTGTCACCAATGCTTCATCCGGCTGCTACAGGAACCGGGAGCCTAAAAAGCTACATGACTGAAGTACCCCGCTACGGGCGGAGCAAATCCTCCGCACTGAGAGAGGGTGGGGCTCAGGGGTCCCCGCGATCAGCGATCATATCACACTATCGCGCACGTGACCCACAAAGCAGCCCTAACCGAAAACTCGGCGAAACCACCAAAAGTTTGGGGTGATCTTGATCTTGCGATTTTTGGACTCTTCCGCGTCGAACCTCAAACCACCAACCCGCTCAGCACCATCCGCCGCAAATACCGCCAAAATGGGTCGCGTTCGTACCAAGACCGTCAAGAAGTCCGCCAAGGTCATCATTGAGCGGTACTACCCCAAGTTGACTCTCGACTTCGAGACCAACAAGCGCATCTGCGATGAGATCGCCATCATCGCCTCCAAGCGCCTGCGCAACAAGGTCAGACTGCCCTGGGAATCCGAGCCGGAGTTTTCAGACAGAAAGCGACCGGAATTCAAAATTTGAACGGGAATCGGACGATGGACTGATGCGCAGATCGACAGATTGCCGGATACACCACCCACTTGATGAAGCGTATCCAGCGAGGACCCGTCCGCGGTATCTCCTTCAAGCTTCAGGAGGAGGAGCGTGAGCGCAAGGACCAGTACGTCCCCGAGGTCTCCGCCCTCGACTTCTCCGAGGCCGGCCAGCTCGACGTCGACCCCGAGACCAAGGACCTCATCAAGCACCTTGGCGTGAGTAGCTGCCCTCGCCCCCTTAGAGCACCTGCGATGGTGACGGAAGCTGACGCATTTCTGCTCCTTTCTAGTTCGACTCCATCCCCACCAACGTCGTCCCTGTTGTCCAGTCCCAGGGCACCGAGCGCGGCAACCGCCGCTTCGGCGACCGCCCCCGCCGCGACTAGATGTCCGCGTCGAGGAAATAGCAAAAACAAAAACGGCTGGGTGTTATTTAATGCGGGAATTTGGGAGTTTGCATGGTATTGCAGCTTGGCGTCTCAGGACGATAGTGAGTTTCTAGGTCTCAAAGAAAGATCTTCAGCCCTCCAAGGTGTCGCCGATTCTCTGGGCCTGCACGGCCCGAAGATGACGCTTGATTGCCAATTCTCCGCCCCCCCCCTCTCTGCCGTTTGGCTGGATGTGATTGACGTGACCGAGCATGAGATGGCGGCGGCGGCTGCGTCCTTCTCGATCAAAGGAATGATTCTCACACACGATCAGCCAGGAATGGCTGTGACTTGGGGGAAGATTTCTTGAGACTGGAAGGATGAGTACTACGCTATGCCACTATGCCACTATGCCATCACCATATGTCGCCCGAACATGGCATTCTAAACGCCGACCAAATGCTGGATGCCTGGGCTTCCTGCCCTTGGCTTCTGTTCCATTCCAAATTACATCGTAGATGGCGGCTTCCTCCTCTCCGGCAGCCTTGTCTTAAAGCCGTCGATGAACAAATGGTGGTCCACCTTGTTGTCATCGGCCGGCGCACTTGTAGTCCCCGAATCCACCTCCATCTCCAGCGGCGGCGGCGGCGGCGGCGCCTTGACCTCCCTCTCCCTGAGGGCGATGCCAGCCCCTTCAAAGTCCCGCGGCACGCCGCGCTCGCCTCGCTCCGTCGCGAGGGCGGCCGAGTCGTGCGCGGCCCGCCGCTGCTCCTCGAGCCTCGCCTCGCCCAGCCGGCGCGCTGCGCGCTCGGCCTCAGTCGCGGCGGCCGGGTCCTCGCCCCAGAGATCGATCTGTATGTCCGGGATTCCCGCGCGCTCCCACGCCGCCGTCTCGTTGAGCTGTACCTTGACGTAGAGCGCGCGCCGGGCGCACTGCTGGGAGCACCAGCGCTCGAGGTCCTTGCGCCGGACAATCTCCCCGCTGCTCGTCAGCTTCCACTCGCCGCCGGGGCCCGTGGACCGCTTGGGCCGCGGGCACAGCGTGTACCCGCACAGGCCGTTGACGTTGCGCTCCTCGACGAGGTCGTCGTAGTCGGAGGGCTGGAAGAGGCGGACGTGGGCTTTGAAGTCGGCCGCGTCGGAGGGCGATGGGTCGGACGAGGTGTACTGCGGGCCCCGGACGAGCGGGTACTCGGAGAGGAGGATGAGGGAGTCGAGGATCTGGGCCTCGAGCTGCTTGCGGTGCTCGAGGAGGGTGGCGTGGTGGATGGCGATGTCGCGGGCGGAGGGGGTCGGGGCTGAAGCCGGAGGGGAGGGCTTGAGGATGCTCCTGAGCTGGTCGATCTTGTCCTCCATGGTGATGCGCTACGGCTCGGAAGAGGCCGCCGCGGGTAGCATTGATCGGTTAATGTGACCGTGTCGTGTGGCCCTGGCCCTGGCCCTGAAAGTGTCTTGGGCAGGTCGATCAAGGTATGTTGTATTCCGGCGATCGATCCTGGACTGAGATAGCTTAAAAGAGCTTTCTCCTCGGGGAGCAAATTTCCTTGTCAATGGATCAGAACGCAGTAGTAGTCCAAGACAATGAGATTCAAGAACAGGATGAGGAAGTTGTTATCAATAAGAGCAATGGAACAGTCCAGCAAGGGATGGAGATGGGCGGTCTTGGGTCTTGAGTCTCGACTCCAGCTCGAAGTCTCGATGCGGCGACTCCATCTTGATTGATGGATTCACTGATGCAGGTGATGACTAAGCAGCCCATGTCTCTCGATCGTGCCTTCCCTCGTGAAGCTCGATTTCAGTTCCTGGGTGACTCCTTCCCTGTGATTCGCTGCCATCCTCTTTCAGCCAATCAGACTCCAGCACCCGCCCCACTATGACGAATGCAGTCGTGTCAAATTCAATGCCTGAGGCCGCGATCGCCGCTCCCAGAGACTCTCCAGACTTCCCTCCTCGACTCCGACCCTCCTCGAGCCTCTCCGGACTCGCCCAATCGCCCGACTCGACTTCGCCTCGCCTCCTTGTTGCTCCGTGATGGAGGTGTCCTTAACGCCCGCCTAGCAGCTGATAGCTCCGGTTAGTCAGATCGGCCCATTGGGGGGGGGAAAGACTGCTGGCGATTTGCCCGTCCCTTTTCCCCACGAGTCCCTCTGGAGTCTGGACACAGCGCTGCGTTGACGTCGACAACCCACCAGCAACCCGCCAAACCCCGGCCAGCTCCTCCGTGATCCACTGCTGCGTCTCACAAAGCCTCCGTCGTGCGTCCTTTTGCCCTGTGGCCTGCATCGATTACGTCGCTTTCCTTTACGGCGGATTGAGAAGCACCCGCGGCCTCGCTCTCTCGAGTTCCACGGCCTTTCTCGGTCCAGAAAAGACAGCATCAACACTTTCATCCTTCACCGGTCAATAGAGATTACTACCACTCCGTACCCGCTACGCGACAAAGGCCAGGTGCTCTGCATCTCGTCATCCACTGCAGCCCGCTTCGCTCTCTTCCTCATGCACTGAAAGCTACGAGTACGATCGCTCGCACCAGCATTCCTCCAGGGTCTTTCCCCCCACTCTGCAGCCTAGCCACAATCACCAGCATCGGCTTCCGACCAACCATTTCATCGCCTGCCCCACCCTCGGCGACGGCCTCCTCCCACTTGCTGCGAATAGTGACTCGAAACATACGTACGAGACATACTCTCTCCCTCCCACTCCTTTCTCTCTCGCCTGTTACGTCTTTCCGGCCGCGATAGCTTCCCCAGACATCGCATTGTCTTTGTCGCATCGACCGCCGCAATGGCTGTCCTGTTCCGGGTCAGAGCCCTCTTTGAGTATGCCTCCCCGCACGAGGACGATCTTAGCTTCGATGCTGGCCAGATCATCACCGTGACGGACGAGGAGGATGACGACTGGTACGGTGGTGAATACGTCGACGGCAGCGGCACCAAGAAGGAGGGCATCTTCCCTCGTAATTTCGTCGAGAAGTTCGAGCCCACGGCACCGCCTCGGCCAGCCAGAGCTCGCCCGAGACCATCGGTCTCCGAGGGTTCGGCGCCGGAAGAGGCTGCCGTTCAACAACCGCCTCCTCCGGCCCCAATTCGAGAAGAAGAGGCAGCCACGGCTCCTCCAGAGACTGTCTCCTCCGCGCCGAAGAGCCCGCCCGCCGGGCCTCCGGTCTCTGCTCCGACCCAGGCCCCGGCGTTGGCCGTCCCACCACCGATCCCGACCTCGGCTGTCCCGCCCGCAGTGACGACTGCGCCGAAGCCACCTGGTCCGGCCACGAAACCCAAGCCCGCCCCGCCCCCGCCCGTGTCGGAGAAGCCCAGCTCGTTCAAGGATCGGATTGCTGCGTTTAACAAGCCTGCCGCTCCCCCGATCGCTCCCTTCAAACCGGGCTCTCTCGGCGGCGGCGGCGGGTCGGCTGCCTTCATCAAGAAGCCGTTCGTTGCCCCGCCCCCCAGTCGAAATGCATATGTTCCTCCCCCGCGGGAAGCGCCCACGAAGATATACCACCGCGAGGAGGACCCCGAGGTCAAGGAGCAAGTGGCCGAGAGCATAGGCCAGGCAGAGCGAGCGGGGCTACTTCCCCAGAACTCGGCGCAACAGGACGACGAAGAGGACCAGCCCAAGCCAACAAGCCTCAAGGAGCGCATTGCTCTGCTGCAGAAGCAGCAGATGGAGCAAGCCCAGCGCCATGCCGACGCCGCGGCCAGGAAGGACAAGCCGAAGAAACCCCCCAAGAAGCGCCTCGAAGTCCCCTCCGGCGAGGAGGGCGACGAGAGTCTCTCCTCTTCTTCTCAGACGCTGGACCGGAGAGAGTCTGAGGATGCCAGGCCGGCCCGGGCATCTTCTGATATGCATCGTCCGGCCCCCCCGCCACCCCCGCGAAAGCCATCCGACGGCAACGAGGCCGATGTCTCCGGTGCCGGAGAGACGGCGGAAAGCCAGGACAACTCTACCGAGCGCGAGGAAAGTGAAGCAAAGCCTGCTCTCGCCCAAGACGAGGGGCAGAATGGAGACAAGGATAACGAGGCAGAGGACGAAGAGGACGAAGAAGAAGAGGAGGAAGAGGAAGAGGACGTCGACCCCGAGGTCAAGCGCAGGGAAGAGCTGCGAGCACGAATGGCCAGGATGAGCGGCGGCATGGGATTTGCAGGCATGTTCGGCGCTCCCATCAATCCGTTTGGGGGTGCACCGCCGAAAAAGAAGGCGTCCAAGGCACCTCCCAGGCCGTCCACCATCGACGAAGAAGCAAATGTGCAGCTTCCGCGAGCACCTCCCGTTCCTGTCATGATGGCCCTGCCAGGCATGGGCGCTCAGCAGAGGTCGGAACACGCGCCGCGGGCTTCAGGGGAGCAGGCCGAACCTGCGTTGAGAGCACCGCCGGTGCCCCCCAGCGCGCCAGCTCCTCCCAGCGCCGTCAACAATCGATCGTCCGAGGACGCACCGCTAGCTGCTCCTCCCCAGGTTCCTCCTCAACTGCCTCCTCAGGTCCCGGAACCCCCTGGTAGGTTCTGCCCGAGATCCTCAGCCTTGATGGCCCTTGACTGACCCAAAACAGCAGCGTCCGAAGAGCCGCTCTCACCGGGTTCGACAGAGATGGAGCTCCCTCCGGCACCTCCGCCTCCGTCGAACCCTCCCGCCTCAGGTCTGTCTTTGACTATCCCAGTCCCGACTTCATAACTCACATGGAATGCAGTTCGGCGCACTCCTCCCCCCGCGCCATCGAGCCCGCCTGCTCCTTCTGGGAGTACGTTCCATGCTGAGTTCATGCCATTGCGATGCTCAAAGCTAACAGGGCTCCCAGCTCGACTCCCCCCACCTCCTCCCCCCGCGCTATCGACGATTACCTCCGCGACTGAGGGATCAGAGTCGGATGACGAGCTCTCGAATGCGGCCCGCGATAATTCGGCCCAAGAAACCCCCGCACACTCAATGCGATCCCCGTTGGTACCACTAAACCTAGACTCTTTCCAGACTCCGGGCTTGATATCACGATCACCGCCGCCACCGGCATCTGACCGGCCCGAGTCATTCTCCCCTACATCGCCCACCGCACCAGGCAGACGGTACAGCAGACCGCCGCCGCCGCCCATCCCAGCGGGACAGGCTCGACCGCCACCTCCCCCTCCCGTGGCCCCAAGACGGCCATCGACGTCAGAAGTCAGCAGTCCTACATCGTCAAGACTGACGCAGGCGGGCGAGAGAGTGGGGGAAATCACTGAATACGACGGCGATTGCGACACCGACATCGCGTCCTCCGTGCATCACAAAGATGCTCTGAAGGCACGCAACCGGACACCGAGTGTCGAGGATTCCTCGATGCCATCGCCACCCGGGGCCCCTCCTTCCTCCGCGCCTCAACACCCAGCCCCTGAGTCGATGCTGAGTCCTTCAGAGGCCCCAGCCGCAGCACCACCGCTGCCTCCCTCCGCTCCGGCCGAACCGGCGTCCCCAAAGACTGCGCCCCAGGACTACGACCAGGGATACGTCCCTGCTGCCGGTGTTCTCAGCTCCACGTACGCCGGCCAGCCTGCTGGTGAGGATGAGCTTCAAGACTCCATGTTCTTCCCGGGGGTGCCGAGGGCGAAGTCCCCGCCAGAGAGGAAATACGCCGGCCCGGGGGTTGCGTCTCGCAGCGGGAACCGATTATCCGTCGAGGCGCACAGGTCCCCCATGGCGCGGCGATCGACAGACCACCACCGCGCATCCCTTGACCCTGGCTTCATCGCCAGCGACGTCGATCTCGCCGTCCAGAGCGGGTGGTGGAAGCAGGCCAACCAGGTGCCCCCCGTGCTGCAGGGCCGAAAAGACATCTACTTCGAATACGAGGAGTCGACGGCCACGGGCCAGGAGGGCAAGACCTTTGTCACGCGCGAGACCATCGTCCTGTACCAGGACTACTCGCAGACCGTCTTCACTGCGCGCTACGACCCCGCGGACCCCGCGAGCGTGGAGCTCGAGCAGCGCCACGAGCCGCCGCCCATCGCGCTGCGCCAGGACCAGATGGAGGATGCGTACGACCGGTTCGGGCGGCGCATCGCCTCCGCCGCGCTCCAGAAGAAGGACATGATCATCGGGGACGGGACGCCGCAGAGCTTCGTGCTCGAGCTGATCCGGCCGCTGCCCCAGGCGCTGCGGCCCGTGAGCACCCGCTCGTACGGCGCGCTGGTGTACTCCAACATGGCCAACGCGTCCACGCAGCAGCACGACGTGATCCGGCCCGGCGACATCCTGACGATCCGCAACGCCAAGTTCCAGGGCAAGCACGGGCCCATGCACGCCAAGTACGCGATGGAGGTGGGCAAGCCGGAGCACGTCGCGGTCGTGGCGGAGTGGGACGGGACGAAGAAGAAGGTGCGCGCGTGGGAGCAGGGCCGCGAGAGCAGGAAGGTCCGGCAGGAGAGCTACAAGCTGGACGACCTGCGCAGCGGGGAGGTCAAGATCTGGCGGGTCGTGTCGCGCAGCTGGGTCGGGTGGCAGCGCAATGGGCCTGATGAGTGATCGATCGATCGAGCGTGTGCTTTGCGATGCAATGTCGAATGTCGTCCTTTTTTTTTTTTTCTTTCTTCATGTGGCCCGTCTTGAGTGCAGGATAGGAGGAGTAGGGGTAGGGGGTTGAGGAGGAGGAGGAGGAGGAGGGCATCGAGGTGGAGAATGTGAGGTGTGGGGTGTGAGTAGGTGTTGGTGCTTGAAAGGGGGCGAAAGGGGGGTTTGTGATGTAGGGTGCTTAATACATTCAGGCAAAAGTGATAATGCGATGCTTGGTATTGGATAGATGGTACGGTCTCTTGCCTCCTAAAGCTTGACGAGATTCCTGTTGTTTGATTGTAGATGGCCAAGTGAACTTGATCGTGTGTCATTGATCCTTTCAGAGGGAACCCCAATACGATGTGGTAGAATCGCCAAGGAGGGAATTTGGTGAACTCGTCGAAGCGCTGTCATTGATCACTTTCGTATGGTTATGCCTATCTTTCGATGAATCAAATCGACATGGATCTATGATCAATATTTTCCGACGACCAATAGTCTTACATCGCCTCAGATCTACCCTTCCCACGCATGCAAAAGTCCAGTCTAGATCCATCCCCTCAAACAACATCCCGCTTCGCCATCTTGATCGAGTCCGCGCCCGTCTCGACCACCCGGAACGCATCCGCATCGCCATCCCCCCTCGCCGCCCGCTCAAACGCCTCCTCCGACCGGTCGCAGATGGTATCCAGGTCCTCCTCGCTCAAGATGTCCACGCCGCCCGAGGTCTTGTACACCTCGCCGTCCCTGAGGAGCAAGGTCCGCAGCGTCTCGCTGTCGAGGAGCTCCTCTGCCCTGTCCATTTTCTGGCCCATGGTGCGGAACCCGCCCTTGCGGATGACGAGCTTCTCCAGACGGCGCTTGGCGTCGGCCGAGAGGAGCAGGCGCTCCTCGACGGTTCCTTTTGTAGCGAGGCGGTAGACTATGACGGGCCGCGTCTGGCCGATGCGGTGGCATCGGTCTTGGGCTTGCAGGTCTTGCTGCGGGTTGAAGTCGCTGTCGAAGAGAATTACCGTATCGGCGGAGGCGAGATTGATGCCCTGTCCTCCTGCTCGGGTTGAGAGGAGGAAGATCTTGAATTCCTCGTCGGAGTTGAAGGCTTTGATGCTGTCGCGCCGCACTTCATGGGCGACGCCGCCGTCGATACGGCACACGTTCCATCCGCGGAACTCCCGGCAGTAATCTTCGAGGATGTCCAGCTGCGTCTTGAATTGGGAGAAGATCAAGACTTTGTGGCCATCTCTGAGGAGCTTGGCAAGTAGGCGATCGAGAAGAAGCATCTTTCCTGATGATGTAATGATGGACTCGTCGACAGGAACGTCTGTGCTCGCAGCCCAAGGGCTGTAGAAGTTATGGGGGCTGTTGCACGCCAGCCTCAACTGCACAAGAGTGTTTCCGAGTTTCTTCTGTGCGATTTGTTTCTCTGCTCGACCATCAGCCTCGATCCCTTTAATTATTATAGGAGTGAGGAAAAGACTTACTGGCTAGGTCAATCGCCTTGGCTCGTTCCATCTCCTCGGGAGAGAGGTCTTCTCCTGGATCTTCTGCGCTCTCACTCGCCAGCTCATCTGCCAGCTTGGCCTCGAATTCATCATCGGACATCTTCTCCTCATCCGAGCCGACGTCTTTATACTTCTGGACTCGACGACCGCGACGACCAATCGGTGTCGATTGCCGACTCGATTTGGCGCTTTTGGACTCGAGTTTGATGGCCGTCGGTGGCGCTTTGCGCTTTGATAAAGATTGCTTTGAAGCGGCGTCGGGTTCAGGGGTCGAGGTTTGAGAGGGCCGCCCCCTTGCGCGCTTTCCCATCATGAGACTGAAGGCATTCGTGGGTGTCTCGTCTTTTCTCTGCTTCCTCGGGCTCTCTCGAATTGGGAGCTGAGTGATCTTTTTCTGCGCATTCTTCACCTTCGAGCTCGCCGCGATGCTGCTCGACCGGGTTGACGTCTTGCTCGATGATTGGGTCACCGTGTTGTCGACCATCTGGATCGCCTTGTCTTCCAGAAATGCGCGAGCGTCGATGTCCTTGTCGCTCAAGACATTATATAGATCTGTCTGCTCCTTCGTCATCGGCGCGAAGAGGACATACTCGCGCTTCTTCGGGAGGTAGGCCGCGACATCCTGTTTGATCCTGCGCAGTAGCAGTGGCTGGAGGACGAGGTGTATTTTCCTCACCAGCTGCTGTTTGGCAGTGTCCCCGATGAACTCTTGCGTCCCGTGCTCATCCTGGAGATCTGAAAAGTCGAACCAAGACTCGAAAGCCTCCCAATTCGTGAAGATTGAGGGCAACAAGAAATGCAGTAGGGACCAGAGTTCCTTGAGATTGTTTTGCAATGGCGTCCCTGTGATGAGCAATCGAGTAGCTGAAGAGAATTGCCGCAATTGTTGAAACAGCTTTGCGTCGGCGTTCTTCATGCGATGGCCCTCATCCTGCGCATTGATCAGCCTCGAGAAAGTACTAGACAGATGCCAAAAGAGACTCACAATGATAATGAATTCCCAATTGATGCGGGACAAATTGTGCTGATCCAACAGCACCATCTCGTATGAGGTGCAGACCACGGGAAACTTGGGAGTCGGCCGGCCGCTCTTGAGCTGAGCCATGAGCTCCTTGCGGAACAGCTCCTCTCTCTTGGCTTGGTTGCCATGGTACATGACAATGGGTATCGAGGGGACCCATTTCTCGAACTCATCGATCCAGTTGGACAATGTGCTCAAGGGGGCAACGATGAGATGCGGTCCCAGGTAGTCCTCTTGCTCTCTCAAAAGCGCAATGAGCGCGATGGTTTGAATGGTTTTCCCTGTTTGCGATCAGACGATGCAACCTATCGAACCAGAGCGCATTGATGCTTCAACTCACCCAGTCCCATCTCATCGGCCAGGATGCCGCTCATTCCTTGAGAACAAATCTCAAACATCCATGTTAGCCCTTCGAGCTGGTACTCTCGCATGATCCCGCCGACCATGCAGGCTGGCTGCTTGGCCATCTGCAGATCATGCTCTCCCAATTTCTTTCCATCAAGGCTGCTGCCAACGCGGCCGAGGACTTGTGTCTTCTTCGTCAGAATGTCGCTAAAAGCAGCACTCTTCATGAGGAGTTCGTCCAACTCCCTGGCCTTGGCGTCGCGCTCGGCTTTGGTCTCAGCCTTCTTGTTCCTTCGCTTTCGGAGCAAATCGGCCTTGCGCTTTTCCTCCACAGCGTTGTTCCTCGCCCTGGCCTCTTCCTCCTCCTGCACCAGCTTTTCATCCGTCAAGAAGAACTCATCCTGGTCGTCGCTGAGTGGCGGGGGCGAGCTTGGAGCGCTTGTGGGGAGTCGAGAGTTGGACTTTGACGAGTCGCGATCTGATGAGGAAGAAGAAGAATTCATGGCGGAAAATGCTCTATCGCAGAAAGATTGATCGAATATAGAAATGAAGAAGAAAGAGAAATGACAAAATGTATCACGAATGCTGATCCAAAGCAAAGAAGATGCAGTGCAATGTTGCGATCTTTTAAGGCGTGGCTCGAAGCTGTAGTCAAGAATAAGCCATCCTCAGTGAGAAGGCGAAAAGAATAAAAGTAGGTACGAGTAAGTGGTCTAGCGGAAAAGTGAAGACGCAGAAAGCAACGATTATGGCACAAGGACGAGTCAAAGCCAGCAAGAAGAATTGATCTCACAATAAGCCGAGATGAAGGTGAAGAATCGAGGCGAGTCGAAAACCTCAATTGAAGTGATTCAAGGGAGAAGAAGATTTTGAGAGAAAAATAATATTTTCGGAAAATAAAATCCGAAGAAAAAGTGAATCTGATCCGACCCGGGCAGTTCCTTCCCTTGGACGAGACGAGCGGCGGTTGCGCCTTCCTCAAGAAGTCGTGACGTAGCGAAAACGCGAAACGCGAAACGCTGGCGCGGTCACGTGCATTGCGGGGCCCGACATTCGCCATCGGCCAAGGGCAGAGCTACCCT
>NQYQ01000029.1:87982-108227 GCA_003055925.1 Escovopsis sp. Ae720 | reverse complement strand
GAACCAGCGCGGCTCGGGGCCTGCGTCTGGTTCTTCGGAGGGGCGGGGACGGCTGCCCTCCTTCGGGTTGTTGTCGTTGTTGTTGTTGTCGTTGTTGTTGTTGTCGTTGTTGTTGTTGTTGTTGTTGTCGTCGTCGTCGTTGTTGTGCGCGGACGGGTACCACCGGTCCGGCAGGTCCGAGAGCGTGAGGAGGTCTGAGGGCGCGAGGCCCGCGTGGGCGAGGACGGCGGTCATCTCGGTGCGCAGGGGGAGGTCTGCGCGGGGGAGGTTGGCGAGCGGGATGTGCAGGGCGTGCGGGGGCGTGTGGGAGCGGAGGTAGGCGCACAGGATGGCGGAGCAGAGGGAGTCGAGGTCTTGGATCCATTGATGATATCAGTCTCGTATTTCAGGTACAGGTACCAGGAGGTCTGGGGATGGGGGATCCTGGGAGGTCGTCAAGATGGATGGCCGACGGGGATGGGGCCATACCTGCGGACTCGTTGCCGATGACGAAGGTGAGGGGGGTGTTGCGTGGAGGGGCTGCGAGGGCTGCGCGGGCCGACGAGAGGAAGGCCTTGAGGGAGAGCCTGGGCGGCATCTTGGCGTCTAGTAGTACTGATGGAATGTGAATGGAGAGTGGATCGAGTCGATCTGGGCGGGTGGGAGGTCTGGCGTGGCTGCCCTAGTAATGCCAGAGAAGAGGGGAAGGATGAGAATCGCGATGTTGCAGACTCACGATGTTTCCATCTTGGTGTTTCTTGGGAGGTGCCCGTTGCCCGTTGGTGGAGAAGCACAGAAAGTGTACTGGCTACCGTGGGCTACCTTAAGATAAGCGGCGCTGCACCTTATTTGTCCACACGATTGAGTAACTTATAAAGTATTCTTTAGGTAGAAGGACTTCGTAACCGCTCCTCGAGTTTGAAACTCCACGCAATGAATCCGATCGCCATCTCAGCCCCCAATGAATGGAAGCCCCTGGATCTCCTATTAGACGGACCAGTCCTTGTACTCGTACATGTAGGTAGTCATTGATGTTCAATCCTCCTGAAATCATGCTTGCCACCGTCATCGGCATAAAAGGCTCATGACACCTTGGCCCCAACACCAGATCCGGACGCCCTCGACACCTTCAAGTTATGAATCTCTGCTTCAGTTCGTATCACCATCTGGCCCAAGGAGACACATCGTCAACATCGATCAAGTCGGTCCTTTTCCAATGATTCCTTGTCCTGCAAAGTCTAACCAGAAATCAGCGCTCTCAATGATTCCCGCCCTCCCCTCCTACTCCAGCGACGTCCTCTCCCTCTCATCGCTTCCAAGCCAACCCCTTCATGAATCCCTCGTCTAAGCAAACATTGTACCCGTGTGCCCATAATTGCGATTTTCGTCATACTCCAAGCTCCCTCATCCTGCTCGCCCTGCCTCTTTTGAACTCGCGTACATGAAGAATAAAACAAAGAAAAGAAGAAAAAAAATATGAAAGAGGAGGAGGAGGAAGAAGAAAAGAAGAAGAAGAAGAAGAAGAAGAAGAAATAGAGGGAGGAAACCCTCCAGCGTCAAGTCCCCGAAATTAGGACCTGCTCGCCTTGACGGCATCCAGCAGCTCCTTTGGGGGCTCCTGTCTGTATCCCTGGGGGTTGTTCTTGACCCATCGCCACAGGTCCTCGCAGGCCTTCTCCATGGGGATCTCCGTCTTCCAGCCGAGCTCCTTGTTGGCGAGGGCCGGGTTGGCCGTGAGGTCGAGCACGTCGCCGGGCCTTCGGTCGACGACCTGGTACTCGAGGTCGTGGCCGACGACCTTGCTGAAGGCGCGGATCATCTCGAAGACGGTGCTGCCGCGGCCGGAGCCGAGGTTCCAGGCCTTGACGCCGGGCTTGTGCGCGCGGAGGTAGTTGAGGGCCTTGAGGTGGCCGTTGGCGAGGTCCAGGACGTGGATGTAGTCGCGGATGGCGGTTCCGTCACGGGAGGCGTAGTCTGGTTGGGGGGGGGGGGGGGGAGGGGGGATAAGCAGTTAGACGATTGTTGATTTTTTTCCCAAGTCTCATTCTTTTCACGCGGGTTTGATCAGCCATCGGGGAACGCACCCTCGCCGTAGACCATGAGCTTCTGGCGCTCGCCGGTCGCGACCTTGCCCAGGAGGGGGAGCAGGTTGTAGGGCACGCCCTGGGGGTCCTCGCCCATGATGCCGCTCGGGTGGGCGCCGCAGGGGTTGAAGTAGCGCAGGAGGGCGCCGTTCCACTGCTCGAAGGGCTTTCCGTCCTTCTTGAGGTTGTTGCGCTGGGCGTTGATGAAGTCGGTGATGACGTCCTCGATGTTGGCCTTGGTGCGGCCGTAGGTGTTGGTCGGGCCGATGGGGCAGTGCTCCGGGATGGGGATCATGTCGGGGAAGCGGGTCGCGTCGCCGTAGACGGTCGCGGAGGAGGAGAAGACGATGTTGCTGACGTTGTGGCGGGCCATGGAGCTGAGGAGGGAGATGGAGCCGCCGACGTTGACGCGGTAGTACTCGAGGGGGATCTCGGCGGACTCGCCGACGGCCTGGCGATGGGAGTCAGCATGCCTCTCGTGGTGGATCTCTCGCCTTCCCCCTTCTCTCCATTTCCATTTCCATTTCCTGATTCCTGATTCCTGATCCCTGATTTGCTTCCTGCTTCCTGCTTTCTGTCTTCTGTCTTCTGTCTTCTGTCTTCTTCTTTTCGTCCTACCTTGAGGGCAGCAAAGTGGATGACGCTGTCGATGGCGGGATGCTTGGCAAAGACCTCGTCGAGGGCCCGCTCGTCGGTCACGTCGGCCTGGTAGAAGGCAGGGCGCTTGCCGCAGAGCAGCTCGATGCGGTCGACGGCCACCGGGGACGAGTTGTAGAGGCTATCGACAATGACCACATCGTAGTCGTTTTTCAGCAGGGCGAGGGCGGTAAAAGAGCCGATGTAGCCGGTGCCACTGCGAAGAGACGAGACGAGACGCCGGTCAGTATCAATCTGTCCGTGCTGTTATGGTATTTCGCGCGAAGCGCGGGGGGGGAGCAAGCAACGGGGAGGCGGAATGGCGGAGGCGGATGGCATCTAGATGGCTCTCATCTTACCCGGTGACGAGGACGGTTCCCACAGCCATTGCGGTATAAAGAAGTGTGATGTGGTTGATGTGATGACGAGGAAGACGGCGAGGAAGACGGCGAGGAAGACGGCGAGGAAGACGGCGAGGAAGACGGCGAGGAAGACGACGAGGGAAGATGATGCCAACCAGGACAAAGCGAGAAGCGGTCTTTATACCGGTAGCAGAGTTAGGAACGAGTCTTGGTGGAAAAGCGCGCGCGCAGAGTCTCAAAGACAACAAACAGCACGGAGGAACGAGGATGGGAATATTTATGAGATTGATCAAGATGAGAGGTAAAGAAATCAATACTAAATAATATATTCTCTCCTCCCAGAGGATCCGAAAGGAATACCGGTATGCAGAGTCGGTGCTAGTGCCTCCGCCGTGCAGATTCCGATACAACTCGTACAACAGCTCGAGGTGGAGGTTAGTACTAGTAGTACGAGTACTCGTAGTAGTAAATTGACGCTCGCAGGCTCGAGGGTCTCGAGATGGATGGATTTGATGGATGGATGGATCAATCAATCAATCAAGGCGGGCAGTCCGAGTCGAGAGAAGAGCCACTGCGAGAGAAAAAGCACGACTTCAAAGAGGCCGGCGCAGATCGTCATACGTCGCACCAACCGGGAGACTCGGTGGACGCTTGAGACAGGTAGAGCTCAAGTACCACTACATCGAGGCGGGTGGGTCCACACCGCAAGTGACCGGGACTCGAGTGTCAGAGGTGCCAGAGGTTCAAGGTGGTGCTGGCCGCTGATCGCTGGAACTTCCAGGCCACGGTGGCGGGCAACTCGCTGCAATTGGAGGGCGGATTTGGCCCCGGATTGGCCAGATTGGCCAGGTTGGCGGACGCGTCAATCCCTGGAAGCCGCTGTTTCGGGGGAAGGTGCACGTCCCCGGCGAGGTATTGAGTACATGCTCACTACCTTGACGCAGCGTACTGTTTGTCCCCGAGGAATCATCCATTGGATGGATCAATGGATCTCTCCGGCTTCAACACTCACTCACTCACTCACTCGATCCACCTCGCGGCCTCCAACTGCCAATCGATCATTGATCCCCAGACAACGAAGGCCTGTCAGGATGACTCGTGGCTGCAGGAGAAGACTGAAGTTTGAAAGGTGATCGAACAGTGGAAGAAGAGGGAGGAAAAGATGGAAGACTCTAGAATGCAGTTCCAGTCCTGCAAGCATCGCCAAGGCGGCTGCTGGGAAGCGTCTCAAAGGATGATGCCCCTGCTCGATCCTCCTCGACGAGGGTTCAAGTTGCGCACGGGTGGCGGAGAATTACTACTACTACAGGTACTCCGTACGAGTACTCGGACTGGAATGAGCAGCTTCGTCAAAGATGAGGGTCATCTCATGTCAGATTACGGCTCCCCAGAACAGGCCTTGTCACTGTCTGTATGTACTCGTACGAGGTGGTATGTATTCCTCAATGGCTGCGTGCAGGCGGGTATCACGTCGCCTCTGTCAAAGTCGGATGCTGCAGATCGTCAGGGGACCTCGTCTAGGATGGAGTACGAGTACGGAGTCAGAGCTTGGATATCCGTGTTACTCCAGTCGCGCTGTTGCCTCATCCTCTCCCGTGTTTGAGCTCGAGACAACGAGACGACCGACACGGAGTCAGGGAGGGGGGTTGAAGCGGTCCGTATGTTTGCGTACGACTGCGACACCGTCATGAAGATCCTCCCCTCGTCTCGAGGGCTTCACTTCACTTCACTTCACTTCACTTGGTTCCTCAGACGTTCTCGAAACGGCAGCGAGATGATGAGAGACAAGGGCCCGAAACCGCTCGTCCCGATCACCAATCACTCTTTGTTCATTGATTTGATCTGACTTGTGAATGAAATTGATTTGAATCGAATTTGTTTTCAGTTTTTGTTTTGGTTTGTTTCTCTTCGCGGGGGGGACTCATCACATGATCTTACACGTGACTATATAT
Organism: Escovopsis sp. Ae720; assembly: GCA_003055925.1. Classification (NCBI taxonomy): domain Eukaryota; kingdom Fungi; phylum Ascomycota; class Sordariomycetes; order Hypocreales; family Hypocreaceae; genus Escovopsis; species Escovopsis sp. Ae720. The sequence continues at coordinate 103,214 of NQYQ01000029.1, read as the reverse complement.
GTACATCCATCCTTGGGGAAGGTGCGAACGAGATGCGCCGCTTAAGCTTCGGCGCGTCACGTTTTTGCGCGCCGAAGAAGCTGCGATCGAGGCAGCATCGCCCAAAACACCATCCATCCATCCATCCATTCGATCCAACGTCAACATTGCCAGCATCATCGCCAGCATCATCGCCACCATCATCGTCACCTCTGCCAGCTTCCCGGTCAGCCTCACGGTCAGATTCGGTCCACAAAATCACGTCGCTCCCCGTCAAGACACGCCTAGATCCGGACATTTTACACGGCGCATTCCATTGCAAAGGACGGTGGAAGGGAAGCGGCGGCGGAGGTGGGAACTCCATCAATGTCATGAACCGTTTCAATCCAGTCATCCAAGCACTGCATTCATCAAATCATCGCGTCCTCTTACAACCAGGCCCTTTGGCCGTCCATTCGCCTCGTCTGAATCGTCTAAAGTACGAAGACTTGCTCCGACGTCGCACCTGCAGAAAACACGAGTTTACAGCTTCATTACATTGATATTGATCCTTTCCAGCGCTCCTCGTCGGCTGCCATGCGACTACTCCGGACCTCTCGCCCCCTCAGCCTCACAAAGATGTCAATGGTGCTGTCTTCTTTGTTCATCACGGCCATCATAGTCGATTGAGACGCATCCAGATCCCGCAACGCTCAGATCGCCGCCGCGACGTAGGAGCTTGGAATCTTGGTTTTCTGTTTGCGCCTACAGGACAAAGGACTCAACGCCGCTCTCTTTATCGGGCAAAGCTCCATTCGATTCTTGCGCCGGCGACCCTCATTGTCCCACTTGTGACGTTTGAACCAGGCATCTTTGTCCGCTTCTATTTTCAACAACCCCTTCACTCGCTCATTTTCTTTGACGAATGCCAAGTGTGGACCATTTATAACTTGCAACAACTCTCTCCGAGAAAGAACTCAAGGCCCTCCAGTCGCGCGCCGCTCCTTTCTTCCTTTCTCTTCTTCTCTTTCAAACCTCTTTTCATCGAACCTGCTGGACCTCAGAGCTTCCAACTCTCTCAAGCGTTGTCGCCCGTCTTCGAAACACCATCGCAAATTCATCATGCCTCCAAAGTCTCAGCCTCGCCGCAGATCTCGAGATCGCAATCCACCCCCCCTCAACGCTCAGCTCGACAACAGGCTGATCAACTTCCAAAAGCCCAACCTTCCGACCCTCCAGGGCACACCCAGCTCGCGCCGACAGTACTCTTACGGCTCTGCCCTCGAGCCGGCCCCTGTCCACCAGGCCAAGAGGGCCGCTCCCGGCAATCTTGCATCTGCTGTCCAGGGAGCTCTCGCATCAGGCGGCCATGGCCATGATGTCGAAGTCTTCGTCGACCGGAGACCTCAGCAGCGGCTGCGGGCTTCCCGCGCAAGCACCGTGGACCAGGATGAGCTGCTCGGAAGTGAGGCCGACTACAGACCCTCACACAGAGACGATACCCCGGACCTCGGTGAGCCCCTCTCTTCACCCTTCACCCTTCACCCTTCACCCTTGGGGTCCTACTCATATTCTTGTTCCGATCTCTCTGACCGGGTCTAGGAGGGCTGGATCCCGATGCGCTCTATCAGTCGGGGTCACCTGCGCCGCGGCCGAATCCCTCAAAGCTCCTCGTCGATGACGATGACGACATGAGCGATGCTCGAAGTTTCGGCATGGAGGACGACTACTATGATGGCGCCATCATAGGCTCCGTCAATGGAGATGTCTTCGGTCCTTCTGCGCCACCCTCTCGCGGCCCGGCGCCACCCATCACATTCGACCCCCAACCGAGGCAGAACGGAAGTGTGAGAGCCGCAGGACGAGCCGCCGCAGACCCCGATGTCTTGCCCTTCACGGGTGACGAGCTAGATCTGGACCTCCAGCCCATCAGTGGGCGACCAAACGGCCACGCCTCTGCTTTCCCCGGCCCTGGCATCAATACCAACGCGGACAGGAGTGACGCAAGCGCCCTGGTCACACCCCCCGAAACCGACTCCCAGCTGAGCCAAGACGTCGACAGTGCCAGAAACTCTTTCGAGCATCCGACAGGGGCGCCAAAGCCATCCTTCCTTGCCTCTCTCAGAGGGAGGGGGGGCTTCTTCCAGACCAGGAAACCTGTTCCAGATCCAAGGGATGCTCCAAGTCATACCACCGGATTCCAAGCGCAGGGTTCTCGACGGCAGTTGAACATCTCATCGTCAGGGCCAAGGGCGGACTTCTTCGGACGCAGGTCTGTCTCAGGTGCACCAGATCCACCTGCAAGAAGTTCCTGGTTCTCCCCACGAAGAAGTGAAAGGGGCGACTCCCTCCTCAGGTACAGTTCATCCACGGATCCAGAAGATGCACCGCGACGCAGACCGGGCGCGCGTGTCAATCGTCAGAGACAAGCCAGTCCTGAATCTCATTCCTCGGATCGGTCGGACGACAGTGGCTTCGACTGGTCGCGAGACTTGAACCCCTTGCCCTACTTTCAAGCCGCCTGGCTGTATCTGAAAACCCTGGCGGACTCGATATTCAAACAATCAGTCAGCTGGCTGTCTGATCTTTCCACCGACGACGTCCAGGAGCATATGCTCGCGATGCTCAGCAAAGTCATCTACGCACTTGCTCTTGGCGTCGCCGTGGTAGCTTTTGGGTCTTTTTTCAAGGTCATGACGTTTGACAAGATCTCGAGCTGGATGCCCGAGGGACCCATCGTGCCAGGGGAGTCGTCAATCGGACTGCAATCTCTTGGGCAGGTAGTCGGTCGCATCGGGCATTTCGTCCCGTCGTTCCCGCGGAAGTCCGCGGCGGATCATGACTTCGAGTACATTTGGGACGAGGGCCCCAGCGCTGTTGGGTCCGGTGACAGGCGCTTCCAGAAGATGGAGGAATGGCTGAGAGACTTGCATCGGGAGTTGGGCAGATCGAAAGACTCCAGCCAGATGCACGAGGCGTCGATCAAGAAGCTCGAACTCGTCGTGCCGAAGCTCGTCCACATGACTCTCAAAAATGGCAAGCCCGTCGTCGCCCCCGAGTTCTGGCACGCCATCCGCGATCTGATCCACCAGGATGACAGCTTCCTCTCCCTTCGGAAGATGGGCCATGACGAGTACGACTTCGCGAACGAGAAGCAGTGGAGGAGCATAGTCTCCCGGTTGAGCAAAGACCCTGCCTTTGCGTCCCGCCTGAACGCGAGCATCGACAGTATCCAGGGCAACGTCGCAGACAATATCACCAAGAAGCTCCCCGCCTTCTGGGACTCGTGGGTCGCGAACAACGAGAACAAGATCTCCCGGATGGTCGGCGCTGCGGTGGACAAGATCGCCCTGCCCAAGACACCCAAGGACATCGAGAAGCGGATCAGCGAGCTCGTCAAAAAACACATGAACGCAGACACCGGGGGCGGCGTTGTCGTCACCCGCGACGAGTTCCTCCGCCATCTGAAGAACGAGTTCGCCGCCCATCGCGCCGAGATCAGGGCCGAGATCAGCGAGCTGCAACCTAAGCTCGAGAAGATGGTGCAGGACTCCGTCGCCCTCACCAGGGAAGACCTCCCCGAAGGCATGGCCAGAGCCGAGGTCGAGAAGCTCGTCCAGACGCTGGTCGCAAAGTCCATCGCAGACATGAACCTCGAGGCTCTAGCCAGGGGCAGGATCCACGCCCACTGGGATAAGGATCTCAGAAATCAGGTCAACTACCTCGGTGTCGGTGCCGGCGCCATGGTCAACCCCAAGTTCACCTCCCAGACATACATGCCCGGCTCCGACGACATCAACCGCAAGGGTCTCCTTGCCCAAGACCCCAACCCCCCCATCGATGCGCTCATGCCCTGGCTCGACGACGGGCACTGCTGGTGCGGCGCGCGCGGGCGCAACCGCCGCGGCAACCCGCACGACGTCTACCTCGCCGTGATGCTCGGCCACAGCATCATCCCCCAGCAGGTCGTCATGGAGCATATCATCCCCCTGGCGACGACGGACGCGGGCGCGCGGCCCAAGGACATCGAGGTGTACGCCTCGATCGACGACCCGGAGATCCGCAGCCGCGTGCAGGACTTCGCCGAGGCGCATTACCCAGCCGATAAGGACGACTGGAACCACACGCCCACCAACCTGCCCCACTGGTTCGTCAAGATCGGGCAGTTCGTGTACGAGGGCGCGGAGCTGCACGACGGCGTGCACGTGCACCACCTGAGCACGGAGCTGCTCGCGCTCGGCGCCGAGACGGACCAGGTCGTCATCCGCGCGACGAGCAACTACGGCGCGAAGAAGCATACGTGCTTCTACCGCGTGAGGCTGTTTGGGCAGAGGATCGAAGGACCCCCCATCGAAGAGACGAGCGAGACAAGCGCCCTTTCCGGTTGGAGGTGGAAGTTCTGGGAATGATGCTCGAAGTAACGGGGCCACTTTGTGAGGCGAACGTTCCAAATACGATAGCAGCAGGGCCTGACGAAGGGGGAGGATACACTCCATGTATGTACATTTTATCTACAAGTCTGCATAGGCGTTTGGGGTCGGCTTTTTTCCATCAGGAGGTAGCTTCGCGACGAATACCAGGTTTCTCTCTTTCTCTATACTACCTTTGATATATACATACTACTAGTAGTATTCTCCCTTACTTTTCACTCCGTCGCGATCTTGGCTGGAACAAGTATTGATATTCGATGTATTATGCAAAGCGCTATGTCTGAGGGTATTATTTTTTTTTTCGATATGCTCCTGATCCGCCGGCCGCTCACGTATCCAGCAGCCCGGCCGCCAGCGCCTCCCAATCCTCCAACGTCTCCGGCTGCTCATCCACCTCGATGACCTTGCCGCCCTTCTTGCCCTTCTTGCCGCTCTTCTTCCTCTTCTTCTCCGCCTCGTCATCACTATCATCCTGGAACCACTTCTTCGGCTTCTTCGCCGGCCGCTCCTCCTCCTCCTCCTCCTCATCCCCATCCTCATCCACCGGAGCACGCCCACCCACCACCGGCAACGACCTCAGCAGCGCCAGCGGATCTTCCCCACCATCATCATCATCGTCATCGTCGCCGTCGCGATGTGGCGCACCCGAGTCGTGCCCGTTCATCTCCGCAAGCTCGCGCGCCTTGCGCTTCTCCTTCTTCTCCCGCTTGCGCTGCTTCGCGGCGGCCTTGTCGTCGAGGTCCGCCTCCTTCACGCGCTTGCCCTCCTCCTCGACGAAGCGGCGGCGCAGCTCGTCGGCGGGGCCGAGCTCGCGGAAGCCGTCTTCGTCGACGAGCTCGTAGATCTCGTGGGCGACGCCGTCGTCGTCGAAGACGAGCTTGGACGGGTTGCCCTTGAACTTGAGCATCTTCTTCTTGGACTGGAGGGCCTTCTCGCGGCGCTTGGAGTCGACGACGTAGAGCTCGTCGCCGCCGAGGGCGAGGGCCTTGGCGGCGGGGTTGGAGGGGGCGTTGCCGGCGATGGCGTCGAGGTCGGCGTCGTTGAGCCTGCGCTTGACGGAGAGGAAGTCGTCGTCGTCGTTGTTGTCGTTGTCGTTGTTGTTGTCGTTCTGCTGGCTGTTGCCCTTGGTGCCGGTGGCGGAAGGGGTCTTGGGGTCCTCGCTGACGACGAGCTTGGAGTAGTGGCTCGAGAGGACGTCCTGGTTCGTGCGCTCGAACATGCGGTCGTACTTTGTGCGGACCTCGGGCTTCTTGGCGGGCTTCTTGGGCCCGTCGAGGTCCATGTCCGACTCGGAGTCGCTGGACATGGCCTGCCGCGGGGCGTTCTTGATGCGCTTGATGTCCTCGCCCTTGTGGAAGCGGATCTGCGGGGTGCCGGGCAGGCCGAGGCTCGCGGCGAAGGCGTCGAGGTCGAGGCCGTCGAAGCGGAAGACGTCCTTGTCCTTCTGGAGGTGGACGGAGCGGGTGTAGGAGATGAAGGCCTTCTGGCCGAGGTACTTGAGGTCCGGGAACTGGAAGCACATGTTCTGCAGGTTATTGCGGATGCTCTTCTTCTTCTTCTCCTTGACGTGGACCTTCTGGATCGGGATCTTGCGCTGCTGCAGGCGCGCGACCATGCCGGCCTCCTCGCTCGGGTCGAGGAAGAGCACGGCCCGCCCGTTGCTCTCGTACCGCGCCGTGCGGCCCACGCGGTGGATGTACGTGTCCGCGTCCTCGGGGCAGTCGGCCTGGATGACCCAGTCGACGGCGGGGAAGTCGATGCCCCGCGCGACGACGTCGGTCGCGAACAGGCACGACTGCTTGGCCGCCGTGAAGCGGCTCGTGATCTCGAGCCGCGCGACCTGCTTCTGCCGCCCGTGCAGGTGCAGCAGCGGGATGCCGGGCTGCAGGTGCCGGAAGCTCTCGTACACGAAGCGCACCTGCTTGCCCGAGCTGAGGAACACGATGATCTTGCTCTTGACGTTGGCCTTGAGGAACCCGTACAGCGTGTCCAGCTTCTCGTGCAGCGGCGTCACGATGTAGTGCTGCTGCAGGCTCGTCGGCGTCGCCGCAGACGCGTCCTGGTGCACCGACACGTACTCGGGGTCCTTGAGGCTGAGGCGCGCCAGGTCCGACACCTTCTTGCTCTGCGTCGCACTGAACATGAGCGTCTGCCGCTCCCGGGGGAGGTGCTCGATGAGCGCGTCCACCGCCGTCTTGAAGCCGAGATCCATGATCCGGTCCGCCTCGTCGAGAACAAGGATCTGCAGGTTGTTGGCGTCGAAGCCGGCCGTCTGGTCGAGGTGCTGCAGCATGCGGCCCGGCGTGCACACGAGGATGTTCATCCGGTCGAGCCGCTCCGCCTCCTCCTTGAGGCTCTTGCCCCCGATGATGAGGCCCGCTGAGAAGGAGTGGTACCGGCCGATCTTGCGCAGCACCTCGAAGATCTGGACGGCCAGCTCGCGCGTCGGCGAGAGGATGAGCGCCCCGAGCCCGTCGAGCTCCGTCCACTGCGCGCGGTATAGCTTCTCGAGCACGGGGACGAGGAACGCGAGCGTCTTGCCGCTGCCCGTCTTGGCGGCGCCGAGGATGTCGTTGCCCTTGAGGGCGAGGGGGATGGCCTGTCCCTGGATCTCGGTCATGGTCGTGAAGTGGGATGCCTGGAGGCCCGAGCTGGTCGCCTGCGACACGGCCACGGACAGGTCTGCGAACGTCTTGGCATTTCCGGCCTTGGGGTCCTGCGCGAGAACGATGCTCAGTACACAGCATATCCAAAGTGAAGAAGAGGGAAAGGAAGAAGAAGAAAAAGAAGACATGAGGGAGCACATACAAGGTCCGCGATGGCGGCCTCGATCTTTTGCAGGTCGTCATGGCCTCGCTTCCTCTTCTGCTGGCGCAGCTCGGCCTTGTTGGGCTTGCGCGGGGCCTGGGCCTGGGCCTGCCGACCCGCCTGTCGGCCAGAGTGCTGTGGTGCCATTGCCGCAGCCGTGAAGTCCCAAACGAGGGAGAGGAGGATCGTCTATGCCTTGATCGCGGCGTCGAGGCGGTTTCGACTTTGCGATTTCCAACTTTTTTTCGATCGACGTCGATGACGGTCTTATCTTATCTAGAAAATGTCTTATCGCGTGGATTGATATGACCCTAACCCTGCTCGCTCTTATCGATAAATCTCTCGATAGCATCAACCCCTGCCAAAAACTTTCGTCGATTCATTGATATTTCGAGAGAAAAAAAAACGACGACGACGAGAGTCATCCATACACATCACGAAGCTCGGCGGTAAAAGTGGGCGCTCAAGAGGCAGACATACGGCATACACAGGAAGGGATCATCAAGAGCGCGAGAGATCCCTCGTCAACACCATGGGCAAGAAGAACACCGGCGCCGCGGCGCCTCCGACAAAGATCACAGACGAGCGCTTCGCCAGCTTCGAGACAGACCCGCGGTTCCGCCTGCCGTCAAGGAAACATGCCAAGACGACGCTCGACAAGCGGTTCTCGGGGATGCTCGAGGATAACGACTTCACCGCCACCGCGAGGGTAGACCGATACGGGCGGAAGATCAAGTCGGACGCGAAGAAGAAGGCGCTGGAGAGGCTTTACCAGCTGGAGGAGGAGCTGGGCGATGACAGCGGCAGCGACAGTGATGCGAGCGGGAAACAGAAGGAGGACAAGGAGGATAAGGAAGACAAGGGGGACGCGAACGAGTCGGGAGAGGACGAGGACGAGGACGAGAGCAAAGAGGCCGAGGTCGAGGTCGAGGACGATGATGTCGTGGAGAGAGAGCTACGCACGGCCGGCGAGTCCTACAAAAAATACGATCCCGCTAGAGAAGGCGGTTTCTCGTCCTCGGAGGACGAGGATTCGGATGATGACGAGGAGGACGGCGAGGACGGCGAGGATGGCGCCACGAAAGGCGGCGACATGCGACGGCTGGAGAGGGAAGAGGTCGAAATTGGAGAAGTCACGACGCGGATCGCGATTGTCAACCTCGACTGGGACCACGTCAAGTCTACCGACCTCATGGCGCTCTTCAGCAGCTTCATCCCCGCGGGCGAAAAGGGCACCATCACCAACATCGCCGTGTATCCGAGCGAGTTTGGCAAGGAGCGGATGCAGCAAGAGGAGCTGGAGGGCCCTCCGCGGGAGCTCTTTAGCAAGAGCAAGAAGAACAAGAACCATGACGACGACGACGACGACGACGACGAGAGCGCGTCAGACAGCGAGGCGGAGGAGGCTGCGATCAAGAAGAAGCTCATCCAGGAGGGCAACGACCAGGACTTCGACAGCGACGCGCTGCGCTCGTACCAGCTGGACCGTCTGCGGTACTACTACGCGGTGATGAGCTGCTCGAGCAAGGAGCTGGCCAAGGCGCTCTACGACGCGACCGACGGGACCGAGTACCAGTCGTCGTCCAACGTCATCGACCTGCGCTTCGTGCCGGACGAGGTGGCGTTCGACGACGAGCCGCGCGACACGTGCGACCGGGTGCCGGAGTCGTACCGGCCGATCGAGTTCGTGACGAACGCGCTGCAGAGCTCCAAGGTCAAGCTGACGTGGGACATGCACCCGGAGGAGGTGAGCCGCAAGGACTCGATCAAGCGCGCGTTCAAGGGCAGCAGGGCGGAGATCGACGAGCAGGACCTCAAGGCGTACCTGGCCGGCGACAGCAGCGACAGCGAGGCGGAGGAGCAGGGGGGAGAGGGAGAGGAGGGGGTGGCGGCGGCGGTTGGGGGCGAGAAGGGGGGGGAGGGGGAGGAGGAGCCCAAGCTGAGCAAGAAGGAGCTCGCGCGGAAGAAGATGCGGGAGGCGCTGGGCCTCACGGACGAGCCTACGAAGAGGGCTAAAGATGGGCCCGTGGGGGGCATGGAGGTCACGTTCACGCCGGCGCTGTCGGGCGACGGCGGCAAGGGCAGGAAGAAGGGCGCGAAGAAGGACGGGGAGGAGGAGACTACGATTGAGAAGTACGCGCGCAAGGAGCGCGAGCGCAAGGAGAAGAAGCGGCAGGCCGCCAAGGCGAAGCGCGAAGGCGCCGACGCGGATGCGGACGAGCAAGAGGACTTTGGCGAGGGTGACGGGGATGGGGATGGTGACAGCGGGGACGGGGACGGGGACGGGGATCTTGGCTTCGACGACCCCTTCTTCACGATCGACAACGACGACGGCGGCGCGTCGGCGCCGGGGACGTCCAAGACGTCGCAGCGCAAGGAGGAGCGGCGCAAGAAGCGGGAGGCGCGCGAGGCGGCCGAGGCCAAGGACGCGGAGGAGAAGGCGCGCCTGGCGGCGGTGATGGCGCAGGACCGGGACGAGAGCCAGGCGGAGCACCTGGACCACTTCAACATGAACGACATTATGCGGGCGGAGAAGCTGCGGGCGAAGAAGGGCAAGGGCAAGGGCCTGCGGGGCAAGAAGGGCCAGGCGCAGGAGGACAAGGTGAAGGGGGGCAGCCTGCAGGCGGACTTTACGATGGATGTCAAGGACGAGCGGTTCAAGGCGGTGTTTGACAGCCATGAGTTTGCGATTGACCCGTCGAACCCGAGGTACAAGGCGACGGAGGGGATGAAGAGGTTGTTGGAGGAGGGGAGGAAGAAGAGGAAAGGAGGGGAGGGCGAGGGCGAGGAGGAGGATGGGGGCAGGGGGAAGAAGAGGGTGAAGAAGGCTAGGAGGTGACGGAGGTGTTGAGATCTTCAGCGGGTGTTGATGAGAAGCTACGGATAGATCTGTTCTATTCTATGGATATTGGATTCACGAATACAAGCATTCCCAGAATCCCAGGGAGTTTTGTAGCAATTTCATGATGTGGAAAGAAGTGCATGCGCTGGCGATGTGTTCGCTGCGCACGGGGCCGACGGATAGCCGCCGTGGTTCGATAGAGGGTCAACGTGGTGGTGGTGATGCATCCATCGTGCGTCCTTGTTCGTCCCGCCTCGCCACCCCATCGGCCGCCGCCTGGATGTGATATCTAGCTATGACTCTCAGGTGCTCCGGAGTCTGGACTCCGGACATCATGAGCGCGCCGGTAGCGCGGCAGAGCTGAGGGCTTGCAGGACGAGGGGCTGGAACGAGGTGCGGCGGGCCGAGGCCGTGATTCGTGCGCGGGAAGCGGCAGGGCTGAGTGACGAACGGCGAGGGTTGCATCGAGGAGGAGCGTGGCGAGACAAGGGATGCGGGAGTCTCGTCCGTCGCCTGCATCGACGCGAGTCAGTGTGTTCGAGGAATCGCTCGTATGTACGAGAATGGATCATGGAAATGCGTATCGCCTCATTTTCCCAGGTGAGGTTTTGATCCAGCCACGAGAGCTGGTGACTGGTTCGTCTCGGGCAAGTTCATCTCCTTTCGCGGACGACGAAGCCATCGTGGGCCGTCTCGCGCAAGCTGGCCCCATCGGACTAAGCGGAGGAAAGCAGTCATCTCGGACTGCATATCGTGCTTACTAGTATGTACCGGTATATGGATCGTCAGGAGAGAATCGGCCCAGCACGTATCCGAAGATGAGATCGTCGTCATCCCAAGTTCATGCTCGTACATTCCGGTACGACATCGCGGACCGATGCGCATGCTCATGCAGCCTGGAGACGACACAAGCAAGCATCATGCTGCCCGTAGCCGCGCCGCATTGACCCTCGTCCTTGCGTGAGAATAATATCCATACCGGTAGTACTCGTACTGGACGAGTACGATTCACTCGCGGGGTAACCCTGACAATGGTGAAAATTTCTTTCTCCGTCTCATCACTCTTCGTACGAGTACTCGTAGCAGACCAGCAGGGACGCAAGAGAGAGCTGCCTCGTTCGGCATGGTTCATCGGCGTGGGTAGGCGTTAGATCCGAGCTATGTCGATGCAAGCTATTGAGCAATGGGCCAATTGGGGGAATGCATGCCCCATGCGCTCTGTGCAGGTACTGGTACTCCGTAGATCCATGATGATTGCAGGCAAATCAACGTCATTGGCGGCCGAGGAAAGGTCGTCATGGCAGATGTAACACTCGACGAAGATGGCAATGCTTGATTTTGGTTGTTCGGTGGCGATCCTCACAGGAGAGTTGGAGGCCGAGAGGGCAGGGCGCGCGCAGCGTGAGAGGGTGACACTGCAGCGGGATCGAAATGCTGTGGACCGATCTCGGAGCTGCTCCCCGAGGATGTCTCGAACCGCACAACCGACTAGGAGCTTTCCCGTTGAGTTTCTTCTATTTACCAGTACTCGTACCAGTAAGGCCACGGCAACGGCCATGTCGTAGATCTCACGAGGGTTCGGCTTGCAAAAGAGCTTGAAAGGAGGGGGGGTCGGAGGGAAAGGAAAGGGTCCTCTGGCCTAATTTCTCCTCATACTGGCACCAAAGGTGAATGTCAGCAGGAGATCGGGGATATCAAGTCTCAACTGGAACTCATCACACATCAGCACCACTGAGAGACAAAGTATGGAGTAGCAGGGATCTCAGGGAGGGCAAGACACGGTTGGGCAGTGCCGGGGATGAAAGATTGAGTACCTACCTGTAGAGGATTTCGTCCTCGTCCGGCATCGCATGCAGTCCCTTTTCTCTCCGGCAAGGCCTCTGGTTGAAGGAGATCGAGATCGAGATCTCGTCCGGCTTGAAGGATCCTATCAGAGACGCCCCCCCTTTCTCCTTCTCAAGACCCAGCAGGCGTCAAATTGGTTCTAGAAGGAGAAGAGTCGTCAGAAGGCGCTCTCCTCGCTTGCAGCTCTGATGCTGGGATGCTCTGCCGCGACCAACTTGCTGGTACTCGTACGAGCACAAGAACTGGAAGTGAATAATGAGCAGGGAAGGGGAAGAAAAAAAAATAAAAAAAGGAAGACCGAGCGTCTCAGCTCAACTCGGAGCCCCCTTGTCCCCCTCTCGACAGGGGAATAAGATGAGGGTAAAATTGACGCACATCAAGCGAGCGTGGCAGGGCCAAATGGTGAGCTTTCACCGTCGGGTCTTTTCGAGCCGGTACCTTCTCGTTGCTCTGCGTGTTATTGTTGTTCGATTGCTTCATTATTCTCCTTTGAGCTCTCCGGGCGGCAGGGCAATGGCATCCTGTCTGCCTGGAAGCGCGGCGGCTCCAAGGGCCACTATCATCTGTCACATCTCGGGGAGCTTGTTGACTTGAAGTTGCCAGAGCGGTTCTCGGGGTCGTTGGTGGCGCGTGCGCTGTTCAGGATTCTCAGGGTCGTCGTCGTTCATCTGCGAGGCCAGACGCAGTCGCGTGCGAGCCCGTCCCGATGGATCAAAGATGGATCAATGGATGGAATGGATGATCTTGACAGGAGGAGAATGAAGGCATCACGATGCCACGTCACCCTTTTTTTGATTGGATTTTTTTTAAAAAGAAAAAAAAAGAAAAAGAATTATTTTCCTCATATCTTGAAGATGGGAAGGAGCATTCAAGTCGTTTGAATAGGAGGAAGGCGTTACATAATCAAAGTATAGGGTAAGCGAGTCCGTTTGATTGACTCCAATTGATGGAATCGAACTTGATCCAAGAAAAATAACAAATAAAAATAAAAATAAAATAAAAATAGAAATAAAATCCAATTTAATTCCATTTCAACCTCGTCGATTCGATTCTTTTCCAACTTCATCTTAAGACTCGAGATCGCGATCCCCGGAAACCTCAACTGCCGGTCGCAGTCTTGAGCCACGCGAGCTTCGCTTCTTCTTTTCTTTTTTTCTCGTTTACTAGGTATTTACCCCCTGTTCAGCGTGTTTGGTCGTTCTCAACGGCTTCTCTGCCCACGGAATGGCCGACGACCGCAATACGATGCGAACCCCACAGCTCGCCAGCGCCCGGCCTCGTGGGAAATCTCGAGGATCAAGAGCTGCACAGACATGTGGCAGAGAGTCGTCTCCTGTTCAGGAAGCGCCGGCCACGAGGTGACGACAAGAGGCAATGGATCGATGGGGCTATTGATGGATTGCCGCGGGCGCTGCCTCGCAGGGCAGCTTCAGGGTCCTTTGACCAGTACTCGTACTCGTACGAGTTCGAGTACTCGACGTCAAGGTCCTCGCCGGCAATGCTGGGCATACGAGCGCTCGTACTCGTACCATCACGCCGCGTTACGAAGTATACGAGGGCCATTTCCATGGGATGGACGCTAGCTCTCCCCAGCGCAGGCTTAGCACCGCTCGCTCATGCAGGAACGCGTGCAGGGATCACGACAAGAGAGGGGGCCAGTGGGCACTGCTACGAGTATGGAAGTGCCTGGACCTCCCACTCCACCACGGCGGGGATGCGCGGAGCAGTACGAGTACAGTACTCGTACGGGCATGAGTATGAGTTCGGACTCGTACTCGTACGGAATGCTCACTCCCGGGACTCGTACATACATACGAGCGCAGGCAGAAAGACAGGAAGACGACAAGACGAAAGGCCCAAAAGGATCCGAAATGGCGGAGCAGAATACATCAACGGAAGGGCTGATATCGGAGGAGCCTGGAGGCTCAGATAGGAGAGGCCATTGCTGCACGGATTCCGCAACCGGGAATTCGTGGGCCTCGAGGGGCTCGGCAGGCCAATGCGGGCGAGTCTGGGCCACGCGGCAACCCAGCGCGACTGGCAGGCCGAGTTCCAGCCAACATCAAGTTTCTCTCTCTCTCTCTCTCTCTCTCTCTCCCGCATTCTCTCCTCTGCCCCCCCCCTTGCCCCGGGGCGCCGGGGGCCATTCTATCTATCCATCCTAGTCCCACTCACCCCCAAGTCTCCAGCTTGCTTCCGAGATACCTTCTCCATACCGACCCTGAAAGGGCACCACCCTTTCCCAGCTACAATGAGTACGAGTACGAGTACGAGTACTCGCGCACACTACGAGCGAGACCCCAGCTAGCAGAGAGTCACAACCATGGCGGCGGCAGCATGGCCCTGGATCACATTTGCCAGGGCGCCCACCTGGACTCGCGTCGGGAAGGGGGACCCTCTGGTCTACGGTCAACGGATGGAGTGGCAGCGGCACTTGACTCTCACCAGAAGCCACCAATTTGGTCGTCCAAGACTTTTCCTCCCTGGCCTGAAAAAAAAAATCAAGAAGGTTGACTCTCTCTCTCTCTCTCTCTCTCTCTCTCACTACCACATACGCCATCTGCCGGCACTTGGAAGAAGCAAAGCCGGCGCCACAAGAAGGCAAGAGAAAGGACTCAAGAGCGGCAGAGAGCGGCAGAGATTAAGAGAGAGCGAGAAGAAGGGAAAGGAACAAGGCAAAAAAAAAAAGAAAAAAAAATCAGGGAGGACGACAGACGACAAAAGGATCACGAGTCTCACGCGCTCAACTTCTCACACCCATTTTATTCTCGTCTTCCGCCCCCCCCCCCCTCTCCCCTTCCCCCTCGTCCTCCTTCCGAGCTCTGGCGCCCTCCTCCTCCCATGATCGACAAAAGCAGCGGCGACTAGACTAGGCTGTTGGTCGGTCATATTTTGACAGCCCTGGGTATCCCAAGCTCCCCGGAGACGAGAGAGAAAAGCGACAGAGAGAGAGAGGGTCAGAGAGGAGAGAGAGAGAGAGGAAAAGAGAGAGAGAGCCAGGAAGAGAAGAGAGAGGGAGAGGGCATGAGCCAATCCCCTTGCTTTCCACACCTGCCGGACGCCGACTCCATCCATCCAACAACGTCCATGTCCGCCTAGCAAACCGGCGCCATCACATCGAACTACCTATTTATGACCCGCTCCTCCACCGAGCACGAGGTCCCGGTCCCTTTCTCCCACCTCCTCCCCGCCGCCTACGGTCTAGCCCTTCCGGTTCGGTAACCGCTTGCCAGCCCGTCCGTCAAGCTCAAGTCTCGACGGACCGCCCGTGCCGAGAGACCTGACTCTCATCAATCTCCGGGCCTCTTTGTGCCATCGTCGTCCGTCGTCGTCGTCCGTCGTCGTCGTC